>OY992890.1:764051-1004992 GCA_963921405.1 Cepaea hortensis
AATCACATTTCCAACACCCACGCACACATATTCCCACGAACTCACATATCCTGCACTTACCCACACACAAAACCCGAACCAACCCACACATCCCCCACTTGCACACATATCACCCACCACACAATCTCCCCCACCCACACATCCTGCACCCACACACACACATCCCCTCCCACCCCAACCTACACACACTCACCCTCCCACCCACTCGCCAACCATCCTACGCCGATCTCCAAACCCCAATCACACATCCCTTAACTACACCTCTCACCACCCATACACTCACACACACACACACACACATCTCCCCACCCATACACACATCCTCGCCCATCAACACATTCCTCATCCAAAAACACACACCAAACACCCACACACACCCCACCACCCACATATACACCACCCACACACATCCGCCTTCCCACCCACACACACATCCCCTACCCATACACTCATCTCTCACACACATCCACGCACTCATGTGCTCATCCATCAACCACGCACACCTACACATCACCCACCCACCCATCAATACATGCATCTCTCATCTACCCTCCCACCCACATACACCCCAACCACCCAGCCAAACACACATCCCCCATCCTCACATACATCCTTCAACCACCCGCACATCCCATACCTCCCCCATCCCCCATCCCACACAACACTCCACCCATAAACGCATCCCCCCACATGCATTCCCCATACACATCCCCACCCACACATCTCTCACCCACCAGAGAGAGGGGGGGGGGGGGGGAATACACATGTATGTGCTGGTAGTTTCTACATGTGTGTGTGTGAATAAACATGTATGTGCTGGTAGTTTCTACATGTGTATGTATATGTATAAATATGTATGTGCTGGTAATTTCTACACGTATGTGTGTGTGTGAATAAACATGTATGTGCTAGTAGTTTCATATATGTTTCAATAAAGTCCATCCACTGACACATAGACAACTTACCTCTACCACTTTCTTCATGCTCTCCTGTCCATGGAATGTCATAAAATGCATGGACAAATTCTGGAACTGGTCCGAATATGCATCAAACTGCTCTCTGTTCTTGGCCGGGTACTGTCTGTGGACAGAGACAAGAGATTTGACAGATTCTATCTGAGAATAGAGACAAGAGGTTTGACAGGTTCTGTCTATGGACAGAGACAAGAGGTTCGACAGATTCTGTCTGTGAACAGAGACAAGGTTTGACAGGTTCTGTCTGTGGTCAGAGACAAGGTTTGACAGGTTCTGTCTGTGAACAGCAATAAGGTTTGACAAGTTCTGTCTGTGGACAGAGACAAGGTTTGACAGGTTTTGTCTGTGAAAAGAGACAAGGTTTGACAGGTTCTGTCTGTGAACAGAGACAAGGTTTGACAGGTTCTGTCTGTGAAAAGAGACACGGTTTGACAGTTTCTGTCTGTGAACAGAGACAAGGTTTGACAGGTTCTGTCTGTGGACAGAGACAAGGTTTGACAGGTTTTGTCTGTGAAAAGAGACAAGGTTTGACAGGTTTTGTCTGTGAAAAGAGACAAGGTTTGACAGGTTCTGTCTGTGAACAGAGACAAGAGGTTCGACAGATTCTGTCTGTGAACAGAGACAAGGTTTGACAGGTTCTGTCTGTGGTCAGAGACAAGGTTTGACAGGTTCTGACTATGGACAAAGACAAGATTTGACAGGATGTGGATGATACAATTTATTTGATCGCCTCAGAGGAAACAGACAAGCACATGAGAGGTTCTGAAGAAAGTAACAATGAGAGATGTGATAGAATCAGAGGAAACATTGAGATGTGATATTATTAGAGGAAACATGAAATGTGATATTATCAGAGGAAACATCGAGATGTGACAGTATCAGAGGGAACAAGGGAGATGATATTATCAGAGGAAACATTGAGATGTGACAGTATCAGAGGGAACACTGAGATATGATATCAGAGGAAACATTGAGATGTGATATTATCAGAGGAAACATTGAGATGTGATATTATCAGAGGAAACATTGAGATGTGATATTATCAGAGGAAACATGAAATGTGATATTATCAGAGGAAACAATGAGATGTGATATTATCAGAGGAAACATTGAGATGTTATATTATCAGAGGAAACATTGAGATGTGATATTATCAGAAGAAACATTGAGATGTGATATTATCAGAGGAAACATGAAATGTGATATTATCAGAAGAAACATTGAGATGTGATATCATCAGAGGAAACATGAAATGTGATATTATCAGAGGAAACATTAACTGTGATATTATCAGAAGAAACATTGAGATGTGATATTATCAGAGGAAACATTAAGATGTGGTATTATCAGAGGAAACATTGATATGTGATATTATCAGAGGAAACATTGAGATGTGATATTATCAGAGGAAACATTGAGATGTGATATTATCAGAGGAAACATTGAGATGTGATATTATCAGATGAAACATGAAATGTGATATTATCAGAAGAAACATTGAGATGTGATATTATCAGAAGAAACATTGAGATGTTATATCATCAGAGGAAACATGAAATGTGATATTATCAGAAGAAACATTGAGATGTTATATCATCAGAGGAAACATGAAATGTGATATTATCAGAAGAAACATTGAGATGTGATATTATCAGAGGAAACATTGAGATGTTATATTATCAGAGGAAACATCGAGATGTGACAGTATCAGAGGGAACAAGGGAGATGATATTATCAGAGGAAACATTGAGATGTGACATTATCAGAGGGAACACTGAGATATGATATCAGAGGAAACATTGAGATGTGATATTATCAGAGGAAACATTGAGATGTGATATTATCAGAGGAAACATGAAATGTGATATTATCAGAGGAAACAATGAGATGTGATATTATCAGAGGAAACATTGAGATGTTATATTATCAGAGGAAACATTGAGATGTGATATTATCAGAGGAAACATTGAGATGTGATATTATCAGAGGAAACATGAAATGTGATATTATCAGAAGAAACATTGAGATGTGATATTATCAGAAGAAACATTGAGATGTGATATTATCAGAGGAAACATGAAATGTGATATTATCAGAAGAAACATTGAGATGTGATATTATCAGAGGAAACATGAAATGTGATATTATCAGAAGAAATATTGAGATGTGATATTATCAGAGGAAACATGAAATGTGATATTATCAGAAGAAACATTGAGATGTGATATTATCAGAGGAAGCATGAAATGTGATATTATCAGAAGAAACATTGAGATGTGATATTATCAGAAGAAACATTGAGATGTGATATTAGATGAAACATGAAATTTGATATTATCAGAGGAAACACTGAGATGTGATATTATCAGAGGAAACATGAGATGTGATATTATCATTGGAAACATGAGATGTGATATTATCAGAGGAAACATGAGATGTGATATTATCAGAAGAAATATTGAGATGTGATATTATCAGAGGAAACATGAAATGTGATATTATCAGAAGAAACATTGAGATGTGATATTATCAGAAGAAACATTGAGATGTGATATCAGATGAAACATGAAATTTGATATTATCAGAGGAAACATGAGATGTGATATTATCAGAGGAAACATGAGATGTGATATTATCATTGGAAACATGAGATGTGATATTATCAGAGGAAACATGAGATGTGATATTATCAGCGGAACCATGAGATGTGATATTATCAGAGGAAACATGAGATGTGATATTATCAGAGGAACTATGAGATGTGGTATTATCAGAGGAAACATGAGATGTGATATTATCATAGGAAACATGAGATGTGATATTATCAGAGGAAACATTGAGATGTAATATTATCAGAGGAAATATTGAGGTGTGATATTATCTGAGGAAACATTGAGGTGTGATATTATCAGAGGAAACATTGACATGTGACAGTATCAGATGAAACATGAAATTTGATATTATCAGAGGAAACATTGAGATGTGACAGTATCAGATGAAACATGAAATTTGATATTATCAGAGGAAACATGAGATGTGATATTATCAGAGGAAACATTGAGGTGTGATATTATCAGAGGAAACATTGAGATGTGATATTATCAGAGGAAACATTGAGATGTGATATTATAAGATGAAACATGATTGCCAATGTGCGACTGGGGTGCATCGGGGTGCCAATTACTGCCGGCTTTTGCAATACTTCTTTCTTGCTGCCAGTGTTCAAAAGGTGCTGCCCTCTTCTAGGGGTATAACTTATAACTTATCTTCCTCCAGTCAGCACCGTGGTCGTTTCTCAGCACTTAACTTTGCTGATGGTTAGACTAATATTCCAAACACCGTTACACCAACTCACTACGAACACCATTCAAATGCAACTGTAATATGTGTAACTCCAACGCCAGTTGTAGTTTTGTTCATATATTGCTCCATACAGGCTAAGACATATGCTTGTCAATGTACAACCATATATTCAACAATAAATCTACACCACGTATAATATCACATTGACTACATTAAAAGAGTCGGACAATTTTGGCCGCAATTCTCTTCGAAAATGGTCCATACTCGACAAAACCAACATCTTGAATGCCTTTTTTCGGACCCTGCTTCCTGTTGATTGAGAAGCGAGTCCCAGCATTTTCACGTAGTGTGAAAAGTATCCACTTTTCACGATCCAGGTGTCCAGTTACTGAACGCTACAATAACCTCTAACCTCGTCTACTTAGGTTACGGCATAACTGATCCATGTCTTTATCTGGCCCAAGGCAATGACATGTGATATCAGAGAAAACATGAAATGTGATATTATCAGAGGAAACATGAAATGTTATATTATCAGATGAAACATTGAGATGTGATCTTTCAGAGGAAACAATGAGATGTGATATTATCAGAAGAAACATTGAGATGTGATATCAGAGGAAACAATGAGATGTGATATTATCAGAAGAAACATTGAGATGTGATATTATCAGAGGAAACATTGAGATGTGATATTATAAGAGGAAACATTGAGATGTTATATTATCAGAGGAAACATTGAGATGTGATATTATCAGAGGAAACATTGAGATGTGATATTACCAGAGGAAACATTGAGATGTGAAATTATCAGAGGAAACATGAAATGTGATATTATCAGAAGAAACATTGAGATGTGATATTATCAGAGGAAACATTGAGATGTGATATTATCAGAGGAAACATTGGGATGTGATATTATCAAAGAAAATATTGAGCTGTGATATTATCAGAGGAAACACTGAGATGTGATATTATTAGAGGAAACACTGAGATGTGATATTATCAGATGAAACATGAAATGTGATATTATCAGAGGAAACAATGAGATGTGATATTATCAGAGGAAACATTAAGATGTGTCATTATCAGAGAAAACATTGAGATGTTACAGTATCAGAGGAAACACTGTGATGTGATAGATTGGGTAGAAACATAAGAAATGATAGGCTCAAAGAAATCAATTAAGTGATGCTTGCTTGCTTGTGTTCGCTGGCTTGAGCTCCAATGCGAAGTCCTGTATGTCGGATGAAGACAACGTGTTGTCCAACATCAATGTGATGTCATACAGGACCAGAGGTTTGTGTGAGTATCCGTTGTCCCATGTCTGGCTTATTGGTTTGCAGACTGGTGGTTCATCGCCGTACAGGCAGACACTCTCCGACTTCGGAGGAATCGGCGATCCTACTGCCAGGACCCCGAAGGGACCTGTTGCCCAGGACGCTTGACGAGGACGCGTCAATAGGTCTTGGCCAGTATATAACCCGGCCCTGGTGCCTTGGAAACACCTCTGCGTCCCAATTAAGTGATGCAATAGGCTCCTCAAGAGATGTGATAGACTCAAAGTAATCTCTCAAGTGATATGGTAACTCAAAGGAATCACATATGATGTGATGTGATCGCTATGTGATAGGCTAATGAAACAGTTCAGGGACACAAACATAAAGGAAGAACTTACTGAGCAAACTGGGTCAGCATCATCTTGCACAAGCGCACATTGTTGATCTCAAAGCTTCCCCACAGAGTGTTCACCTGCAACAATTAGAACAACCTGAGCCACAGATAACACATGAGTCACAGACAACACATGAGCCCCAGACAACACATGAGCCACAGACAAAACATGAGTCACAAACAAAACATGAGTCACAGATAATACATGAGTCACAGACAATACATGAGTTACAGACAACACATGAGTTACAGACAACACAGGAGTCACAGGCAACACATGAGTCACTACAGATAATACATGAGTCACAGACAATACATGAGTTACAGACAACATATGAGTTACAGACAACACAGACAACATATGAGCCACAGTCAACACATGAGTCACAGACAACACATGAGTCACAGACAATACATGAGTCACAGACAACACATGAGTTACAGACAACACGGACAACACATGAGCCACAGACAACACATGAGTTACAGACAACACAGACAACACATGAGCCACAGACAACACATGAGTCACAGACAACACATGAGTTACAGACAACACATGAGCCACAGACAACACATGAGCCACAGACAACACATGAGCCACAGACTACACATGAGCCACGGACAACACATGAGCCACAGACAACACATGAGTCACAGACAACACAGACAGCACATGAGTTTCAGACAACACAGACAACACATGAGCCACAGACAACACATGAGCCACAGACAACACATGAGCCACAGACAACACATGAGCCACGGACAATACATGAGCCACAGATAACACATGAGCCACAAACATCACATGAGCCACGGACATCACATGAGCCACAGACAACACATGAGTCACAGACAACACAGACAGCACATGAGTTTCAGACAACACAGACAACACATGAGCTACAGACAACACATGAGCCACAGACAATACATGAGCCACAGACAATACATGAGTCACAGACAACACATGAGTCACAGACAACACAGACAATACATGAGCCACAGACAATACATGAGTCACAGACAACACATGAGTCACAGACAACACAGACAACACATGAGTCACAGACAACACAGACAACACATGAGTCACAGACAACACATGAGCCACAGACAACACAGACAACACATGAGTCACAGACAACACAGACAACACATGAGTCACAGACAACACAGACAATACATGAGTCACAGACAACACAGACAACACATGAGCCACAGACAACACATGAGTTTCAGACACCACAGACAACACAGACAACACATGAGCCACAGACAACACATGAGTTTCAGACAACACAGACAACACATGAGTTTCAGACAACACAGACAACACATGAGCCACAGATAACACATGAGTCACAGACAACACAGACAATACATGAGTCACAGACAACACAGACAATACATGAGTTTCAGACAACGCAGACAATACATGAGTCACAGACAACACAGACAACACATGAGGTACAGACATCACATGAGACACAGACAACACATGAGTCACAGACAAAACAGACAATACATGAGTCACAGACAACACAGACAGCACATGAGTTTCAGACAACACAGACAACACATGAGCCACAGACAACACATGAGTTTCAGACAACACAGACAACACATGAGTCATGGACAACACATGAGTTTCAGACAACACAGACAACACATGAGTTTCAGACAACACAGACAACACATGAGCCACAGACAACACATGAGTTTCAGACAACACAGACAACACATGAGGCACAGACAACACATGAGCCACAGACAACACAGACAACACATGAGTTACAGACAACACATTAGACACAGACAACACAGACAACACATGAGGCACAGACAACACATGAGGCACAGAAAACACAGACAACACATGAGCCACAGACAAAACATTAGACACAGACAACACATGAGCCACACACAACACATGAAGCACAGACAACACATGAGGCACAGACAACACATGAGCCACAGACAACACATGAGGCACAGACAACACATGAGGCACAGATAACACATGAGGCACAGACAACACATGAGGCACAGATAACACAGACAACACATGAGCCACAGACAACACAGAAAACACATGAGCCACAGACATCACATGAGGTACAGACATCACATGAGTCACAGACAACACATGAGGCACAGAAAACACATGAGCCACAGACAACACATGAGGCACAGACAACACATGAGCCACAGACAACACATGAGGCACAGACAACACATGAGCCACAGACAACACAGACAACACATGAGCCACAGACAACACAGACAACACATGAGCCACAGACAACACAGACAACACATGAGCCACAGACAACACAGACAACACATGAGCCACAGACAACACATGAGCCACAGACAACACAGACAACACATGAGCCACAGACAACACAGACAACACATGAGGCACAGACAACACATGAGGCACAGACAACACAGACAACACAGACGACACAGACAACACTGACAACACAGACAACACATGAGCCACATACAACACAGACAACACAGACAATACAGACAACACATGAGCCACAGACAACACATGAGGCACAGACAACACATGAGCCACAGACAACACAGACAACACATGAGCCACAGACAACACAGACAACACATGAGCCACAGACAACACAGACAACACATGAGCCACAGACAACACAGACAACACATGAGCCACAGACAACACATGAGCCACAGACAACACAGACAACACATGAGCCACAGACAACACAGACAACACATGAGGCACAGACAACACATGAGGCACAGACAACACAGACAACACAGACGACACAGACAACACTGACAACACAGACAACACATGAGCCACATACAACACAGACAACACAGACAATACAGACAACACATGAGCCACAGACAACACATGAGGCACAGACAACACAGACAACACAGACAACACATGAGCTACAGACAACACATGAGATACAGACAACACAGACAACACTGACAACACAGACAACACAGACAACACAGACAACACATGGGGCACAGACAACACATGAGCCACAGACAACACAGACAACACATGAGGCACAGACAACACATGAGGCACAGACAACACATGAGGCACAGACAACACATGAGGCACAGACAACACATGAGCCACAGACAACGCATGAGGCACAGACAACACATGAGGCACAGACAACACAGACAACACATGAGGCACAGACAATACATGAGGCACAGACAACACAGACAACACATGAGGCACAGACAACACATGAGGCACAGACAACACATGAGCCACAGACAACACATGAGGCACAGACAACACAGACAACACATGAGCCACAGACAACACAGACAACACATGAGGCACAGACAACACATGAGGCACAGACAACACATGAGGCACAGACAACACAGAAAACACATGAGGCACAGACAACACAGACAACAGACAACACAGACAACACATGAGGCACAGACAACACATGAGGCACAGACAACACATGAGGCACAGACAACACATGAGGCACAGACAACACATGAGGCACAGACAACACATGAGGCACAGACAACACATGAGGCACAGACAACACATGAGCCACAGACAACACATGAGGCACAGACAACACATGAGGCACAGACAACACAGACAACACATGAGGCACAGACAACACAGACAACACATGAGGCACAGACAACACAGAAAACACATGAGGCACAGACAACACAGACAACACATGAAGCACAGACAACACATGAGGCACAGACAACACATGAGGCACAGACAACACATGAGGCACAGACAACACATGAGCCACAGACAACACATGAGGCACAGACAACACATGAGGCACAGACAACACATGAGGCACAGACAACACAGACAACACATGAGGCACAGACAACACAGACAACACATGAGGCACAGACAACACATGAGGCACAGATAACACAGACAACACATGAGGCACAGACAACACATGAGGCACAGACAACACATGAGCCACAGACAACACATGAGGCACAGACAACACATGAGGCACAGACAACACATGAGGCACAGACAACACATGAGGCACAGACAACACATGAGGCACAGACAACACATGAGGCACAGACAACACAGACAACACATGAGGCACAGACAACACAGACAACACATGAGGCACAGACAACACATGAGGCACAGACAACACAGACAACACATGAGGCACAGACAACACAGACAACACATGAGCCACAGACAACACAGACAACACATGAGGCACAGACAACACATGAGGCACAGACAACACATGAGGCACAGACAACACATGAGGCACAGACAACACATGAGGCACAGACAACACATGAGGCACAGACAACACATGAGGCACAGACAACACAGACAACACATGAGGCACAGACAACACAGACAACACATGAGGCACAGACAACACATGAGGCACAGACAACACATGAGGCACAGACAACACATGAGGCACAGACAACACATGAGCCACAGACAACACATGAGGCACAGACAACACATGAGGCACAGACAACACAGACAACACATGAGGCACAGACAACACATGAGATACAGACAACACAGACAACACATGAGCCACAGACAACACATGAGCCACAGACAACACATGAGGCACAGACAACACATGAAGCACAGACAACACATGAAGCACAGACAACACATGAAGCACAGAATGAACGAACGAACGAACAAACTTACTTTATTTTCAAAGGGTTAAGAATTGGGCACGCAGGCCCGTCTAACATTCTGTCCTTCTATCACTCTCTTTCATACATTATTTCATTCACACATCATTCAAGGCTAACAGAGAACAGCAACAATATAAAAGATATGCATTATAAAGGCATGGGCAAAATGCGAACATCAAAACTACACGACACAGTAATATTAGATAATGGTCTAACACTTGTTATTAGCCATGTGGAATATACTGGCCTACCAAAAGGGGACTGGCTGTTATACTAGGGTTTTGTTATTATTATTATCTCTATTATTAAGGGGGAAGGTAATCCGTACTGAGATAGTGTTCAAATAGTTTGCGATTATATAAATAGGGATTGGTGATGTCTTTGATTTCTTGTGGAAGATTGTTCCACAGTTGAGCTGCAGAGTACATTAAGCTTGTTTTGTATAAGTCAATCCTAGGCTTCGGAATGTGTAATATATTTAAACGTTTACTGTGTCTAGCATTATATTTAAACAATGGCCAAAGGTAATTTGGGGCATTCCGATGCAGGATTTTTTGAATTAGTTTAGCTTTATTGAAAAGCAGGCGTTTGCGGAGTGGTAGTAACTGAAGGCGTTTATACAGGCTAGGATTGTCAGATAAATGTTTGCTATAAATTAGACTCATGGCCCGTTTCTGGAGTGAGTAAAGTCGCTTGGTGTTTGAATTAGAACAACAGTCCCAGATTGTAGAGCAGTAGTCAAAGTGTGTCTGTATATGAGAACTATAGAATAGTTTCCTTGTGTCCTCATCAAGGAAGTTTTTAATTTTGGCGAGTTGATAAGACTTTTTTCGCTGTTTGTTTAATGAGCGCTTGAACGTAGGAATTAAAGGTTAGGTTTCTATCAATGATTAGGCCTAATGTTTTGTGCTCAATTACACTTTCTACTGGCATGTTATCGATGTGAAGTTGAAGTGATGTGTGTGAGCTTAGAGTTTGAAGTCTTTGTCTGGTTGTTAATAACATTTATTTTGTTTTAGTGATGTTAATTTGCATACGGTTTGAATAGCTCCACCTAACTACATTATTTAATTCTTGTTGTAAAGACGACTCCAGAAAAATACAGTTTTCAGCGTTTCTGAACACTGTACAGTTGCCTGCAAATAGATCGCAGGACGCCGAAAGATGCAAAGGTAGATCGTTAATATATATAGCAAATAATAGACACCATATGAGGCACAGACAACACATGAGACACAGACAATACAGTATGGCAAGATGGCAATGTATACAACACAGCATGGTGGTGTTGGTGATGGTGTTGGTGGTGTTGGTGGTGTTGGTGGTGATGCCACTCACCCCTTGCATGCACAGATCCAAGGAATATTCACTGATGAAAGTTGTCTTGCCGGACCCCGTCGGCCCAGTGAACACAGTCAGCTCCCCTCGCCGGAGTCCCTTCAACAGCTTGTTCAGGATGGGAAAACGTTTCCACTGCAAAATAGGACAGTCAGTTGTCATCACTGACTTTGACTTGAGTTCTTACCATTAAACTTGACACTGACAGCTCACATCACAAACTGTGGCACTGACAGCTGACATCAGTAAATGCAGACCTAACAGCTCACATCACAAACTGTGGCACTGACAGCTCACATCACTAACTGTAGAACTGACAGCTTACATCACTAACTGTGCCATTGACAGCTCACATCACTAACTGTAGAACTGACAGCTCACATCACAAACTGTATAACTAACAGCTCACATCAGTAACTGTGGCACTGACAGCTCACATCACTAACTGTAGAACTGACAGCTCACATCACAAACTGTAGAACTAAAAGCTCACATCACTAACTGTACAACTAACAGCTCACATCACAAACTGTACAACTAACAAATCACATCACTAACTGTGGCACTGACAGCTCACATCACAAACTGTGGCACTGACAGCTCACATCACTAACTGTAGAACTAACAGCTCACATCACTAACTGTAGAACTGACAGCTCACATCACTAACTGTGGCACTGACAGCTCACATCACTAACTGTGGCACTGACAGCTCACATCACTAACTGTGGCACTGACAGCTCACATCACTAACTGTGGCACTGACAGCTCACATCACTAACTGTACAACTAACAGCTCACATCACTAACTGTGGCACTGACAGCTCACATCACTAACTGTGGCACTGACAGCTCACATCACTAACTGTGGCACTGACAGTTCACATCATAAACTGTGGCACTGACAGCTCACATCACAAACTGTGGCACTGACAGCTCACATCACAAACTGTGGCACTGACAGCTCACATCACTAACTGTACAACTAACAGCTCACATCACTAACTGTACAACTAACAGCTCACATCACTAACTGTAGCACTAACAAATCACATCACTAACTGTGGCACTGACAGCTCACATCACTAACTATGGCACCGACAGCTCACATCACTAACTGTTGCACTGACAGCTCACATCACTAACTGTGGCACTGACAGCTCACATCACTAACAGCTCACATCACTAACTGTGGCACTGACAGCTCACATCACTAACTGTAGAACTGACAGCTCACATCACTAACTGTAGAACTGACAGCTCACATCACTAACTGTGGCACTGACAGCTCACATCACTAACTGTAGAACTGACAGCTCACATCACTAACTGTGGCACTGACAGCTCACATCACTAACTGTGGCACTAACAGCTCACATCACTAACTGTAGAACTGACAGCTCACATCACTAACTGTGGCACTGACAGCTCACATCACTATCTGTAGAACTAACAGCTCACATCACTAACTGTGGCACTGACAGCTCACATCACTAACTGTGGCACTAACAGCTCACATCACTAACTGTGGCACTGACAGCTCACATCACTAACTGTGGCACTGACAGCTCACATCACTAACTGTAGCACTAACAGCTCACTTCACTAACTGTACAACTAACAGCTCACATCAATTACTGTGACACATGTCAGGGTCTTAAACCTGGCTCGTTAACCTAACACATGTGAGACAGTACAAATACAACGTGATTTGACTTGAGACTCAACGACACGAAGTTTCGATGGATTTATTTACAGATCACGATCTAGAGATGATCATCACAATACATAAGTTATAACAATACACTTACAGGCAACCCACAGCTTACAATCAGTCTCACAAGATGTACAAGCACTCGACTTTCGGGCCACAGAACTACACAAGCCTTTCTCCCATCATACGTCCAGTCGAGTCCGAGTCCCAGAGCTGTCTGGCTATTTCTCGCAACGCGCCTGCCCACCTGAAGTGGCTTCATGAGGCCTGCGTGCGTCCTGCTTTGTCCTTGCCTGACCGCTAGCTGTCTCGTCAGCCGGCAACCTCGCAGGCAGGTAACTAATACTTGCCTGGCGGGCGTAACGATGTTACAGCATCCCCGCTAGGGACTATTCGCCTGGCGGGCGTAACGATGTCCCTGCATCTCTGCTGGCAATACTTTAGACTCTGACATGCTCCCCCGGGGCTTCTTCATGAAAGATGTTATCTTTCATGTACACTCTATATACAATACTGGGTTAATATTTTTAACCTGTCAGAGTCAACCTTTCTGTTATATACAATTATTTTGGTGTAGAAATACAAAAAACACATATCTTGGCATAGAAACACATAAGAAATGGACATTGTATCTAAAGACATGTGGTGTTCAACCTTTAACACTCGTCAAGCTTCATCCTCTCGATGGCTGATTACCTTAATTGCATTATTGACCCAGTCAAATCGGTAGTAACAGCTTCCCAAGCAACTACCTCGCAGCCTTTCAAAAAAAAGTAATAATATGCTTTTTGAGACAAAAAACATCTGGCAAGACTGTAATACGGCTTTATATAAGCCGCATTCAACGCTCAAACTCTGACCTCATTTGACCAGGAGTTCTTGTGTCGGTCTGCAATGTCGGTAACACTCTACCATGCCCAGTAGATGGCTTCTTGGCGTGTTAACAATCTGGCAACAACATGGTTATTTATATACAACACATCATCATATACATTTCAATTAACGCCCTTGGTGTAATAATGTAATAACAATTAAATGAAAGGGACATAACTTCAAAAATTAAGAAATATAATATCTTACAATAATTCTTCTATTTCTAAGCGTCATAGCTTGATGTTTCTCCATACTAGCGAAAAAATGTCGGTAGTATGAATAAATTAATCAAGATATGATTCTAAGATTACACTAAATGAAAAATCTTAATACACAATTTGTGTATTCGAAATTATTGAATCGTAAATAGTTTAGAAGTGTTATAACTTTTTAAGCTTTTGTTTGTCGTCTGCTACTTTTAAACTAAATTTCTAAATCATCCGGAAGTATACACGAAACAGCTGATGTTGAAAATTTGTAGAACACACTTGTTCCGGTCTGATGTAGTAAAACGGAATGTGCAAAGTTCTGATCGTTCATGTGTTGGTTGTTTCACTGGAAAAACTTCTGGATTTCGATTGACTGAAGTGGTGTAGATGTCAATGTTCAGGTCACACTTTCACACACGGAGTTAAAATATCACTGGATATGTTCCAAATGCAGATACCACGGATAAATTGGATAGTTCGCTTGCGGTAAGTTCAGAGCGAATGTGGCACTGTTCTTGTTTCATAATATATACAATTAATAAAGTTCTCTTTCTACCACACACTACACAATTATTCACGATAATCACTACGTTAATAATAAAATAAGAAAACTATATATATTGGGAATAAACCCTATCACATCATATAGACATACACAGCTTTCGTGAAAAAAAAACTTCACTGATGCATGGCTGTGTTGGTCTGAGTGTATTTTACACACTGCACTCAGACATTGGTGCTTACTGGGTCGGTCGGACAACGGGACAAAAGATCGGCAATCGTGTTGGTTCTGCCCGCGATGTGTCGAACTTCAAAGCTGTAATCTTGAAGTTTAAGAGACCAGCGAGCTATCATTTGGTTGGAAGGTACACCTGAATTGATAAATCTCAATGGACTACTGTCAGACTCCACAATAAAATGACGTCCCAGGAGGAATCTGGAAAATTTAGTTATACCCTCAACTAGAGCAAGGGCTTCCAACTGCGGTGTCGACCAAGAGCGTTCTCTAGGTTTTAATTTTCTCGAGAAGTAATATACAGGATGTAGGATGTTATCATGTTCCTGTAACAGAACTGCTCCAATCGCTACGGAGCTCGCGTCTGTGCGTAATCTGAAAGAAATAAGAGAATTTGGCAATTTGAGAATGGGATTCTTTAAACTATTCTCAGAGAAATAAGATAATACTTTCTGGAATGCAAATTTTAGGCATTCATTGCTTACAATTTTCTCGGGTTGATCTTTTGTTAGTAAGTTAGTAAATACTTCGGTCAGTTCAGCAAAATCTGGTATGAACTGCCTATAATAATTTATAAGTCCCAACAAACTTCTGACTTGCTTTTTCATAGTCGGAAGTGAGAGTTTTAGTATCTTGGACACAATGTTATCGTCTGTCGTGACAAAGCCATTAGATATTTTGTACCCCAAGAAGGATATTTCCTGATAGGCTATGTCTACTTTTGCAGGCTTTACCGTCAGTCCGTGCTGTCTAATGCGTTCAAATGTCTGTTCTAATGTCTTTATGTGGTCTGTCATTGTCTTTGTGTGAACACAAATGTCGTCTATGTAACAGATAATATTCGGTATGTCTACTAGTAGAAGTCGTGTCATACGTACGAATGTTGCTGGGGCATTGACAAGCCCAAATTGAAGTTTGCACCATTCGTACAGTCCCCAAGGTGTGGCAAAAGCTGTGAGATGTCTGCTCTGTTCGTCTACTGCTATTTGCCAGTAACCTTTTGTCATGTCTACCTTCGTAAAGAACCTAGCGTCTGTCAGTTCTGTCAATAGATCTTCCAAGTTTGCCATTGGCTCTAAATCTAAAAGAGTTATCTTATTTAATTTCCTATAGTCGACACAGAGTCTTATTGTGTTGTCCTTTTTGCATACTATGACCATTGGAGATGAGAAATTTGATTGGGATCGTCTAATGATGTTGTTTTGCTCTAAGCTGATGATCTCTTGATGTAAGTGTTCTTTGTAATGCAATGGAATGGTGTATGGTCTGCATTTTATGGGTGTATTTGACGTGAGTGTGATGTGATGTTGTACTAATTCTGTTTGTCCTGGGTTGTTGGAGAAAATGGTGTTGTACTGTTGTATGAGCTGTTTGCAACTGTCTGTTTCTGCTTGAGTTAACTTTGGGTTGATCTTAATTTCCTTCAAGCAGTTTGTTGTGTCTAATGCAGGTGTTGGAATTTCGTCACCTTCATGGTCTAGCCTCGTCATCTTCATGGTCTATTATCACTGTACATGCTGTTGTATCGTCTTGTTCGTTGTCTCTGTTGTAATATGGTCTTAGCATATTGACGTGGAATATTTTGTGTTTGTCTTTTATTTGGATCTCATAGTCTACAGGTGAAATCTGTCTCGTCACTTTAAATGGTCCTTGCCAAGAATCAGTCAATAAGTGTCTGTCACTAGGTAGAAGAAGAAGAACGTCCTGTCCAGGTGTCAACGTTATTGTCCTGTTACCTTTGTCAGCATATTGTCTATATGTAGCACCAGATAATTTTAGTGCATCCTTTGCAATTATACAAGATTTGATAATTCTTTCACGCAATGATGTAACGTATACGTATGATGATATGGGTTTGAGTAAAGGAGTGGATTCAGTTAACATTTGGTGATAGATGCTTAATGGGCCATGTGGTTTGGCACCATAGATAAGTTCAAAAGGAGAGAAACCTGTACTAGCATGTGGCACTTCGCGATAAGCAAAGAGAATAGCAGGTAAATATACGTCCCAGTTATTGGGGTGCTCTTGCGTGACTTTAGCAAGCATATGCTTTAAATCACCGTTAAATTTTTCTATAATTCCGCTCGAGTGAGGATGGTACGGGGAATTGAAACATTGCTTCACTCCTAACATTTTGGTGAAAGCTTGAGTAGATGCGGCGATGAACTGACTTCCCCTATCTGATTGGATAGCGTCTGGAAATCCTATCCGTGAAAATATATGGAAGAAAACTTCCATTATGTCATTGGCAGTTATGTTCTTTAGCGGAATCGCTTCAGGCCAGCGGCTACATTGATCAATAACAGTTAATATATATTTATTCCCTCTGGTTGTTATCTGATTAAGAGGGCCCACTATGTCGACAGATATTTTCTCAAAAGGTCGACTGGCTAAGTCAGTAATTTGTAACTTTGCCTGTGGGTTTTTTCCTTTCTTTACAAGTTTTTGGCAGATGTCACAACTCCTGCAATATTGCTTAATGTCATTGCAGAATTTGGGCCAATAAAACTGTAATAATAATCTCGATCTGGTCTTAGCGTATGCCATATGCCCTGCAAGAGGTATATCATGGGCAAGATGTAAGGCTTGCTTACGATACTCAATTGGCAAAACAGTTTGCTCTGTTGTGGTGTCACCTCTGGTATAATACCTGGTGAGGATACAATTTTTCAAAGCAAAATGCCATCTTGCATTTTTGGTTAACTTTGGCTTTTGGCCGATCAGATTAAAATATTTTGACAATGAAGGATCAGCCTTTTGGGCTGTTACAAAAGTCTCCTTTATGGTTTTAGGAGGTAGTAATACTGGGCTAAGCATTTCTATAGCCTCAGTTTGATTAATTTCATCTTGCATTCTAGCAGTAGATCTGGTTACTGCGTTCACACATTCAATGATATCAGATGGTGATGAAACAGTGTTATCAATGATGTCATGAGATCTTAGTGCTACATTAGCTACCATACATTCATTAGGTGGTACAACAGTATCAATGATGACATTTTATGGTGATGTTGTGATCTCATTAATGCAAAGAGATGTTATGTCATGAGGCATATCATTCACCTCTGGTAAATTTCCAATTATAATATCACACACCGGGTTTGTTAATGCTGCGCATTTTACTTTCCCAGTGAGGAAAGGTGTTTGAATATATGCCCATGCTAGTGGGTACTTTTCAATATTGCCAGAGAATGTTCTGCATGTTACGTGCCTGCCTGTATAGTCTGTAGGCATTATGAACATTCTCTTCAGTCCAATCAATGAACTTCCCGTGTCCCGAAGGACTGTAGCAGGCTTGCCATTCACATATCCTTGATGGATGTTTATTCTGCCTTTGGAATCTACTACCAAATTAGCTTCTTCATTGGCAATAGGAATGGAGTGGCCGCATGTTAAAATACCATCTTCATAAAAGGTATTACAAACAGTACATTTATTTGCGTTAAACATATCAAAAGCCTGTGCTGAGTTCACAGGGTGTTTCTCTGATTGTTCTTCATCTGATGATGAACTATCAAATAAGGCGGCATTGGCTTTCTTGGTCATTTGCCTACCCTTACAATCATGGCGATAATGTCCATACGCCTTACAGAGAAAAACATTTACGCAAATTTCTAAAGGATTTACGCTCTTTATCTTGTCTGTTTACGATGTTCTGTAAATATGTAAGATATGCGGGGTTCTTGTCGCACATCTCACCTTGATGATGTGACATTCTACAATAGTTACAATGGTTGTACTTCTCAGATGTAGGCTTATAAGGTTTTTGCCTACTATAGGGTTTGTCATAGTTAGCCGCTGGTCCATTAAAGTCTCAAAATTTTGGGTGAAGGCTGCAATGCAGTCACCCGAGGTATAATTTCTTACGATACCTTGATATTTCTTGTACTGGTTTTCTTTCTCCAGTCTTTCAGATTTCTTGGACTCTTTGTTTATGGCAGTCTCAGTATCAAGTTGTTTGATTTTTAATTGCACTTCCAGCTCTTCCCGTTTACTCTGAGCTGCTATCTCTGCCTTCTTTAATTCTGTCTCTCTTTCAATCTCTGCCTTTTTCAGTTTGATATCTAACTCCGCTTGTTTTGACTTTGCTGCGGTTGCTGCCTCTGCTTGCTTTAAGGCTGTTTCTGCCTCTACTTGCTTGGCAGCTCTTTCAGCCGCTCTTTCTTCACGCTCGTGGTATTCAGAGTATTTCTTCTCACTCCACTTCGTTAACTCATCACCTGTTAACTTTAACTTCAACACCATATCGATGAAATCATTTAATGACGACATGATGGAAAATGCAAATGAAATATCAGACACACAATTTGTTACAAGTTGTTAGTAAAGTGAACAATTTACAATTGTGTTCTATTTACAATATGTGCCTAAATTTGCATCCGAAAGTATATAGAAAGAAAAAATATACTCAAGTGTCCTGAATGCGGTGAAGAACGGTTGAAATTTGGGCTAGGAACTGTAGGGTCGCTACTTCAAAACACAAATGACCTCTACGGGCAAGGGTTTCAGATGGCACAGAAAACCTGCTTTGTTTTTGGAGGAAATAAATTAACGTCTGTTTGATGTGGTGTGTATGCTTGTCACTAAGTTTTGATTAGGTTTGTATGGCGTTGCGTGTAATTGTAGGTCGTAATGTTGTCCGTCAACAATTTTTTTTTCAAAATCACAAGTCACTTTCTTTCCGAAACTTTCTGCTTTCTACAATTCACTTTTCAAAGACAATCTAACTATATCTCAACACTATACAACATTGATGACACATCACTTACATCAAGATGACATTCAGTAAGGACATAGACATCAAGTTTACAAGATGGCGACAAGGTCACAATGGCGACAACTTCACAATGTCGACAAGGTCAAAACGGTGACAAGTTCCACAATCACAAATGTTTTACACGTTTACAAGATCAAACAATATGTATGCACTGTACGTTTACATTTAGTCTCCATGTTCAAACAATGTAATAATATATATCAAAATGAGCCTTCACAATCACATTTAAATGCACTCTAAAGTTGGACAAAAATTTCTAAGTTTACAAATCTAGGTTTTAAATGTTAATTATTTAAACCACGTTCATTTTAAAGCCGGACGAATGCCCCCACGTCCACACATGTCAGGGTCTTAAACCTGGCTCGTTAACCTAACACATGTGAGACAGTACAAATACAACGTGATTTGACTTGAGACTCAACGACACGAAGTTTCGATGGATTTATTTACAGATCACAATCTAGAGATGATCATCACAATACATAAGTTATAACAATACACTTACAGGCAACCCACAGCTTACAATCAGTCTCACAAGATGTACAAGCACTCGACTTTCGGGCCACAGAACTACACAAGCCTTTCTCCCATCATATGTCCAGTCGAGTCCGAGTCCCAGAGCTGTCTGGCTATTTCTCGCAACGCGCCTGCCAACCTGAAGTGGCTTCACAAGGCCTGCGTGCGTCCTGCTTTGTCCTTGCCTGACCGCTGGCTGTCTCGTCAGCCGGCAACCTCGCAGGCAGGTAACTAATACTCGCCTGGCGGGCGTAACGATGTTACAGCATCCCCGCTAGGGACTATTCGCCTGGCGGGCGTAACGATGTCCCTGCATCTCTGCTGGCAATACTTTAGACTCTGACAGCACTGACAGCTCACATCACTAACTGTACAATTAACAGCTCACATCACTAACTGTACAACTAACAGCTCACATCACTAACTGTAGCACTAACAAATCACATCACTAACTGTAGAATTGACAGCTCACATCACTAACTGTGGCACTAACAGCTCACATCACTAACTGTGGTACTGACAGCTCACATCACTAACTGTGGCACTGACAGCTCACATCACTAACTGTAGAACTAACAGCTCACATCACTAACTGTGGCACTGACAGCTCACATCACTAACTGTAGAACTGACAGCTCACATCACTAACTGTAGAACTGACAGCTCACATCACTAACTGTAGAACTGACAGCTCACATCACTAACTGTAGAACTGACAGCTCACATCACTAACTGTGGCACTGACAGCTCACATCACTAACTGAAGAACTGACAGCTCACATCACTAACTGTAGAACTAACAGCTCACATCACTAACTGTGGCACTGACAGCTCACATCACTAACTGTGGCACTAACAGCTCACATCACTAACTGTGGCACTGACAGCTCACATCACTAAATGTGGCACTAACAGCTCACATCACTAACTGTGGCACTGACAGCTCACATCACTAACTGTACAACTAACAGCTCACATCACTAACTGTGGTACTGACAGCTCACATCACTAACTGTACAACTAACTGCTCACATCACTAACTGTAGCACTAACAAATCACATCACTAACTGTGGCACTGACAGCTCACATCACTAACTATGGCACCGACAGCTCACATCACTAACCGTGGCACTGACAGCTCACATCACTAACTGGCACTGACAGCTCACATCACTAACTGTGGCACTAACAGCCCACATCACTAACAGCTCACATCACTAACTGTGGCACTGACAGTTCACATCACTAACTGTAGAACTGACAGCTCACATCACTAACTGTAGAACTGATAGCTCACATCACTAACTGTGGCACTAACAGCTCACATCACTAACTGTGGCACTGACAGCTCACATCACTAACTGTAGCACTGACAGCTCACATCACTAACTGTGGCACTAACAGCTCACATCACTAACTGTAGAACTGACAGCTCACATCACTAACTGTGGCACTGACAGCTCACATCACTAACTGTAGAACTAACAGCTCACATCACTAACTGTGGCACTGACAGCTCACATCACTAACTGTGGCACTAACAGCTCACATCACTAACTGTGGCACTAACAGCTCACATCACTAACTGTGGCACTAACAGCTCACATCACTAACTGTGGCACTGACAGCTCACATCACTAACTGTGGCACTGACAGCTCACATCACTAACTGTAGCACTAACAGCTCACTTCACTAACTGTGCAACTAACAGCTCACATCACTAACTGTGGCACTAACAAATCACATCACTAACTGTGGCACTGACAGCTCACATCACTAACTGTAGAACTGACAGCTCACATCACTAACTGTAGAACTGACAGCTCACATCACTAACTGTAGAACTGACAGCTCACATCACTAACTGTAGAACTGACAGCTCACATCACTAACTGTGGCACTGACAGCTCACATCACTAACTGTAGAACTGACAGCTCACATCACTAACTGTAGAACTAACAGCTCACATCACTAACTGTGGCACTGACAGCTCACATCACTAACTGTGGCACTAACAGCTCACATCACTAACTGTGGCACTGACAGCTCACATCACTAAATGTGGCACTAACAGCTCACATCACTAACTGTGGCACTGACAGCTCACATCACTAACTGTACAACTAACAGCTCACATCACTAACTGTGGCACTGACAGCTCACATCACTAACTGTGGCACTAACAGCTCACATCACTAACTGTGGCACTAACAGCTCACATCCCTAACTGTGGCACTGACAGCTCACATCACTAACTGTAGAACTGACAGCTCACATCACTAACTGTGGCACTGACAGCTCACATCACTAACTGTAGAACTGACAGCTCACATCACTAACTGTAGAACTAACAGCTCACATCACTAACTGTGGCACTGACAGCTCTCATCACTAACTGTGGCACTAACAGCTCACATCACTAACTGTGGCACTAACAGCTCACTTCACTAACTGTGGCACTGACAGCTCACATCACTAACTGTAGAACCGACAGCTCACATCACTAACTGTGGCACAGACAGCTCACATCACTAACTGTGGCACTGACAGCTCACATCACTAACTGTAGAACTGACAGCTCACATCACTAATTGTGGCACTGACAGCTCACATCACTAACTGTGGCACTAACAGCTCACATCACTAACTGTAGAACTGAAAGCTCACATCACTAACTGTAGAACTGACAGCTCACATCACTAACTGTGGCACAGACAGCTCACATCACTAACTGTGGCACTGACAGCTCACATCACTAACTGTGGCACTGACAGCTCACATCACTAACTGTGGCACTAACAGCTCACATCACTAACTGTAGAACTGACAGCTCACATCACTAACTGTGGCACTGACAGCTCACATCACTAACTGTGGCACTAACAGCTCACATCACTAACTGTAGAACTGACAGCTCACATCACTAACTGTGGCACTGACAGCTCACATCACTAACTGTAGAACTGACAGCTCACATCACTAACTGTAGAACTGACAGCTCACATCACTAGTTGTGGCACTAACAGCTCACATCACTAACTGTAGAACTGACAGCTCACATCACTAACTGTAGAACTAACAGCTCACATCACTAACTGTGGCACTGACAGCTCACATCACTAACTGTAGAACTGACAGCTCACATCACTAACTGTAGAACTGACAGCTCACATCACTAACTGTAGAACTGACAGCTCACATCACTAACTGTAGAACTGACAGCTCACATCACTAACTGTGGCACTGACAGCTCACATCACTAACTGTAGAACTGACAGCTCACATCACTAACTGTGGCACTGACAGCTCACATCACTAACTGGCACTGACAGCTCACATCACTAACTGTGGCACTAACAGCTCACATCACTAACAGCTCACATCACTAACTGTGGCACTGACAGCTCACATCACTAACTGTAGAACTGACAGCTCACATCACTAACTGTAGAACTGACAGCTCACATCACTAACTGTGGCACTAACAGCTCACATCACTAACTGTGGCACTAACAGCT
Source organism: Cepaea hortensis (assembly GCA_963921405.1). Lineage (NCBI taxonomy): Eukaryota > Metazoa > Mollusca > Gastropoda > Stylommatophora > Helicidae > Cepaea > Cepaea hortensis. The sequence goes on from OY992890.1 coordinate 788,403, forward strand.
CACATCACTAACTGTAGAACTGACAGCTCACATCACTAACTGTGGCACTGACAGCTCACATCACTAACTGTAGAACTAACAGCTCACATCACTAACTGTGGCACTGACAGCTCACATCACTAACTGTGGCACTAACAGCTCACATCACTAACTGTGGCACTGACAGCTCACATCACTAAATGTGGCACTAACAGCTCACATCACTAACTGTGTCACTGACAGCTCACATCACTAACTGTACAACTAACAGCTCACATCACTAACTGTGGCACTGACAGCTCACATCACTAACTATACAACTAACTGCTCACATCACTAACTGTAGCACTAACAAATCACATCACTAACTGTGGCACTGACAGCTCACATCACTAACTATGGCACCGACAGCTCACATCACTAACTGTGGCACTGACAGCTCACATCACTAACTGGCACTGACAGCTCACATCACTAACTGTGGCACTAACAGCTCACATCACTAACAGCTCACATCACTAACTGTGGCACTGACAGCTCACATCACTAACTGTAGAACTGACAGCTCACATCACTAACTGTAGAACTGACAGCTCACATCACTAACTGTGGCACTAACAGCTCACATAACTAACTGTGGCACTGACAGCTCACATCACTAACTGTAGAACTGACAGCTCACATCACTAACTGTAGCACTGACAGCTCACATCACTAACTGTGGCACTAACAGCTCACATCACTAACTGTAGAACTGACAGCTCACATCACTAACTGTGGCACTGACAGCTCACATCACTAACTGTAGAACTAACAGCTCACTTCACTAACTGTGGCACTGACAGCTCACATCACTAACTGTGGCACTAACAGCTCACATCACTAACTGTGGCACTAACAGCTCACATCAATAACTGTGGCACTAACAGCTCACATCACTAACTGTGGCACTGACAGCTCACATCACTAACTGTGGCACTGACAGCTCACATCACTAACTGTAGCACTAACAGCTCACTTCACTAACTGTACAACTAACAGCTCACATCACTAACTGTGGCACTGACAGCTCACATCACTAGCTGTACAATTAACAGCTCACATCACTAACTGTACAACTAACAGCTCACATCACTAACTGTAGAATTGACAGCTCACATCACTAACTGTGGCACTGACAGCTCACATCACTAACTGTGGCACTGACAGCTCACATCACCAACTGTAGAACTAACAGCTCACATCACTAACTGTGGCACTGACAGCTCACATCACTAACTGTAGAACTGACAGCTCACATCACTAACTGTAGAACTGACAGCTCACATCACTAACTGTAGAACTGACAGCTCACATCACTAACTGTAGAACTGACAGCTCACATCACTAACTGTGGCACTGACAGCTCACATCACTAACTGTAGAACTGACAGCTCACATCACTAACTGTAGAACTAACAGCTCACATCACTAACTGTGGCACTGACAGCTCACATCACTAACTGTGGCACTAACAGCTCACATCACTAACTGTGGCACTGACAGCTCACATCACTAAATGTGGCACTAACAGCTCACATCACTAACTGTGGCACTGACAGCTCACATCACTAACTGTACAACTAACAGCTCACATCACTAACTGTGGCACTTACAGCTCACATCACTAACTGTGGCACTAACAGCTCACATCACTAACTGTGGCACTAACAGCTCACATCCCTAACTGTGGCACTGACAGCTCACATCACTAACTGTAGAACTGACAGCTCACATCACTAACTGTGGCACTGACAGCTCACATCACTAACTGTAGAACTGACAGCTCACATCACTAACTGTAGAACTAACAGCTCACATCACTAACTGTGGCACTGACAGCTCACATCACTAACTGTGGCACTAACAGCTCACATCACTAACTGTGGCACTAACAGCTCACTTCACTAACTGTGGCACTGACAGCTCACATCACTAACTGTAGAACTGACAGCTCACATCACTAACTGTGGCACAGACAGCTCACATCACTAACTGTGGCACTGACAGCTCACATCACTAACTGTAGAACTGACAGCTCACATCACTAACTGTGGCACTGACAGCTCACATCACTAACTGTGGCACTAACAGCTCACATCACTAACTGTAGAACTGAAAGCTCACATCACTAACTGTAGAACTGACAGCTCACATCACTAACTGTGGCACAGAGAGCTCACATCACTAACTGTGGCACTGACAGCTCACATCACTAACTGTACAACTAACAGCTCACATCACTAACTGTGGCACTGACAGCTCACATCACTAACTGTGGCACTAACAGCTCACATCACTAACTGTGGCACTAACAGCTCACAACCCTAACTGTGGCACTGACAGCTCACATCACTAACTGTAGAACTGACAGCTCACATCACTAACTGTGGCACTGACAGCTCACATCACTAACTGTAGAACTGACAGCTCACATCACTAACTGTAGAACTAACAGCTCACATCACTAACTGTGGCACTGACAGCTCTCATCACTAACTGTGGCACTAACAGCTCACATCACTAACTGTGGCACTAACAGCTCACTTCACTAACTGTGGCACTGACAGCTCACATCACTAACTGTAGAACCGACAGCTCACATCACTAACTGTGGCACAGACAGCTCACATCACTAACTGTGGCACTGACAGCTCACATCACTAACTGTAGAACTGACAGCTGACATCACTAACTGTGGCACTGACAGCTCACATCACTAACTGTGGCACTAACAGCTCACATCACTAACTGTAGAACTGAAAGCTCACATCACTAACTGTAGAACTGACAGCTCACATCACTAACTGTGGCACAGACAGCTCACATCACTAACTGTGGCACTGACAGCTCACATCACTAACTGTGGCACTGACAGCTCACATCACTAACTGTGGCACTAACAGCTCACATCACTAACTGTAGAACTGACAGCTCACATCACTAACTGTGGCACTGACAGCTCACATCACTAACTGTGGCACTAACAGCTCACATCACTAACTGTAGAACTGACAGCTCACATCACTAACTGTGGCACTGACAGCTCACATCACTAACTGTAGAACTGACAGCTCACATCACTAACTGTAGAACTGACAGCTCACATCACTAGTTGTGGCACTAACAGCTCACATCACTAACTGTAGAACTGACAGCTCACATCACTAACTGTAGAACTAACAGCTCACATCACTAACTGTGGCACTGACAGCTCACATCACTAACTGTAGAACTGACAGCTCACATCACTAACTGTAGAACTGACAGCTCACATCACTAACTGTAGAACTGACAGCTCACATCACTAACTGTAGAACTGACAGCTCACATCACTAACTGTGGCACTGACAGCTCACATCACTAACTGTAGAACTGACAGCTCACATCACTAACTGTGGCACTGACAGCTCACATCACTAACTGGCACTGACAGCTCACATCACTAACTGTGGCACTAACAGCTCACATCACTAACTGTGGCACTGACAGCTCACATCACTAACTGTAGAACTGACAGCTCACATCACTAACTGTAGAACTGACAGCTCACATCACTAACTGTGGCACTAACAGCTCACATCACTAACTGTGGCACTAACAGCTCACATCACTAACTGTAGAACTGATAGCTCACATCACTAACTGTGGCACTGACAGCTCACATCACTAACTGTAGAACTAACAGCTCACATCACTAACTGTGGCACTGACAGCTCACATCACTAACTGTGGCACTAACAGCTCACATCACTAACTGTGGCACTGACAGCTCACATCACTAAATGTGGCACTAACAGCTCACATCACTAACTGTGTCACTGACAGCTCACATCACTAACTGTACAACTAACAGCTCACATCACTAACTGTGGCACTGACAGCTCACATCACTAACTGTACAACTAACTGCTCACATCACTAACTGTAGCACTAACAAATCACATCACTAACTGTGGCACTGACAGCTCACATCACTAACTATGGCACCGACAGCTCACATCACTAACTGTGGCACTGACAGCTCACATCACTAACTGGCACTGACAGCTCACATCACTAACTGTGGCACTAACAGCTCACATCACTAACAGCTCACATCACTAACTGTGGCACTGACAGCTCACATCACTAACTGTAGAACTGACAGCTCACATCACTAACTGTAGAACTGACAGCTCACATCACTAACTGTGGCACTAACAGCTCACATCACTAACTGTGGCACTGACAGCTCACATCACTAACTGTAGAACTGACAGCTCACATCACTAACTGTAGCACTGACAGCTCACATCACTAACTGTGGCACTAACAGCTCACATCACTAACTGTAGAACTGACAGCTCACATCACTAACTGTGGCACTGACAGCTCACATCACTAACTGTAGAACTAACAGCTCACTTCACTAACTGTGGCACTGACAGCTCACATCACTAACTGTGGCACTAACAGCTCACATCACTAACTGTGGCACTAACAGCTCACATCAATAACTGTGGCACTAACAGCTCACATCACTAACTGTGGCACTGACAGCTCACATCACTAACTGTGGCACTGACAGCTCACATCACTAACTGTAGCACTAACAGCTCACTTCACTAACTGTACAACTAACAGCTCACATCACTAACTGTGGCACTGACAGCTCACATCACTAGCTGTACAATTAACAGCTCACATCACTAACTGTACAACTAACAGCTCACATCACTAACTGTAGAATTGACAGCTCACATCACTAACTGTGGCACTAACAGCTCACATCACTAACTGTGGCACTAACAGCTCACATCACTAACTGTGGCACTGACAGCTCACATCACTAACTGTGGCACTGACAGCTCACATCACTAACTGTAGAACTAACAGCTCACATCACTAACTGTGGCACTGACAGCTCACATCACTAACTGTAGAACTGACAGCTCACATCACTAACTGTAGAACTGACAGCTCACATCACTAACTGTAGAACTGACAGCTCACATCACTAACTGTAGAACTGACAGCTCACATCACTAACTGTGGCACTGACAGCTCACATCACTAACTGTAGAACTGACAGCTCACATCACTAACTGTAGAACTAACAGCTCACATCACTAACTGTGGCACTGACAGCTCACATCACTAACTGTGGCACTAACAGCTCACATCACTAACTGTGGCACTGACAGCTCACATCACTAAATGTGGCACTAACAGCTCACATCACTAACTGTGGCACTGACAGCTCACATCACTAACTGTACAACTAACAGCTCACATCACTAACTGTGGCACTTACAGCTCACATCACTAACTGTGGCACTAACAGCTCACATCACTAACTGTGGCACTAACAGCTCACATCCCTAACTGTGGCACTGACAGCTCACATCACTAACTGTAGAACTGACAGCTCACATCACTAACTGTGGCACTGACAGCTCACATCACTAACTGTAGAACTGACAGCTCACATCACTAACTGTAGAACTAACAGCTCACATCACTAACTGTGGCACTGACAGCTCACATCACTAACTGTGGCACTAACAGCTCACATCACTAACTGTGGCACTAACAGCTCACTTCACTAACTGTGGCACTGACAGCTCACATCACTAACTGTAGAACTGACAGCTCACATCACTAACTGTGGCACAGACAGCTCACATCACTAACTGTGGCACTGACAGCTCACATCACTAACTGTAGAACTGACAGCTCACATCACTAACTGTGGCACTGACAGCTCACATCACTAACTGTGGCACTAACAGCTCACATCACTAACTGTAGAACTGAAAGCTCACATCACTAACTGTAGAACTGACAGCTCACATCACTAACTGTGGCACAGACAGCTCACATCACTAACTGTGGCACTGACAGCTCACATCACTAACTGTGGCACTGACAGCTCACATCACTAACTGTGGCACTAACAGCTCACATCACTAACTGTAGAACTGACAGCTCACATCACTAACTATGGCACTGACAGCTCACATCACTAACTGTGGCACTAACAGCTCACATCACTAACTGTAGAACTGACAGCTCACATCACTAACTGTGGCACTGACAGCTCACATCACTAACTGTATAACTAACAGCTCACATCACTAACTGTGGCACTGACAGCTCACATCACTAACTGTAGAACTGACAGCTCACATCACTAACTGTAGAACTGACAGCTCACATCACTAACTGTAGCACTAACAGCTCACATCACTAACTGTGGCACTGACAGCTCACATCACTAACTGTGGCACTAACAGCTCACATCACTAACTGTACAACTAACAGCTCACTTCACTAACTGTGGCACTGACAGCTCACATCACTAACTGTGGCACTGACAGCTCACATCACTAACTGTGGCACTAACAGCTCACATCACTAACTGTACAACTAACAGCTCACTTCACTAACTGTACAACTAACAGCTCACTTCACTAACTGTGGCACTGACAGCTCACATCACTAACTGTGGCACTAACAGCTCACATCACTAACTGTACAACTAACAGCTCACTTCACTAATTGTGGCACTGACAGCTCACATCACTAACTGTGGCACTAACAGCTCACATCACTAACTGTAGCACTAACAGCTCACTTCACTAACTGTGGCACTGACAGCTGACATCACTAACTGTAGAACTAACAGCTCACATCACTAACTGTAGCACTAACAGCTCACTTCACTAACTGTGGCACTGACAGCTCACGTCACTAACTGTGGCACTAACAGCTCACATCACTAACTGTAGAACTGACAGCTCACATCACTAACTGTCGAACTGACAGCTCACATCACTAACTGTAGAACTGACAGCTCACATCACTAACTGTAGAACTGACAGCTCACGTCACTAACTGTGGCACTGACAGCTCACTTCACTAACTGTAGAACTAACAGCTGACATCACTAACTGTAGAACTAACAGCTCACATCACTAACTGTAGCACTAACAGCTCACTTCACTAACTGTGGCACTGACAGCTCACGTCACTAACTGTGGCACTAACAGCTCACATCACTAACTGTAGAACTGACAGCTCACATCACTAACTGTAGAACTGACAGCTTACATCACTAACTGTAGAACTGACAGCTCACATCACTAACTGTGGCACTGACAGTTCACGTCACTAACTGTAACACTAACAGCTCACATCACTAACTGTAGAACTGACAGCTCACATCACTAACTGTAGAACTGACAGCTCACATCACTAACTGTGACACTAACAGCTCACATCACTAACTGTGACACTAACTGCTCACATCACTAACTGTGGCACTGACAGCTCACATCACTAAATATAGAACTGACAGCTCACATCACTAACTGTAGAACTGACAGCTCACATCACTAACTGTGGCACTGACAGCTCACATCACTAACTGTGGCACTGACAGCTCACATCACTAACTGTAACACTAACAGCTCACATCACTAACTGTGGCACTGACAGCTCACATCACTAAATATAGAACTGACAGCTCACATCACTAACTGTAGAACTGACAGCTCACATCACTAACTGTGGCACTGACAGCTCACATCACTAACTGTGGCACTGACAGCTCACATCACTAACTGTGGCACTGACCGCTCACATCACTGACTGCAGAACTGACAGCTCACATCACTGACTGCAGAACTGACAGCTCACATCACTAACCGTAGCACTGACAGCTCACATGACTAACCGTGACACTGACATTTCACTAGTTCACTAACCTTGACACCAGCAACGAGTTCAGCGTCGACAAACTGGGACCAAACTTCCTGTTTGAGTTGAGGATAAGTGACTATTGAATCATGGGAAATTGGTTGGGCTTTGCTGAGAATGGTGGAGAGTTTGAGCTCCTGTGTGAGGGCTGTCAGTGGTCCGGGGTTGTCTATGCTTGGGCTGGGATGTTGGTGATGAGAAGGTTTGAGATAGAGTTTGTACAACAACATGGCACTTGAGATAGAGTTTGTACAACAACATGGCACTTGAGATAGAGTTTGTACAACAACAATGGCACTTGCTTCACTGCATATTATATCCTACATCACATGGTATAACCTCACCAGATGCAATAAACCTCACTACAGACTATAAACCTCACCACAGACTATACACCTCACCACAGACTATAAACCTCACCACAGACTATACACCTCACTACATTCTATTAACCTCACTACATTCTATTAACCTCACCACAGACTATAAACCTCACCACAGACTATACATCTCACTACATTCTATAAACCTCACTACAGACTATAAGCCTCACCAAAGACTATACACCTCACTACATTCTATTAACCTCACCACAGACTATACACCTCACCACAGACTATAAACCTCACTACATTCTATTAACCTCACCACAGACTATAAACCTCACTACATTCTATTAACCTCACCACAGACTATAAACCTCACCACAGACTATAAACCTCACCACAGACTATACACCTCACCACAGACTATACACCTCACCAGACTATAAACCTCACCAGACTATAATCCTCACCACAGAATATAAACCTCACCAGACTATAAACCTTACTACAAACTATACACCTCACCACAGACTACACCTCACCACAGACTATAAACCTCATCACAGACTATAAACCTCACCACAGACTATAAACCTCACCACAGACTATAAACCTCACTACAGACTATAAACCTCACTACAGACTATAAATCTCACCACAGACTATAAACCTCACCACAGACTATAAACCACACTACAGACTATACACCTCACCACAGACTATAAACCTCACCAGGCTATAAACCTCACTACAGATTATAAACCTCACCAGACTATAAACCTCACTACAGACTATAAACCTCACTACAGACTATAAACCTCACCACAGACTATACACCTCACTACATTCTATTAACCTCACTACATTCTATTAACCTCATCACAGACTATAAACCTCACCACATTCTATAAACCTCACTACAGACTATAAGCCTCACCAAAGACTATACACCTCACTACATTCTATTAACCTCACCACAGACTATACACCTCACCACAGACTATACACCTCACCACAGACTATAAACCTCACCACAGACTATAAACCTCACTACATTCTATTAACCTCACTACATTCTATTAACCTCACCACAGACTATAAACCTCACTACATTCTATTAACCTCACTACATTCTATAAACCTCACCACAGACTATAAACCTCACCACAGACTATACACCTCACCACAGACTATACACCTCACCAGACTATAAACCTCTACAGACTATAATCCTCACCACAGAATATAAACCTCACCAGACTATAAACCTTACTACAAACTATACACCTCACCACAGACTACACCTCACCACAGACTATAAACCTCACCACAGACTAAACCTCACCACATACTATAAACCTCACCACAGACTATAAACCTCACCACAGACTATAAACCTCACCACAGACTATAAACCTCACCACAGACTATAAACCTCACCACAGACTATACACCTCACCACAGACTATAAACCTCACCAGGCTATAAACCTCACTACAGATTGTAAACCTCACCAGACTATAAACCTCACTACAGACTATAAACCTCACTACAGACTATAAACCTCACCACAGACAATGTGACTCACCAGACTATAAACCTCACCAGACTATAAACCTCACTACAGACTATAAACCTCACTACAGACTATAAACCTCACCACAGACTATAAATCTCACCACAGACTATAAACCTCACCACAGACTATACACCTCACCAGACTATAAACCTCACCACAGACTATAAACCTTACCACAGACTATAAACCTCACCACAGACTATAAGCCTCACTACAGACTATAAGCCTCACTACAGACTATACACCTCATCACAAGGGGGGCTGAGTGGTCTCGAGGTATGGTGTCCACCTTGAGTGCTGGAGTTCCCGGGTTCAGGCCCCGGTGAGGACCGGGATTTATTTAAAAAATCCACCTGGACTTCCAGTAATAAAATTTCCGCTGGTCTCTGGGTAGTGAGATCGGACGCCCGTGTGTATTGTTGTCTCTGGGTAGTGAGATCGGACGCACGTGTGTATTTTTGCGCACATAAAAAAATCCCTTGGCAATTGGAAATCGAAAAAGAGTAGCCTAACGGCGCTGCCCAGGCAAAAGTTTTCGAGTTAAAAATCTACCCAAAGTATTTTAGGATCCTCGTCGATGCAACGGAGTTCGTTCATTGAGCTGAGTTTCTCCAGTCTCAGGTTTGAGTTAGGAGGAAAACGGAGCACTTATGGGTTAAACCGTGTGCCGTGATGTTGATCCAATGACTAAACCTAAAAACTAAACTAAAATCACCTCATCACAGACTATAAACCTCACCACATACTATAAACCTCACCACAGACTATACACCTCACTACAGAATATACACCTCACCACAGACTATAAACCTCACTACAGACTATACACCTCACTACAGAATATACACCTCACCACAGACTATAAACCTCACTACAGACTATAAGCCTCACCAAAGACTATACACCTCACTACATTCTATTAAACTCACCACAGACTATACACCTCGCCACAGACTATAAACCTCACCACAGACTATAAACCTCACAACAGACTATACACCTCACTACATTCTATTAACCTCACTACATTCTATTAACCTCACCACAGACTATAAACCTCACCACAGACTATACATCTCACTACATTCTATAAATCTCACTACAGCCTATAAGCCTCACCAAAGACTATACACCTCACTACATTCTATTAACCTCACCACAGACTATACACCTCACCACAGACTATAAACCTCACCACAGACTATAAACCTCACCACAGACTATACACCTCACTACATTCTATTAACCTCACTACATTCTATTAACCTCACCACAGACTATAAACCTCACTACATTCTATTAACCTCACCACAGACTATAAACCTCACCACAGACTATAAACCTCACTACATTCTATTAACCTCACCACAGACTATAAACCTCACTACATTCTATTAACCTCACCACAGACTATAAACCTCACCACAGACTATAAACCTCACTACATTCTATTAACTTCACCACAGACTATAAACCTCACCACAGACTATAAACCTCACCACAGACTATAAACCTCACTACAGACTATTAACCTCACCAGATTATAAACCTCACCACAGACTATAAACCTCACCCAAGACTATAAACCTCACCACAGACTATAAACCTCACAACAGACTATACACCTCACTACATTCTATTAACCTCACTACATTCTATTAACCTCACTACATTATATTAACCTCACTACATTCTATTAACCCCATTACATTCTATTAACCTCACCACAGACTATAAACCTCACCACAGACTATACATCTCACTACATTCTATTAACCTCACCACAGACTATAAACCTCACCACAGACTATAAACCTCACTACATTCTATTAACCTCACCACAGACTATAAACCTCACTACAGACTATAAACCTCACCACAGACTATATACCTCACTACATTCTATTAATCTCACAACAGACTATACACCTCACCACAGACTATACACCTCACTACAGACTATAAACCTCACTACAGACTATAAACCTCACCACAGACTATACACCTCACAACAGAATATAAATCTCACTACATTCTATTAACCTCACTACAGACTATAAACCTCACTACAGACTATAAACCTCACTACAGACTATAAACCTCACTACAGACTATAAACCTCACCACAGACTATACACCTCACAACAGACTATAAATCTCACTACATTCTATTAACCTCACCACAGACTATACACCTCACTACAGACTATTATCCTCACTACAGACTATAAACCTCACCACAGACTATAAACCTCACCACAGACTATAAACCTCACCACAAACTATAAACCTCACTACATTCTATTAACTTCACCACAGACTATAAACCTCACCACAGACTATAAACCTCACCACAGACTATAAACCTCACTACAGACTATTAACCTCACCAGATTATAAACCTCACCACAGACTATAAACCTCACCCAAGACTATAAACCTCACCACAGACTATAAACCTCACAACAGACTATACACCTCACTACATTCTATTAACCTCACTACATTCTATTAACCTCACTACATTATATTAACCTCACTACATTCTATTAACCCCATTACATTCTATTAACCTCACCACAGACTATAAACCTCACCACAGACTATACATCTCACTACATTCTATTAACCTCACCACAGACTATAAACCTCACCACAGACTATAAACCTCACTACATTCTATTAACCTCACCACAGACTATAAACCTCACCACAGACTATAAACCTCACTACAGACTATAAACCTCACCACAGACTATATACCTCACTACATTCTATTAATCTCACAACAGACTATACACCTCACCACAGACTATACACCTCACTACAGACTATAAACCTCACTACAGACTATAAACCTCACCACAGACTATACACCTCACAACAGAATATAAATCTCACTACATTCTATTAACCTCACTACAGACTATAAACCTCACTACAGACTATAAACCTCACTACAGACTATAAACCTCACTACAGACTATAAACCTCACCACAGACTATACACCTCACAACAGACTATAAATCTCACTACATTCTATTAACCTCACCACAGAATATACACCTCACTACAGACTATAAACCTCACTACAGACTATAAACCTCACCACAGACTATAAACCTCACCACAGACAATGAACATCACCACAGACTATAAACCTCACCACAGACTATAAACCACACTACAGACTATAAACCTCACAACAGACTATAAGCCTCACTACAGACTATACACCTCATCAGACTATAAACCTCACCAGACTATACACCTCACCACAGACTATAAACCTCACCAGGCTATAAACCTCACTACAGATTATAAACCTCACTACAGACTATAAACCTCACTACAGACTATAAACCTCACCACAGACAATGTGACTCACCAGACTATAAACCTCACTACAGACTATAAACCTCACTACAGACTATAAACCTCACCACAGACTATAAATCTCACCACAGACTATAAACCTCACCACAGACTATACACCTCACCAGACTATAAACCTCACCACAGACTATAAACCTCACCACAGACTATAAACCTCACCACAGACTATAAGCCTCACTACAGACTATACACCTCATCACAAGGGGGGCTGAGTGGTCTCGAGGTATGGTGTCCACCTTGAGTGCTGGAGTTCCCGGGTTCAGGCCCCGGTGAGGACCGGGATTTATTTTAAAAATTCACCTGGACTTCCAGTAATAAAATTTCCGCTGGTCTCTGGATAGTGAGATCGGACGCACGTGTGTATTTTTGCGCACATAAAAAAATCCCTTGGCAGTTGGAAATCGAAAAAGAGTAGCCTAACGGCGCTGCCCAGGCAAAAGTTTTCGAGTTAAAAATCTACCCAAAGTATTTTAGGATCCTCGTCGATGCAACGGAGTTCGTTCATTGAGCTGAGTTTCTCCAGACTCAGGTTTGAGTTAGGAGGAAAACGGAGCACTTATGGGTTAAACCGTGTGCCGTGATGTTGATCCAATGACTAAACCTAAAAACTAAACTAAAATCACCTCATCACAGACTATAAACCTCACCACATACTATAAACCTCACCACAGACTATACACCTCACTACAGAATATACACCTCACCACAGACTATAAACCTCACTACAGACTATACACCTCACTACAGAATATACACCTCACCACAGACTATAAACCTCACTACAGACTATAAGCCTCACCAAAGACTATACACCTCACTACATTCTATTAAACTCACCAGACTATACACCTCACCACAGACTATAAACCTCACCACAGACTATAAACCTCACAACAGACTATACACCTCACTACATTCTATTAACCTCACTACATTCTATTAACCTCACCACAGACTATAAACCTCACCACAGACTATACATCTCACTCCATCCATCCATCATGTGCCATGCCGGTAAGCGTGGGCGGTCATGTTCTGCCATCTCACTCGATCAACAGAGTCGTGGATCAGTTCCGTGTTTCTGTCTCGACCATGCCACAAGGCCAAGCCATCCAGATACTTGTTTCTAGGTCTTCCCCTTGGTCTGTTCCCCTCGATCTTACCAGTCGTCACCAAGTTCTCCAAATCATTTCTTCTCATAACATGCCCAAAAAATTGTGACTGTCTACGTCTAATGTCTCTGATCAGTTTACGATCTTCATTTGTTTCTTGAAGGACTTGTTCATTGGTCTTTCTGGCTGTCCATGGTATTCTTTGCATTTTCCTCAGAAACCACATTTCTACAGCCATCAGATGTTTTTCAGCCTGGCTGCTCATTGTCCAAGCTTCACATCCATATAAAAGTACAGGTTCTATGTAGCATCTCAACACTCTTTTTCTCGTTTCAATTGACATCTTTTTATTGGTCAGTATGTTTTTCATCTTGCTAAAGGCTACTTTTGCCATGGCGATTCTTGTTCTAATCTCTTCAAGGCATCTCCCATCAGATGTTATTACTGTTCCGAGGTAATTGTACCTATTCACTTGTTGAAGAATATTCCCATTTACTTGTATATTACACTGTGGTATTTCGTTCTTCTTAGTGACGACCATAATCTGTGTCTTTTTACAATTTAATTCTAACCCTTGTTGTTCACTGTGTGTAACAACCGCATCTACTAAATTTTGCAGGTCCTGTTCATTGTCTGCAATCAAGACTGTATCATCTGCATATCTAATGTTATTGATGCATCGTCCCCCAATGTTGATTCCTTCCATATTTTCAATATTTCTGAAAATATTTTCACTGTACAGGGAAAACAGATCTGGAGACATTACACATCCCTGTCTCACACCTCTCTTAATAGGCTGATATTGGCTTACTTGATTATCAACTCTTATGGCAGCTTGTTGTTTCCAATATATGTTTTTTACAAGTCTAAGGTCTTTCCCATCAATTTGTAGATCTTCAAGCATCCTTATCATGTTGACATGTCTCACTTTATCAAAAGCCTTTGTGTAGTCAATGAAGCAAAGGTGTAGATCTTTGTTTACTTCTATAGAACGTTCGATTACGGTTCTCAGTATATACACAGCATTTACTGTACCCTTGCCTACTACAAACCCACATTGTTCTTCTCCTATTTCAGGTTGTATTTTCCTCCTAACTCTTTGCATGATAATTCTTAGCAAAATCTTCGTGATGTGACTCATTATACTAATTGTTCGATGTTGATCACATTCCAAGGCTCCTGATTTCTTTGGGATTGCAATAAATACAGAATTACATAACTCATGAGGTATATTTCCAGTATCATATATTGTATTAAGCAGACTGGTAACTTTATCTATTCCATATTCTTCTAAAGCATTAATCATTTCTGTTGTGACGCTGTCTGGACCGGGGGTTTTGCCAGATTTCATATGATTAAGAGCATTCTGAACCTCCATCTTCAAAATTGCTGGCCCTTCATTGTTATTTTGAACAATATATTGTTCGTCTCTGCTATCGTCATAAAGGTTTTTCACGTAATCTGACCATACATGTAACATCTGATCTTTTTCTATTATGACTCTTCCATCTTTTGTCTTTAGGCAGCCTGCTGATGTACGTGTTCTTTGATTAGTAATCTCCTGAATTCTTTTGTGCATTAGTTTCGCATTTTTACTGTTGTGTTGTTTTTCAATTTCTCTGCAATTTTTCTCAAGCCATGTTTCTTTAGCCTCCTTACATAAGGTTTTGACTTTTCTGTGAATTTCTTCATATTTGGCAGGATTATTTTTGTTCTGTCTTCTTGTTTCCATTAGTTGTAAAATTTCTTCAGTCATCCATGTCTTACGGCCAACTTTCTTTACTTTTGGAATAGTTTTTTCTGCTGCACAACTGATTGAATTCTTCAGCATTTCCCATTGATCATCTACATCTTGAAATAGGATCTCTAGATCAGACAATAAATCAAATTTGTTCTTTACTTCTTTGTTAAAATTATCTTGTATTTCTTTGTCAGTTTTCAATTTGCACAAGTCATATTTAGGGTTTCCTGCTGTATACTTGACTTTCTTTAACTTTACCCTCAATGTGCCAGTAATTAATCTGTGATCACTGTAACAGTCTGCATTTGGAACTGTTTTTACAACTGTTAATGCATTTCGAAACCTTTTGCTTATCAGGATGTAATCTATCTGGTTTTTAATCCTGCTGTCTGGACTCCTCCATGTCCATAATCTTCTAGGATGTTGTTTAAACCAGGTGTTTCCTACAACCAATTCTTGTTCTTTTGCCCATTCTACAAGTCTGTAACCTCTTTCATTTCTCTCTCCCAAACCATGGTTGCCTACACTGTATCCATCGCTTTGCTTTCCTATTTTTGCGTTGAAATCACCCATTATGATATTTATTTCTGATTTTTTACAGTTCTTCAAAGCAGACTCCATGTCATTATAAAATTCCTCTATACTTTCTTCACTGCTTTCACTTGTTGGGGCATATACTTGAATTACATTTATTTTTAAAAGGTCTTCCGTTTAATTTTACTAATAGAACTCTGTCTGACACAGCCCAATATCCTTTGACAGAATTTGATGTTTGTTTATCTAATATAATGGCTACACCTCTTTGCTGTTCTTCTCCCCCCGAGTAAATAATCTTACAATCCTCTCCTGTCCTTATCCCTGCTCCTCTCCATCTCGTTTCCGATATTCCTAATATGTTAATCTTCTCTCTCTCCATTTCTTTTTTGATGTCCTCCAACTTTCCATCTGCATTCATTGTTCTAACATTCCAAGTTCCTACTTTCAATGATATTAATCTTTTGCACCTAGTAGCCTGTTGACGGTCTGGAGTCACCTGGTGCGCATGACTATCCCTACCGGGCGAGGCTGCTCCTATGGAGCACCCATTTACGCCGTTTCTCTGATTATCGATAAGTGAACACAACATGATTTTCTTGGCATGTGTAAAGAAGGTAGTTTGCCATTGCTTTCCTTCCCAGCAGTGACCATACTGGTCAGTGACCGTAGCCATTGTCTCCTCAAAAAAGGAGATTCTCTGCCTACCGTCGTGAAGGTGGAGACCATAACCTACAACTATCTGTCGGCTGCTCTCCATCTTCATCCACCACCTGCACCCATGGCTTCACGTAACCCTGATCGGGGGGCTAAACGGGTACTCCACCTTGCCCAAGGGTGTCCCGTAGGCTAGCGGAGGGAAGGAGGCGCCTTACTTCTCCTTTGATAGGGGATACCCCTACCCCGCTACCCCTACACATCTCACTACATTCTATAAATCTCACTACAGCCTATAAGCCTCACCAAAGACAATACACCTCACTACATTCTATTAACCTCACCACAGACTATACACCTCACCACAGACTATAAACCTCACCACAGACTATAAACCTCACCACAGACTATACACCTCACTACATTCTATTAACCTCACTACATTCTATTAACCTCACCACAGACTATAAACCTCACTACATTCTATTAACCTCACCACAGACTATAAACCTCACCACAGACTATAAACCTCACTACATTCTATTAACCTCACCACAGACTATAAACCTCACTACATTCTATTAACCTCACCACAGACTATAAACCTCACCACAGACTATAAACCTCACTACATTCTATTAACTTCACCACAGACTATAAACCTCACCACAGACTATAAACCTCACCACAGACTATAAACCTCACTACAGACTATTAACCTCACCACAGATTATAAACCTCACCACAGAATATAAACCTCACCCAAGACTATAAACCTCACCACAGACTATAAACCTCACAACAGACTATACACCTCACTACATTCTATTAACCTCACTACATTATATTAACCTCACTACATTCTATTAACCCCATTACATTCTATTAACCTCACCACAGACTATAAACCTCACCACAGACTATACATCTCACTACATTCTATTAACCTCACCACAGACTATAAACCTCACCACAGACTATAAACCTCACTACATTCTATTAACCTCACCACAGACTATAAACCTCACCACAGACTATAAACCTCACTACAGACTATAAACCTCACCACAGACTATATACCTCACTACATTCTATTAATCTCACAACAGACTATACACCTCACCACAGACTATACACCTCACCACAGACTATAAACCTCACCACAGACTATAAACCTCACCACAGACTATACACCTCACTACATTCTATTAACCTCACTACATTCTATTAACCTCACCACAGACTATAAACCTCACTACATTCTATTAACCTCACCACAGACTATAAACCTCACCACAGACTATAAACCTCACTACATTCTATTAACCTCACCACAGACTATAAACCTCACTACATTCTATTAACCTCACCACAGACTATAAACCTCACCACAGACTATAAACCTCACTACATTCTATTAACTTCACCACAGACTATAAACCTCACCACAGACTATAAACCTCACCACAGACTATAAACCTCACTACAGACTATTAACCTCACCACAGATTATAAACCTCACCACAGACTATAAACCTCACCCAAGACTATAAACCTCACCACAGACTATAAACCTCACAACAGACTATACACCTCACTACATTCTATTAACCTCACTACATTCTATTAACCTCACTACATTATATTAACCTCACTACATTCTATTAACCCCATTACATTCTATTAACCTCACCACAGACTATAAACCTCACCACAGACTATACATCTCACTACATTCTATTAACCTCACCACAGACTATAAACCTCACCACAGACTATAAACCTCACTACATTCTATTAACCTCACCACAGACTATAAACCTCACCACAGACTATAAACCTCACTACAGACTATAAACCTCACCACAGACTATATACCTCACTACATTCTATTAATCTCACAACAGACTATACACCTCACCACAGACTATACACCTCACTACAGACTATAAACCTCACTACAGACTATAAACCTCACCACAGACTATACACCTCACAACAGAATATAAATCTCACTACATTCTATTAACCTCAGCACAGACTATACACCTCACTACAGACTATTATCCTCACTACAGACTATAAACCTCACCACAGACTATAAACCTCACCACAGACTATAAACCTCACCACAAACTATAAACTCACTGCAGACTACACCTCACCACAGACTATAAACCTCACCACAGACTATAAACCTCACCACAGACTATACATTTCACTACATTCTAGTAACCTCACCACAGACTATAAACCTCACCACAGACTATAAACCTCACTACATTCTATTAACCTCACCACAGACTATAAACCTCACCACAGACTATAAACCTCACTACAGACTATAAACCTCACCACAGACTATATACCTCACTACATTCTATTAATCTCACAACAGACTATACACCTCACCACAGACTATACACCTCACTACAGACTATAAACCTCACTACAGACTATAAACCTCACCACAGACTATACACCTCACAACAGAATATAAATCTCACTACATTCTATTAACCTCACTACAGACTATAAACCTCACTACAGACTATAAACCTCACTACAGACTATAAACCTCACTACAGACTATAAACCTCACCACAGACTATACACCTCACAACAGACTATAAATCTCACTACATTCTATTAACCTCACCACAGACTATACACCTCACTACAGACTATTATCCTCACTACAGACTATAAACCTCACCACAGACTATAAACCTCACCACAGACTATAAACCTCACCACAAACTATAAACTCACTGCAGACTACACCTCACCACAGACTATAAACCTCACCACAGACTATAAACCTCACCACAGACAATGAACATCACCACAGACTATAAACCTCACCACAGACTATAAACCACACTACAGACTATAAACCTCACAACAGACTATAAGCCTCACTACAGACTATACACCTCATCAGACTATAAACCTCACCAGACTATACACCTCACCAGACTATAAACCTCACCAGACTCCTCCCATCTCGCTCTCTCTGTCACCCCTTCCCGACACTCTCTCTCCCCCTCTCTCTTTCCCCCACCCCCCTCTCTCTCCACTTCCCACTCCACACCTTTCTCTCTCCTCTTTTCTTTGATAAACCTGTACACAGAGTAGCAAATAACATAAAGAATGAGGTATAGCAATGCCGTTAACTCACCGGATTATGTGACAGCGTTTGCTGTTGAGTTTCTTGGCGAACAACTTGGCAGATTCCCATGCACGGATATCGTCACCAAACCACAAGATGATGGTTTTAAACCTTTCCAGGCTAGGTAAGACCTGCAAGACACAAACCATGTAAGCTAGGCCAGACACACACCATGTACGAACAGAACGAACGAACAGACTTTATTTTCAAAGGGTAACAAATTGGGCACGCAGGCCCGTCTTACATTCGGCCCTTCCAATCACTCATCTTTCTTTCATCAACAGTGCGTAGGAAAAAACATTATCACATGAATTTTGTAAACATAAACAATGCATATTACTATGTTATGAGACACATCCACCACCCACCCACACATTCCCCATTCACTCCAACTCCCCCACCCAACCACACACACATACAATACATTCCCCCACCCATCCACCACATCCCTACACCTACACATCTCCCCACCCACACACACCTATCACCCATCACACATCCCATCCACCCACACCCCAAGCACACATACATTCAATAACCCACACATCCCCCACCTACACACATCTCCCCACCCACTCATATATCCTCTACCCGTCCCATTTCCCACCAACAATCACTCACCCAATATCCTCCTCCACCCACACACCTCCAACCACCCAGCCAAACACACATTCCTCAGCCACACACACATCTCCCCGTCAACTCACATATTCCGCACCTATCAACAAATAAATTCCGCACTCACCCACATAATCTCCCATCTCCCCCAGCCCACTCACAGATCCCGAGCCCACACCTACAAACATCTCCTAACCTGCACACACTCACCCACCCACATATCCTCTACCCACCCACACATCCTCTACCCACCCATCCCCCAACCAAACATCCCTTAACCACACACCCTTACTCATATACAATCACCCACCCACACATCCTATACCCAACCATACATCCTCCATCCACCCATTCCCCCAGCCACACATCCCTTAACCACACACCCCTACCCATATACACACACAATCTCCCCACCCATACAAACATCCCTCACATACACCCCCACCCACCAACACATCCCCCATTCACAAACACACACCTCCCATCCATGTACACACAACCCACACACACATCCCCAACCCATACACTCATCCCCTCACACATCCCTAGACACACGTACTTATCCCTCAACCACTAACACCCACACATCCCTTACCCACTCATCAACACATACAACTCCTATCTACCCACCCACACTTACACACCCCAACCACCCATCTAAGCACACATCCCCACCCTCACACACCACACATCCTTCACCCACCTGCACACCCAACCACACCTTCACCCACCCACACAAACATCATTTATCCACACCCAGCTCCCCTCCCACACAACACCACACCCACACACATCCCAAAGACACATCCCTCACCCACAAACACATCTATCCACACATCTCCTACCCATCCACACATCCCCCAACTACAATCACCCTCACTACCCACACATACATCCTCCATCCAGCCACACACACATCCACCCAGCCAGACATATCCCTCACCCACACACACATCTCCAAATCCATCACCCACACCCATCACGCACCCCTCCCCCAACCCACACACAACCCCCACACACATTCATCCACACATCTCTCACCCACACACACTCCCCACCCATCCACCCAAACATCCCACACCCATACACATCCCTCACCCACACACACATCCCCAAACCCACAACCACCCTCGCCTGCACACATCTCCCCACATCCACATCTCCCCCCCCCCCCCCCACTCAAATACCCCCACCCATCCCATAACCCACCATCAATCATCCACCAACATATCCTCCTCCACCCACTCACCCACAACCACCTAGACAAACACACATCCCCACCCACAAACATCTCCCCGCCAACCCATACATCTCGCACGCACCCACACACAAATCCCCCACCCCACCCACCCACACATCCTGAGCCCACCCACACACACATCCTGAGCCCACCCACACACATCACGAATCCACCCACACACACATCCCCCCATCCCCCAACCTACTATTATGATCAAACTCCCACACTTTACACACACATACAGTGACGATTGTCGTGAGCATTGTCGCAAAATTGTAAAGAAAATGGAGAAAAATTGTACATATACATTTTGTAACTTAAAAATTAGTGATGCAATTCAACTCTCTCTCGCTCCAACTCTCTCTCTCTCTCTCTCTCTCTCTCTCTCTCTCTCTCTCTCTCTCTCTCTCTCTCTCTCTCTCTCTCTCTATCTCTCTCTATTACACAGGCACACACACATTCCCCACACACACACACATATCCCTCACATACACACCCATAGATACATCCTCACAAGCTAGGCAAGACACACACCATGTAAGCTAGGCCAGACACACATCATGTAAGCTAGGCAAGACACACACCATGTAATAATAATAATAATAATAATAATAATAAGTCTTTATTTTCAAAGGGTTAAGAATTGGGCACGCAGGCCCGTCTGACATTCTGCCCTTCTTCTCTATTTCCTCTCATACATTCTTTCATTCAACATCACTTATGAAGCAACTTTTGACAACAAAAGAACATTAAAACGCATGAAAAATAATCAATAACAAATGACTCACTGAGGCAGTGTTTAACATGGGCATTATAAATACCTAAGGAGGGTGTAACGTGCCATACATAAGGGAATGTTTTTGTCTAGTTGTCGTTTGAGATAAGTTACCATTATTGTCTTTTTTGTGTTGTTTGTTATGGGGGCATGTAGTCTGTACTAAGGTAGTGTTCAAACAGGTTGCGAATGTATGTATCATGATTGGTGGTGTCTTTGATTTCTTGTGGAAGATTGTTTCACAACTGAGCGGCAGAGTATGCTAAGCTTGTTTTATATAAGTCTATCCTAGGTTTAGGGACATGAAGTATATTTAGTCGTTCGCTATGTCTAGCGTTATATTTAAACAATGGCCAAAGGTAGCTTGGAGCATTTTGAAATAGGATTTTGTGAATTAGTTTGGTCTTATTAAAAAGCAGGCGCTTGTGGAGTGGCAGTAACCGGAGACGTTTATATATGTTAGAATTGTCGGTAAGCTTTTCACCATTAATTAAACGCACTGCCCTTTTTTGGAGTGAATATAGGCGTTTTGTTATTGATTTGGAGCATCCATCCCAGACTGTGGAGCAGTAATCAATATGTGTTTGTATATGAGAAGTATAGAATATCTTTCTTGTGTTTTCGTCATGGAAATTTTTAATTTTGGCAAGTTGGTATACTTTTTTGGCTATTTGTTTAACTAGAGCATGAACATGTGAGTTAAAAGTTAGATTTTGATCTATGATAACACCCAGTGTCTTGTGCTCGGTGACACTTTCTACAGGCGTGCTGCCAATGTGCAGCTGAAGAGTTCTCTGCGAGTTTAGAGTGTGAAGTCTTTGCCTGGTTCCTATTAACATAGACTTTGTTTTAGTAATGTTAATTTGCATGCGGTTTGCATGACTCCAGTTAACTACACTATTTATTTCCTGTTGCAAGGATAATTCTAGCACATTACGATCAACAGCGTTTGTATATACTGTGCAGTCATCAGCAAATAGATCGCAGGACGACGACAGATTTAATGGAAGATCATTTATATAAATGGCAAATAATAGAGGGCCAAGAATAGACCCCTGAGGTACTCCAATATTAATGGTAATGGCTTGAGATAAAACTTTATTGTGTGATACTACTTGCTTTCTGTCTAATAAGAATGATTTTATTAATGTCACTATATTAAAACTTACTTTCATTGTTTCTAGTTTTTTAATTAGAATAGTATGATCTATCATATCGAATGCTTTCCTAAAGTCTATAAACACTGCTACACATAGAGTATTGTTGTTAATATTTTGATGCCAGTTTTCTATCATGTTTGTTAGTGGCGTATGGCAAGAATATTTTGGCCGAAATCCTGACTGACTGTCAACTATCAGTTTATGTGTGTCTGTGGTGAGGTTTATAGTCTGGTGAGGTGTATAGTCTGTGGTGAGGTTTATAGTCTGTGGTGAGATTTATAGTCTGTAGTGAGGTTTATAGTCTGTAGTGAGGTTTATAGTCTGGTGAGGTTTATAGTCTGGTGAGTCACATAGTCTGTGGTGAGGTTTATAGTCTGTAGTGAGGTTTATAGTCTGTAGTGAGGTTTATAGTCTGGTGAGGTTTATAATCTGTAGTGAGGTTTATAGCCTGGTGAGGTTTATAGTCTGTGGTGAGGTGTATAGTCTGTAGAGTGGTTTATAGTCTGTGGTGAGGTTTATAGTCTGTGGTGAGGTTTATAGTCTGTGGTGAGGTTTATAGTCTGTAGTGAGGTTTATAATCTGTGGTGAGGTTTATAGTCTGTGGTGAGGTTTAGTCTGTGGTGAGGTTTATAGTCTGTGGTGAGGTGTAGTCTGTGGTGAGGTGTATAGTTTGTAGTAAGGTTTATAGTCTGGTGAGGTTTATATTCTGTGGTGAGGATTATAGTCTGGTGAGGTTTATAGTCTGGTGAGGTGTATAGTCTGTGGTGAGGTGTATAGTCTGAGGTGAGGTTTATAGTCTGTGGTGAGGTTTACAGTCTGTGGTGAGGTTAATAGAATGTAGTGAGGTTTATAGTCTGTGGTGAGGTTAATAGAATGTAGTGAGGTTAATAGAATGTAGTGAGGTTTATAGTCTGTGGTGAGGTGTATAGTCTGTGGTGAGGTTAATAGAATGTAGTGAGGTGTATAGTCTTTGGTGAGGCTTATAGTCTGTAGTGAGGTTTATAGAATGTAGTGAGATGTATAGTCTGTGGTGAGGTTTATAGTCTGTGGTGAGGTTAATAGAATGTAGTGAGGTTAATAGAATGTAGTGAGGTGTATAGTCTGTGGTGAGGTTTATAGTCTGTGGTGAGGTGTATAGTCTGTGGTGAGGTTTATAGTCTGTAGTGAGGTTTATTGCATCTGGTGAGGTTATACCATGTGATGTAGGATATAATATGCAGTGAAGCAAGTGCCATTGTTGTTGTACAAACTCTATCTCAAGTGCCATGTTGTTGTACAAACTCTATCTCAAGTGCCATGTTGTTGTACAAACTCTATCTCAAGTGCCATGTTGTTGTACAAACTCTATCTCAAACCTTCTCATCACCAACATCCCAGCCCAAGCATAGACAACCCCGGACCACTGACAGCCCTCACACAGGAGCTCAAACTCTCCACCATTCTCAGCAAAGCCCAACCAATTTCCCATGAATCAATAGTCACTTATCCTCAACTCAAACAGGAAGTTTGGTCCCAGTTTGTCGACGCTGAACTCGTTGCTGGTGTCAAGGTTAGTGAACTAGTGAAATGTCAGTGTCACGGTTAGTCATGTGAGCTGTCAGTGCTACGGTTAGTCATGTGAGCTGTCAGTTCTGCAGTCAGTGATGTGAGCTGTCAGTTCTGCAGTCAGTGATGTGAGCTGTCAGTGCCACAGTTAGTGATGTGAGCTGTCAGTGCCACAGTTAGTGATGTGAGCTGTCAGTTCTACAGTTAGTGATGTGAGCTGTCAGTTCTATATTTAGTGATGTGAGCTGTCAGTGCCACAGTTAGTGATGTGAGCTGTTAGTGTCACAGTTAGTGATGTGAGCTGTCAGTGCCACAGTTAGTGATGTGAGCTGTCAGTGCCACAGTTAGTGATGTGAGCTGTCAGTTCTACAGTTAGTGATGTGAGCTGTCAGTTCTATATTTAGTGATGTGAGCTGTCGGTGCCACAGTTAGTGATGTGAGCAGTTAGTGTCACAGTTAGTGATGTGAGCTGTCAGTTCTACAGTTAGTGATGTGAGCTGTCAGTTCTACAGTTAGTGATGTGAGCTGTTAGTGTCACAGTTAGTGACGTGAGCTGTCAGTTCTACAGTTAGTGATGTGAGCTGTCAGTTCTACAGTTAGTGATGTGAGCTGTCAGTTCTACAGTTAGTGATGTGAGCTGTCAGTTCTACAGTTAGTGATGTGAGCTGTTAGTGCCACAGTTAGTGACGTGAGATATCAGTGCCACAGTTAGTGAAGTGAGCTGTTAGTGCTACAGTTAGTGATGTGAGCTGTCAGTGCCACAGTTAGTGACGTGAGCTGTCAGTTCTACAGTTAGTGATGTGAGCTGTCAGTTCTACAGTTAGTGATGTGAGCTGTCAGTTCTACAGTTAGTGATGTGAGCTGTCAGTTCTACAGTTAGTGATGTGAGCTGTCAGTTCTACAGTTAGTGATGTGAGCTGTCAGTTCTACAGTTAGTGATGTGAGCTGTTAGTGCCACAGTTAGTGACGTGAGCTGTCAGTGCCACAGTTAGTGAAGTGAGCTGTTAGTGCTACAGTTAGTGATGTGAGCTGTTAGTTCTACAGTTAGTGATGTCAGCTGTCAGTGCCACAGTTAGTGAAGTGAGCTGTTAGTGCTACAGTTAGTGATGTGAGCTGTTAGTGCCACAGTTAGTGATGTGAGCTGTCAGTGCCACAGTTAGTGAAGTCAGCTGTTAGTTGTACAGTTAGTGATGTGAGCTGTTAGTGCCACAGTTAGTGATGTGAGCTGTCAGTGCCACAGTTAGTGAAGTGAGCTGTTAGTTGTACAGTTAGTGAAGTGAGCTGTTAGTTGTACAGTTAGTGATGTGAGCTGTTAGTGCTACAGTTAGTGATGTGAGCTGTTAGTGCCACAGTTAGTCATGTGAGCTGTTAGTGCCACAGTTAGTGATGTGAGCTGTTAGCGCCACAGTTAGTGATGTGAGCTGTTAGTGCCACAGTTAGTCATGTGAGCTGTTAGTGCCACAGTTAGTGATGTGAGCTGTTAGTGCTACAGTTAGTGATGTGAGCTGTCAGTGCCACAGTTAGTGATGTGAGCTGTCAGTGCCACAGTTAGTGATGTGAGCTGTTAGTGCCACAGTTAGTGATGTGAGCTGTTAGTGCCACAGTTAGTGATGTGAGCTGTCAGTGCCACAGTTAGTGATGTGAGCTGTTAGTTCTACAGTTAGTGATGTGAGCTGTCAGTGCCACAGTTAGTGATGTGAGCTGTCAGTTCTACAGTTAGTGATGTGAGCTGTTAGTGCCACAGTTAGTGATGTGAGCTGTCAGTGCCACAGTTAGTGATGTGAGCTGTCAGTTCTACAGTTAGTGATGTGAGCTGTCAGTGCCACAGTTAGTGATGTGAGCTGTTAGTGCCACAGTTAGTGATGTGAGCTGTCAGTTCTACAGTTAGTGATGTGAGCTGTCAGTTCTACAGTTAGTGATGTGAGCTGTCAGTTCTACAGTTAGTGATGTGAGCTGTTAGTGCCACAGTTAGTGATGTGAGCTGTCAGTGCCACAGTTAGTGATGTGAGCTGTCAGTTCTACAGTTAGTGATGTGAGCTGTCAGTGCCACAGTTAGTGATGTGAGCTGTTAGTGCCACAGTTAGTGATGTGAGCTGTCAGTGCCACAGTTAGTGACGTGAGCTGTCAGTGCCACAGTTAGTGATGTGAGCTGTCAGTGCCACAGTTAGTGATGTGAGCTGTCGGTGCCATAGTTAGTGATGTGAGCTGTCAGTGCCACAGTTAGTGATGTGATTTGTTAGTGCTACAGTTAGTGATGTGAGCAGTTAGTTGTACAGTTAGTGATGTGAGCTGTCAGTGCCACAGTTAGTGATGTGAGCTGTTAGTTGTACAGTTAGTGATGTGAGCTGTCAGTGCCACAGTTAGTGATGTGAGCTGTTAGTGCCACATTTAGTGATGTGAGCTGTTAGTGCCACAGTTAGTGATGTGAGCTGTTAGTTCTACAGTTAGTGATGTGAGCTGTCAGTTCTACAGTTAGTGATGTGAGCTGTCAGTGCCACAGTTAGTGATGTGAGCTGTCAGTGCCACAGTTAGTGATGTGAGCTGTCAGTTCTACAGTTAGTGATGTGAGCTGTCAGTGCCACAGTTAGTGATGTGAGCTGTCAGTTCTACAGTTAGTGATGTGAGCTGTCAGTTCTACAGTTAGTGATGTGAGCTGTCAGTTCTACAGTTAGTGATGTGAGCTGTCAGTTCTACAGTTAGTGATGTGAGCTGTCAGTGCCACAGTTAGTGATGTGAGCTGTTAGTTCTACAGTTAGTGATGTGAGCTGTCAGTGCCACAGTTAGTGATGTGAGCTGTCAGTACCACAGTTAGTGATGTGAGCTGTTGGTGCCACAGTTAGTGATGTGAGCTGTTAGTGCCACAGTTAGTGATGTGAGCTGTCAATTCTACAGTTAGTGATGTGATTTGCTAGTGCTACAGTTAGTGATGTGAGCTGTTAGTTGTACAGTTAGTGATGTGAGCTGTTAATTGTACAGTTAGTGATGTGAGCTGTCAGTGCCACAGTAATTGATGTGAGCTGTTAGTTGTACAGTTAGTGAAGTGAGCTGTTAGTGCTACAGTTAGTGATGTGAGCTGTCAGTGCCACAGTTAGTGATGTGAGCTGTCAGTGCCACAGTTAGTGATGTGAGCTGTTAGTGCCACAGTTAGTGATGTGAGCTGTTAGTGCCACAGTTAGTGATGTGAGCTGTCAGTGCCACAGTTAGTGATGTGAGCTGTTAGTTCTACTGTTAGTGATGTGAGCTGTCTGTGCCACAGTTAGTGATGTGAGCTGTCAGTTCTACAGTTAGTGATGTGAGCTGTTAGTGCCACAGTTAGTGATGTGAGCTGTCAGTGCCACAGTTAGTGATGTGAGCTGTCAGTTCTACAGTTAGTGATGTGAGCTGTCAGTGCCACAGTTAGTGATGTGAGCTGTTAGTGCCACAGTTAGTGATGTGAGCTGTTAGTGCCACAGTTAGTGATGTGAGTTGTCAGTGCCACAGTTAGTGATGTGAGCTGTCAGTGCCACAGTTAGTGATGTGAGCTGTCAGTGCCACAGTTAGTGATGTTAGCTGTCGGTGCCATAGTTAGTGATGTGAGCTGTTAGTTCTACAGTTAGTGATGTGAGCTGTCAGTGCCACAGTTAGTGATGTGAGCTGTCAGTGCCACAGTTAGTGATGTGAGCTGTCGGTGCCACAGTTAGTGATGTGAGCTGTTAGTGCCACAGTTAGTGATGTGAGCTGTCAGTGCCACAGTTAGTGATGTGAGCTGTCAGTGCCACAGTTAGTGATGTGAGCTGTCAGTGCCACAGTTAGTGATGTTAGCTGTCGGTGCCATAGTTACTGATGTGAGCTGTCAGTGCCACAGTTAGTGATGTGAGCTGTTAGTTCTACAGTTAGTGATGTGAGCTGTCAGTGCCACAGTTAGTGATGTGAGCTGTCAGTGCCACAGTTAGTGATGTGAGCTGTTAGTTCTACAGTTAGTGAGGTAGACAAGACACACACCATGTAAGCTAGGCCAGACACACACCATGTAAGCTAGGCCAGACACAAACCATGTAAGCTAGGCCAGACAAACAGCATATAAGCTAGGCCAGACACAAACCATGGAAGCTAGGCCAGACACACACCATGTAAGCTAGGCCAGACACACAGCATGTAAGCTAGGCCAGACACAAACCATGTAAGCTAGGCCAGACACAAACCATGTAAGCTAGGCCAGACACAAACCATGTAAGCTAGGCCAGACACACACCATGTAAGCTAGGCCAGACACAAACCATGTAAGCTAGGCCAGACAAACAGCATATAAGCTAGGCCAGACACAAACCATGTAAGCTAGGCCAGACACAAACCATGTAAGCTAGGCCAGACAAACAGCATATAAGCTAGGCCAGACACAAACCATGTAAGCTAGGCCAGACACACACCATGTAAGCTAGGCCAGACACACAGCATGTAAGCTAGGCCAGACACAAACCATGAAAGCTAGGCCAGACACAAACCATGTAAGCTAGGCCAGACACAAACCATGTAAGCTAGGCCAGACACAAACCATGTAAGCTAGGCCAGACAAACAGCATATAAGCTAGGCCAGACACAAACCATGTAAGCTAGGCCAGACACACACCATGTAAGCTAGGCCAGACACACAGCATGTAAGCTAGGCCAGACACAAACCATGTAAGCTAGGCCAGACACAAACCATGTAAGCTAGGCCAGACACAAACCATGTAAGCTAGGCCAGACAAACAGCATATAAGCTAGGCCAGACACAAACCATGTAAGCTAGGCCAGACACACACCATGTAAGCTAGGCCAGACACACAGCATGTAAGCTAGGGAAGACACAAACCATGTAAGCTAGGCCAGACACACAGCATGTAAGCTAGGCCAGACACACACCATGTAAGCTAGGCCAGACACAAACCATGTAAGCTAGGCCAGACAAACAGCATATAAGCTAGGCCAGACACAAACCATGTAAGCTAGGCAAGACACACACCATGTAAGCTAGGCCAGACACACAGCATGTAAGCTAGGCCAGACACAAACCATGTAAGCTAGGCCAGACACAAACCATGTAAGCTAGGCAAGACACAAACCATGTAAGCTAGGCCAGACAAACAGCATATAAGCTAGGCCAGACACACAGCATGTAAGCTAGGCCAGACACAAACCATGTAAGCTAGGCGAGACACAAACCACGTAAGCTAGGCCAGACACACAGCATGTAAGCTAGGCCAGACACAAACCATGTAAGCTAGGCAAGACACACACCATGTAAGCTAGGCCAGACACAAACCTTGTAAGCTAGGCCAGACACAAACCATGTAAGCTAGGCAAGACACAAACCGTTTAAGCTAGGCCAGACACAAACCATGTAAGCTAGGCCAGACACAAACCATGTAAGCTAGGCCAGACACAAACCATGTAAGCTAGACAAGACACAAACCATGTAAGCTAAGCAAGACACAAACCATTTAAGCTAGGCCAGACACAAACCATGTAAGCTAGGCCAGACACAAACCATGTAAGCTAGGCAAGACACAAACCATGTAAGCTAGGCCAGACACACACCATGTAAGCTAGGCAAGACACAAACTATGTAAGGTAGGCCAGACACAAACTATGTAAGCTAGGCAAGACACAAACCATGTAAGCTAGGCCAGACACACAGCATGTAAGCTAGGCCAGACACACACCATGTAAGCTAGGCAAGACACACATCATGTAAGCTAGGCAAGACACAAAATATGTAAGCTAAGCAATACACACACCATGTAAGCTAGGGAAGACACACACCATGTAAGCTAGGCAAGACACACACACCATGTAAGCTAGACAAGACACATACCATGTAAGCTAGGCAAGACACAAACCATGTAAGCTAGGCCAGACACAAACCATGTAAGCTAGGCCAGACACAAACCATGTAAGCTAGGCCAGACACAAACCATGTAAGCTAGGCCAGACAAACAGCATATAAGCTAGGCCAGACACAAACCATGTAAGCTAGGCCAGACACACACCATGTAAGCTAGGCCAGACACACAGCATGTAAGCTAGGCCAGACACAAACCATGTAAGCTAGGCCAGACACAAACCATGTAAGCTAGGCCAGACACAAACCATGTAAGCTAGGCCAGACACAAACCATGTAAGCTAGTCAAGACACAAACTATGTAAGCTAGACCAGACACAAACCATGTAAACTAGGCCAGACACACAGCATGTAAGCTAGGGAAGACACACACCATGTAAGCTAGGCCAGACACACAGCATGTAAGCTAGGCAAGACACACACCATGTAAGCTAGGGAAGACACACACCATGTAAGCTAGGCCAGACACACACTGTGTAAGCTAGGCCAGACACAAACCATGTAAGCTAGGCCAGACACAAACCATGGAAGCTAGGCCAGACACAAACCATGGAAGCTAGGCCAGACACAAACCATGTAAGCTAGGCCAGACACAAACCATGTAAGCTAGGCCAGACACACAGCATGTAAGCTAGGCCAGACACACACCATGTAAGCTAGGCCAGACACAAACCATGTAAGCTAGGCCAGACACAAACCATGTAAGCTAGGCCAGACACAAACCATGTAAGCTAGGCCAGACACACACCATGTAAGCTAGGCAAGACACAAACCATCTAAGCTAGGCCAGACACAAACCATGTAAGCTAGGCCAGACACAAACCACGTAAGCTAGGCCAGACACACAGCATGTAAGCTAGGCCAGACACAAACCATGTAAGCTAGGCCAGACACAAACCATGTAAGCTAGGCCAGACATAAAGCATGTAAGCTAGGCCAGACACAAACCATGTAAGCTAGGCAAGACACACACCAAGTAAGCTAGGCCAGACACACACCATGTAAGCTAGGCCAGACACACACCATGTAAGCTAGGCAAGACACACACCATGTAAGCTAGGCAAGACACAAAATATGTAAGCTAAGCAAGACACACACCATGTAAGCTAGGGAAGACACACACCATGTAAGCTAGGCAAGACACACACCATGTAAGCTAGGCAAGACACATACCATGTAAGCTAGGCAAGACACAAACCATGTAAGCTAGGCCAGACACACACGTGTAAGCTAGGCCAGACACAAACCATGTAAGCTAGGCCAGACACAAACCATGTAAGCTAGGCAAGACACAAACCATGTAAGCTAGGTCAGACACAAACCATGTAAGCTAGGCCAGACACAAACCATGTAAGCTAGGCCAGACACAAACCATGTAAGCTAGGCCAGACACAAACCTTGTAAGCTAGGCCAGACACAAACCATGTAAGCTAGGCAAGACACAAACCATGTAAGCTAGGCCAGACACAAACCATGTAAGCTAGGCCAGACACAAACCATGTAAGCTAGGCCAGACACAAACCATGTAAGCTAGACAAGACACAAACCATGTAAGCTAAGTAAGACACAAACCATGTAAGCTAGGCCAGACACAAACCATGTAAGCTAGGCCAGACACAAACCATGTAAGCTAGGCCAGACACACAGCATGTAAGCTAGGCCAGACACAAACCATGTAAGCTAGGCCAGACACACACCATGTAAGCTAGGCAAGACACACAGCATGTAAGCTAGGCCAGACACAAACCATGTAAGCTAGGCCAGACACAAACCATGTAAGCTAGGCAAGACACAAACCATGTAAGCTAGGCAAGACACAAACCATGTAAGCTAGGCAAGACAAACTATGTAAGGTAGGCCAGACACAAACTATGTAAGCTAGGCAAGACACAAACCATGTAAGCTAGGCCAGACACACAGCATGTAAGCTAGGCCAGACACACACCATGTAAGCTAGGCAAGACACACACCATGTAAGCTAGGCAAGACACAAAATATGTAAGCTAAGCAAGACACACACCATGTAAGCTAGGGAAGACACACACCATGTAAGCTAGGCAAGACACACACCATGTAAGCTAGACAAGACACATACCATGTAAGCTAGGCAAGACACAAACCATGTAAGCTAGGCCAGACACACACTGTGTAAGCTAGGCCAGACACAAACCATGTAAGCTAGGCCAGACACAAACCATGTAAGCTAGGCCAGACACAAACCGTGTAAGCTAGGCCAGACACAAACCGTGTAGGCTAGGCCAGACACACACCGTGTAGTCTAGGCAAGACACAAACTATGTAGAAACATTTCTGAAACTTGTATGTGTATGTCACATATCCATCACTCAAGATCTGTATTTAAAAGATCTATCACATAAGCTCTATCACTCAAGCTCAGTTTCAAGCTCAAGCTCAGCTCAAGTATCATTCAAGATCTTTTTGACAGATGTATCAATCAAGCTCTATTTCACAGATCTATCACTCAAGCTCTATTTCATAGATCTGTCACATAAGTTCTATTTCACAGATCTATACAGAAGCTCTAATTTGTGTATCTATCACATAAGCTCTATTTTGTGTATCTATCACATAAGCTGTATTTTTGTGTATCTGTTACATCAGCACTATTTCACAGATCTATCACATAAGCTCTATTTCACAGATCTGTCAGATAACCTGTATTTCATCAATCTGTAACACAAGCTCTATTTCACGGATCTATAAAACAAGATCTATTCTATGGATCTATCACAATACCTGTATTTCATGAATCTGTTACACAAGTGGTATCTCAAGGACACATACAGACACACAGACAGAATAGCAGAGTATGTGTGTGCCCTGGCACATGCACACACACGTGTGTGCGCGCGTACAGAGAGAGAGAGAGAGAGAGAGAGTGAGAGAGAGAGAGAGAGAGAGAGAGAGAGAGAGAGAGAGAGAGAGAGAGAGAGAGAGAGAGAGAGAGAGAGAGAGAGAGAGAGAGAGACCTCTCATGCGGTAAGGATCTGTAGCTGCAAGGTAGAGCTATTGCTGCAGGTTTTGTTTCCCAAACGAATGCCATGGCACGCACACACACACACACACATACATACATACACAAACCCACCTCTTGTGGTAAGGAGTTGTAACCGCGAGGTAAACTGATTGCTGGAGTTTTTGTTTCCTGAACCACTGCCATGGCATCAACTTCAGAACTGGTCAACACAACACTGGTGACAGAGGGCGCCACCATGTCCAGTCCAAACACACCTGTCACACCTGTCCTGAAACAGACAGGATATAGAGATGCTAGAGCCCCAATATCTCAGTCCAACAGTCTATATGTATGGGGTACAATATCTCAGTCCAACAGTCTATATGTGTGGGGTACAATATCTCAGTCCAACAGTCTATATGTATGGGGTACAATATCTCAGTCCAACAGTCTATATGTATGGGGTACAATATCTCAGTCCAACAGTCTATATGTATGGGGTACAATATCTCAGTCCAACAGTCTATATATGTGGGGTACAATATCTCAGTCCAACAGTCGATATGTATGGGGTACAATATCTCAGTCCAACAGTCTATATATGTGGGGTACAATATCTCAGTCCAACAGTCTATATGTATGGGGTACAATATCTCAGTTTAACAGTCTATATGTATGGGGTACAATATCTCAGTCCAACAGTCTATATGTGTGGGGTACAATATCTCAGTCCAACAGTCTATATGTATGGGGTACAATATCTCAGTCCAACAGTCTATATGTATGGGGTACAATATCTCAGTCCAACAGTCTATATATGTGGGGTACAATATCTCAGTTCAACAGTCTATATGTATGGGGTACAATATCTCAGTCCAACAGTCTATATATGTGGGGTACAATATCTCAGTCCAACAGTCTATATGTATGGGGTACAATATCTCAGTCCAACAGTCTATATGTATGGGGTACAATATCTCAGTCCAACAGTCTATATGTATGGGGTACAATATCTCAGTCCAACAGTCTATATGTATGGGGTACAATATCTCAGTCCAACAGTCTATATGTATGGGGTACAATATCTCAGTCCAACAGTCTATATGTATGGGGTACAATATCTCAGTCCAACAGTCTATATGTGTGGGGTACAATATCTCAGTCCAACAGTCTATATGTATGGGGTACAATATCTCAGCCCAACAGTCTATATGTATGGGGTACAATATCTCAGTCCAACAGTCTATATGTATGGGGTACAATATCTCAGCCCAACAGTCTATATGTATGGGGTACAATATCTCAGTCCAACAGTCTATATGTATGGGGTACAATATCTCAGCCCAACAGTCTATATGTATGGGGTACAATATCTCAGTCCAACAGTCTATATGTATGGGGTACAATATCTCAGTCCAACAGTCTATATGTGTGGGGTACAATATCTCAGTCCAACAGTCTATATGTGTGGGGTACAATATCTCAGTCCAACAGTCTATATGTATGGGGTACAATATCTCAGTCCAACAGTCTATATGTATGGGGTACAATATCTCAGTCCAACAGTCTATATGTATGGGGTACAATATCTCAGTCCAACAGTCTATATGTATGGGGTACAATATCTCAGTCCAACAGTCTATATGTATGGGGTACAATATCTCAGTCCAACAGTCTATATGTATGGGGTACAATATCTCAGTCCAACAGTCTATATGTATGGGGTACAATATCTCAGTCCAACAGTCTATATGTATGGGGTACAATATCTCAGTCCAACAGTCTATATGTATGGGGTACAATATCACAGTCCAACAGTCTATATGTATGGGGTACAATATCTCAGTCCAACAGTCTATATGTATGGGGTACAATATCTCAGTCCAACAGTCTATATGTATGGGGTACAATATCTCAGTCCAACAGTCTATATGTATGGGGTACAATATCTCAGTCCAACAGTCTATATGTATGGGGTACAATATCTCAGTCCAACAGTCTATATGTATGGGGTACAATATCTCAGTTCAACAGTCTATATGTATGGGGTACAATATCACAGTCCAACAGTCTATATGTATGGGGTACAATATCTCAGTCCAACAGTCTATATGTATGGGGTACAATATCTCAGTCCAACAGTCTATATGTATGGGGTACAATATCTCAGTCCAACAGTCTATATGTAT
This sequence comes from Cepaea hortensis, assembly GCA_963921405.1. NCBI lineage: Eukaryota > Metazoa > Mollusca > Gastropoda > Stylommatophora > Helicidae > Cepaea > Cepaea hortensis. Next base: position 825,046 of record OY992890.1, read on the forward strand.
GGGGTACAATATCTCAGCCCAACAGTCTATATGTATGGGGTACAATATCTCAGTCCAACAGTCTATATGTATGGGGTACAATATCTCAGCCCAACAGTCTATATGTATGGGGTACAATATCTCAGTCCAACAGTCTATATGTATGGGGTACAATATCTCAGTCCATCAGTCTATATGTATGGGGTACAATATCTCAGTCCAACAGTCTATATGTATGGGGTACAATATCTCAGTCCATCAGTCTATATGTATGGGGTACAATATCTCAGTCCAACAGTCTATATGTGTGGGGTACAATATCTCTCAGTCCATCAGTCTATATGTATGGGGTACAATATCTCAGTCCAACAGTCTATATGTATGGGGTACAATATCTCAGTACAACAGTCTATATATGTGGGGTACAATATCTCAGTCCAACAGTCTATATATGTGGGGTACAATATCTCAGTCCAACAGTCTATATATGTGGGGTACAATATCTCAGTCCAACAGTCTATATGTATGGGGTACAATATCTCAGTCCAACAGTCTATATGTATGGGGTACAATATCTCAGTCCAACAGTCTATATATGTGGGGTACAATATCTCAGTCCAACAGTCTATATATGTGGGGTACAATATCTCAGTCCAACAGTCTATATATGTGGGGTACAATATCTCAGTCCAACAGTCTATATGTATGGGGTACAATATCTCAGTCCAACAGTCTATATATGTGGGGTACAATATCTCAGTCCAACAGTCTATATGTATGGGGTACAATATCTCAGTCCAACAGTCTATATGTATGGGGTACAATATCTCAGTACAACAGTCTATATGTGTGGGGTACAATATCTCAGTCCAACAGTCTATATGTATGGGGTACAATATCTCAGTCCAACAGTCTATATGTATGGGGTACAATATCTCAGTCCATCAGTCTATATGTATGGGGTACAATATCTCAGTCCAACAGTCTATATGTATGGAGTACAATATCTCAGTCCAACAGTCTATATGTATGGGCTACAATATCTCAGTTCAACAGTCTATATGTGTGGGGTACAATATCTCTCAGTCCATCAGTCTATATGTATGGGGTACAATATCTCAGTCCAACAGTCTATATGTATGGGGTACAATATCTCAGTCCATCAGTCTATATGTATGGGGTACAATATCTCAGTCCAACAATCTATATGTGTGGGGTATAATATCTCAGTCCAACAGTCATCACATCAGTCTATATGTGTGGGGTACAATATCTCAGTCCAAAAGTCATCACATCAGTCTATATGTATGGGGTACAATATCTCAGTCCAACAGTCTATATGTGTGGGGTACAATATCTCAGTCCAACAGTCATCACATCAGTCTATATGTGTGGGGTACAATATCTCAGTCCATCAGTCTATATGTATGGGGTACAATATCTCAGTCCAACAGTCTATATGTATGGGGTACAATATCTCAGTCCAACAGTCTATATGTGTGGGGTATAATATCTCAGTCCAACAGTCATCACATCAGTCTATATGTGTGGGGTACAATATCTCAGTCCAAAAGTCATCACATCAGTCTATATGTATGGGGTACAATATCTCAGTCCAACAGTCTATGTGTGGGGTACAATATCTCAGTCCAACAGTCTATATATGTGTGGGGTACAATATTTCAGTCCAACAGTCATCACATCAGTCTATGTGTGGGATACAATATCTCAGTCCAACAGTCATCATATCAGTCTACATGTGGGGTACTTTTTCTTCTTCTTCTGCGTTCATCCGGAGTTTTTTTCGGACGTGATTGCGTTGTCCCTGTTTACAGAAGAGCTGCATTCTTGCGCCGTTAGGCCGACACATCTGACTTCTGCGGGCATTTGTTGACCAGGTTAACCTTCCTGGGGTTGTGGGGTACAATATGTTAGTCCAACAGTCATCACATCAGTCTATATGTGTGGGGTACAATATCTCAGTCCAACAGTCTATATGTATGGGGTACAATATCTCAGTCCAACAGTCTATATGTGTGGGGTACAATATCTCAGTCCAACAGTCTATATGTATGGGGTATAATATCTCAGTCCAACAGTCATCACATCAGTCTATATGTGTGGGGTACAATATCTCAGTCCAAAAGTCATCACATCAGTCTATATGTATGGGGTACAATATCTCAGTCCAACAGTCTATATGTGTGGGGTACAATATCTCAGTCCAACAGTCTATATGTGTGGGGTACAATATCTCAGTCCAACAGTCTATATGTGTGGGGTACAATATCTCAGTCCAACAGTCTATATGTGTGGGGTACAATATCTCAGTCCAACAGTCTATATGTGTGGGGTACAATATCTCAGTCCAACAGTCTATATGTATGGGGTACAATATCTCAGTCCAACAGTCTATATGTGTGGGGTACAATATCTCAGTCCAACAGTCATCACATCAGTCTATATGTGTGAAGTACAATATGTCAGTCCATCAGTCTATATGTATGGGGTACAATATCTCAGTCCAACAGTCTATATGTATGGGGTACAATATCTCAGTCCATCAGTCTATATGTATGGGGTACAATATCTCAGTCCAACAATCTATATGTGTGGGGTATAATATCTCAGTCCAACAGTCATCACATCAGTCTATATGTGTGGGGTACAATATCTCAGTCCAAAAGTCATCACATCAGTCTATATGTATGGGGTACAATATCTCAGTCCAACAGTCTATATGTGTGGGGTACAATATCTCAGTCCAACAGTCATCACATCAGTCTATATGTGTGGGGTACAATATCTCAGTCCATCAGTCTATATGTATGGGGTACAATATCTCAGTCCAACAATCTATATGTGTGGGGTATAATATCTCAGTCCAACAGTCATCACATCAGTCTATATGTGTGGGGTACAATATCTCAGTCCAAAAGTCATCACATCAGTCTATATGTATGGGGTACAATATCTCAGTCCAACAGTCTATATGTGTGGGGTATAATATCTCAGTCCAACAGTCATCACATCAGTCTATATGTGTGGGGTACAATATTTCAGTCCAACAGTCATCACATCAGTCTGTGTGTGGGATACAATATCTCAGTCCAACAGTCTATATGTATGGGGTACAATATCACAGTCCAACAGTCTATATGTATGGGGTACAATATCTCAGTCCAACAGTCTATATGTATGGGGTACAATATCTCAGTCCAACAGTCTATATGTATGGGGTACAATATCTCAGTCCAACAGTCTATATGTATGGGGTACAATATCTCAGCCCAACAGTCTATATGTATGGGGTACAATATCTCAGTCCAACAGTCTATATGTATGGGGTACAATATCTCAGCCCAACAGTCTATATGTATGGGGTACAATATCTCAGTCCAACAGTCTATATGTATGGGGTACAATATCTCAGTCCATCAGTCTATATGTATGGGGTACAATATCTCAGTCCAACAGTCTATATGTATGGGGTACAATATCTCAGTCCATCAGTCTATATGTATGGGGTACAATATCTCAGTCCAACAGTCTATATGTGTGGGGTACAATATCTCTCAGTCCATCAGTCTATATGTATGGGGTACAATATCTCAGTCCAACAGTCTATATGTATGGGGTACAATATCTCAGTACAACAGTCTATATATGTGGGGTACAATATCTCAGTCCAACAGTCTATATATGTGGGGTACAATATCTCAGTCCAACAGTCTATATATGTGGGGTACAATATCTCAGTCCAACAGTCTATATGTATGGGGTACAATATCTCAGTCCAACAGTCTATATGTATGGGGTACAATATCTCAGTCCAACAGTCTATATATGTGGGGTACAATATCTCAGTCCAACAGTCTATATATGTGGGGTACAATATCTCAGTCCAACAGTCTATATATGTGGGGTACAATATCTCAGTCCAACAGTCTATATGTATGGGGTACAATATCTCAGTCCAACAGTCTATATATGTGGGGTACAATATCTCAGTCCAACAGTCTATATGTATGGGGTACAATATCTCAGTCCAACAGTCTATATGTATGGGGTACAATATCTCAGTACAACAGTCTATATGTGTGGGGTACAATATCTCAGTCCAACAGTCTATATGTATGGGGTACAATATCTCAGTCCAACAGTCTATATGTATGGGGTACAATATCTCAGTCCATCAGTCTATATGTATGGGGTACAATATCTCAGTCCAACAGTCTATATGTATGGAGTACAATATCTCAGTCCAACAGTCTATATGTATGGGCTACAATATCTCAGTTCAACAGTCTATATGTGTGGGGTACAATATCTCTCAGTCCATCAGTCTATATGTATGGGGTACAATATCTCAGTCCAACAGTCTATATGTATGGGGTACAATATCTCAGTCCATCAGTCTATATGTATGGGGTACAATATCTCAGTCCAACAATCTATATGTGTGGGGTATAATATCTCAGTCCAACAGTCATCACATCAGTCTATATGTGTGGGGTACAATATCTCAGTCCAAAAGTCATCACATCAGTCTATATGTATGGGGTACAATATCTCAGTCCAACAGTCTATATGTGTGGGGTACAATATCTCAGTCCAACAGTCATCACATCAGTCTATATGTGTGGGGTACAATATCTCAGTCCATCAGTCTATATGTATGGGGTACAATATCTCAGTCCAACAGTCTATATGTATGGGGTACAATATCTCAGTCCAACAGTCTATATGTGTGGGGTATAATATCTCAGTCCAACAGTCATCACATCAGTCTATATGTGTGGGGTACAATATCTCAGTCCAAAAGTCATCACATCAGTCTATATGTATGGGGTACAATATCTCAGTCCAACAGTCTATGTGTGGGGTACAATATCTCAGTCCAACAGTCTATATATGTGTGGGGTACAATATTTCAGTCCAACAGTCATCACATCAGTCTATGTGTGGGATACAATATCTCAGTCCAACAGTCATCATATCAGTCTACATGTGGGGTACTTTTTCTTCTTCTTCTGCGTTCATCCGGAGTTTTTTTCGGACGTGATTGCGTTGTCCCTGTTTACAGAAGAGCTGCATTCTTGCGCCGTTAGGCCGACACATCTGACTTCTGCGGGCATTTGTTGACCAGGTTAACCTTCCTGGGGTTGTGGGGTACAATATGTTAGTCCAACAGTCATCACATCAGTCTATATGTGTGGGGTACAATATCTCAGTCCAACAGTCTATATGTATGGGGTACAATATCTCAGTCCAACAGTCTATATGTGTGGGGTACAATATCTCAGTCCAACAGTCTATATGTATGGGGTATAATATCTCAGTCCAACAGTCATCACATCAGTCTATATGTGTGGGGTACAATATCTCAGTCCAAAAGTCATCACATCAGTCTATATGTATGGGGTACAATATCTCAGTCCAACAGTCTATATGTGTGGGGTACAATATCTCAGTCCAACAGTCTATATGTGTGGGGTACAATATCTCAGTCCAACAGTCTATATGTGTGGGGTACAATATCTCAGTCCAACAGTCTATATGTGTGGGGTACAATATCTCAGTCCAACAGTCTATATGTGTGGGGTACAATATCTCAGTCCAACAGTCTATATGTATGGGGTACAATATCTCAGTCCAACAGTCTATATGTGTGGGGTACAATATCTCAGTCCAACAGTCATCACATCAGTCTATATGTGTGAAGTACAATATGTCAGTCCATCAGTCTATATGTATGGGGTACAATATCTCAGTCCAACAGTCTATATGTATGGGGTACAATATCTCAGTCCATCAGTCTATATGTATGGGGTACAATATCTCAGTCCAACAATCTATATGTGTGGGGTATAATATCTCAGTCCAACAGTCATCACATCAGTCTATATGTGTGGGGTACAATATCTCAGTCCAAAAGTCATCACATCAGTCTATATGTATGGGGTACAATATCTCAGTCCAACAGTCTATATGTGTGGGGTACAATATCTCAGTCCAACAGTCATCACATCAGTCTATATGTGTGGGGTACAATATCTCAGTCCATCAGTCTATATGTATGGGGTACAATATCTCAGTCCAACAATCTATATGTGTGGGGTATAATATCTCAGTCCAACAGTCATCACATCAGTCTATATGTGTGGGGTACAATATCTCAGTCCAAAAGTCATCACATCAGTCTATATGTATGGGGTACAATATCTCAGTCCAACAGTCTATATGTGTGGGGTATAATATCTCAGTCCAACAGTCATCACATCAGTCTATATGTGTGGGGTACAATATTTCAGTCCAACAGTCATCACATCAGTCTGTGTGTGGGATACAATATCTCAGTCCAACAGTCTATGTGTGGGGTACAATATTTCAGTCCAACAGTCATCACATCAGTCTATGTGTGGGATACAATATCTCAGTCCAACAGTCATCATATCAGTCTACATGTGGGGTACTGTTTCTTCTTCTTCTGCGTTCATCCGGAGTTTTTTTCGGACGTGATTGCGTTGTCCCTGTTTACAGCAGAGCTGCATTCTTGCGCCATTAGGCCGACACATCCGACTTCTGCGGGCATTTGTTGACCAGGTTAACCTTCCCGGGGTTGTGGGGTACAATATCTCAGTCCAACAGTCATCACATCAGTCTATATGTGTGGGGTACAATATCTCAGTCCAACAGTCTATATGTGTGGGGTACATTATCTCAGTCCAACAGTCTATATGTGTATGGGGTACAATATCTCAGTCCAACAGTCTATATATATGTGGGGTACAATATCTCAGTCCAACAGTCATCACAACAGTCTATATGTGTGGGGTACAATATATCAATCCAACAGTCATCACATCAGTCTGTATGTGTGGCTGTACCCCATGTACATCATTATATGTTACTAGAATATGTGTGTCTGTACCCCATAGATGTTACAAGAATATGTGTCTGTACCCAGTGTACATCCATAGATGTTACTAGAATATGTGTGTCTGTACCCCATGTACATCCATAGATGTTACTAGAATATGTGTGTCTGTACCCCATGTACATAAATCATTATGTTACTAGAATAATTCTGTCTGTACCCCACGTACACCAAATGTACAGCACACATTGAGAGTCTTACCTGGGAATGTCTGTCTGTACCCCATGTACATAAATCATTATGTTACTAGAATAATTCTGTCTGTACCCCATGTACACCAAATGTACAGCACACATTGAGAGTCTTACCTGGGAATGTCTGTCTTTACCCCATGTACATAAATCATTATGTTACTAGAATAATTCTGTCTGTACCCCATGTACACCAAATGTACAGCACACATTGAGAGTCTTACCTGGGAATGTCTGTCTTTACCCCATGTACATAAATCATTATGTTACTAGAATAATTCTGTCTGTACCCCATGTACACCAAATGTACAGCACACATTGAGAGTCTTACCTGGGAATGTCTGTCTTTACCCCATGTACATAAATCATTATGTTACTAGAATAATTCTGTATGTACCCCACGTACACCAAATGTACAGCACACATTGAGAGTCTTACCTGGGAATGTATGTCTGTACCCCATGTACACCAAATGTACACCACATTGTCTTACCTGGGAATGTGTGTCTCTCTCAAGGTCCCAATCACCTCATCGCTGTGTGAATGACACGTGATTTTCTTCACACTTTGAACACAACCGTTGACAATGACAGGGAACACCACATAGTTGTTCTGGGGGTCACAGAGTACTCCAAATCTGTCTAGAGTTTCCGTTTTCAGCAACTGTAGGGAGAGCAATTATAGACAATAAAAAGAAAACGACATGTAAAATCACCTTCCTGCTACCATTCGCTATTGGTATAGTCACCTTTCTGGTTCCAAATGTTGCTGTATGTAGCCGGGGCGCAATGTTGGGGTGAGCGCCCAACATTGCTTAAATACCCCAACGGCTCATGAATACATAACCTCTGCAGCAAAAGTCCAACTCCTGGCCTTCACGTGGCGGAACTGTTTCTACTAACAGGAGAAGGGGCGACGGCGAGTTTCTGGCGCCGAAAAATAACCAGTGTGCTCTAGATGTGTATACACATACATGCATGTGCAGACATGTGTGTGCGTGTGTACACATCTAAACTCGAGTGAGACCACAGTCTGCTCTAGCAAAGGAAAGGTGCTGAAGACGGAGGCAACCAGCCAGGAGGCGCACCACAGAAATCAGGATGCCACGCAATTACGCAAAATGGAATATGTCGACTGCTGCTAAATGTTATGGTGCTCGCCCTGCTTTGGAGCCCCAGGCAGGTGCAGCGGGCCCTATGTCTCGAAAGGGTCCAACCCCAACTACTGGAGGTCCTTCTCAGATGTCCTGTGGAGCCAGGGGATATGAGAATAGAACGGCTGGCCATACTAAACAAAGACTTAAAATAATGCACTGGAATGCGGAGGGAGTCAGCAACAAAAAAATAGAATTAGAAAACATCCTGGACCAAGAAAAAGGTAAGCGTATGTTGCTTGCAAGAAACTCACCTAAACGAAAATATAGCCTTCAAAATCAGAGGCTACCAGTGTTACCGATCTGACCGAAAGAACAGGCGAAAAGGTGGGATACTTACCCTTGTAAAAAATAACATCACTGCTTCCCAAATCGAAGTCTACATGGAAGGGGCTGAGTATCAGACACTTAAACTTAAGACAGGCTATACCAGTGTTTCCCAACGTGGGGCCCACGCCCCACAGGGGGGCAATTTGACTGTTAAGGGGGGCAATTCGAAAATGGAAGAAATCGGCTGAATATAACAAAACGGGGAGACTTGAGACTGAAGTTAACTAAATTGGAACCTGACATAAGATCTCTTTGCAGCAAGCATCAAGCGCAAGGATCTCACTAAATTTAAATAATAAATAATTACTAATAATTAAAATAATATAGAAAAATCTTTCATTAAAATTATTTTGTACTTGAATTTCAGTTCTCCATTATATGTTTTGAAAATTTACTTACTGTGTTTGCTCAATAATTACCTAGTGATTTCTTCTTAAAACCTATCATTCAAGTTTCTTTAGTGAACATTTCAATTTTTGAATATTAAAAATAATGTATTTGTTGAGGGGGGGGGGGGGGCATGGGGCGGGGGAGGGGGGCAATATGAATTTTAGAAAGGCTTAAGTGGGGCATGGTACAAAAAAGGTTGGGAAACACTGGGCTATACAGACCTACATCTGATCAATTACTACTGTCCAAGTGACCGTCCACAGGCACTGGACACACTACCATTAACAGAAAAAATGATTGTGTGTGGAGATTTCAACAGCCACTCGCAGAGTTGGGGCTATGATCACATGGACTAGAGAGGAGAGAGACTGGAAGACTGGCAGGATGAGAATAGATTCATCTTGGTTAACAAGCCATCTGACCCACATACTTTCTACTCGAGATCATGGCACACTGCAACTACACCTGACCTGGCTTTTCATTCACCAGACCTGGAGTGGAACATTACACGAATTGTTGGGAAACAACTTGGTGGCAGCGACCATCGGCCAGTCTTTCTAACTGTAGAAAATGAGCTTGTAAGTGAAAGCAGCACCCTCTCGAGGTGGAACTACAAGAAAGCAGACTGGGCAATGTACAAGAATCACACCAGCATACTGGTTAGAAACCTGAACACTGAGAAAGACATAAATAAAGTAGTTGAAGAGTTTGGGAAATGCATACTACAGGCAGCGCGAGAAATAGTACCAAGAGGAACCCGTAAACAATATAAACCCTACTGGAGTAGTGAACTGGAACAGTTGCATAATGATGTGGAAGTGTGTAGAAAACAAGCAGAGGCCACACCCAGCCAAGAGCACCACAAAAAATTCCAGCACGCAAAAGCCAAATTTCAAAGGGCCAAACTGCAGGCTAGACGGAAAAGCTGGCAGGAAAAAACAGAGTCTCTGAACTTTGAAAGAGACACAAGGAAATTGTGGAAGCTAATAAAACAACCTAACGATGAGGGCACAGGGAGAAACTCAAAAATTGCACTACATAAAGATGGAAACATCTTAACAAGAAAGCAAGCAGCTGACCATTTTGCGGACTCATTCGCACAAGATAACAATATCAAAATTAGTCCAGAGAAACAACAAGAGATTCGAGAGAAACGGCAACATACAGGACAGAAGGAAATAGTACATGAGGTTCTGGAGGCACCCATCACAATCAGCGAACTGGAGCTAGACATATCAAAACTGAAAATGAGAAAGTCACCAGGAGCTGATGGTATCTCCAATGAAATAATCAGGAACCTAGGAACAGAGACCAAAGCAAAGCTGTTGCAGATCTTTAATAACAGTTGGACCTTAGGCAGTGTTCCACAAGCCTGGAGAGAAGCAAACATGATACCCCTCCTAAAATCAGGGAAAGATAGTTCCATTGCCTCTAGCTACAGACCAATTAGCCTCACCAGCTGTCTCTGCAAAACACTGGAGCGCATCATCAATCATAGACTGCAGTGCACCCTCACCTTGTACAATGGATAGCTGCAGTTCTGCTCCAAAGGAAGGTGGTGCTAAGATGCGGGAGTTGGTCTTCTGAGCCGATAACAATATGTCCAGGATTGCCGCAGGGTTCACCACTGTCACCAGTACTATTCAACATGTATACGGTGCCGATCACTGAACAACAGTTGGACGGGAGGGGTAGGACTGTCATTTGCTGACGACGTTCTCGTGTATCGACAGGGTCGAGATAGACAGGCGGTTGCCAATGATATGCAGGGCGAACTAGATCGAATTTCCTCATGGTGAGCTGATGCCGGCGCCCTTGTCAATGTCTACCTTTCTTATTGAACAGAAATCTTGGCGTGAGGCTTGATCATAGCCTGTCCTTCAGAAACCATGTCGATTATGTCATAACGAAAGCTCGAAAAGGGTTGTCAGCAATGAGAGTCATGGCGACTGCCAATATCGAGCAAAGACTGCTAATACTTCTGTTTCAAGGACTCATGATTTCACGCATCGAGTATGCCCTGGCCATCCTCACTGTCAGCCCTACACAGATTGGAAGACTTGAAAAGGTACAAAACGAAGCCATGCGCATCATTTTGGGCTGCACGAGAGACACCAGCTGTGTAGCAATGAGATACTTCCTTGACTTCCCGACAATGGAACACAGGATCAAGATCTGGAGAGCTCGTGCATACTTAAAAATAAGTGCAGATGAGCAGCACCCTCTGCATGACGCTATATTCAGAGAAAAGGGTGACAGGCTAAAGAGGGGCAAATCATGGATGGGTCGGGCGGAAGATATCGTCAGACAGGTCTGCAGTCTTACCAGTATCAACCCCGGCAAGGAATGGGTGCCGGTGCCTCCAGCTTTTAAGTGCACTTTCTCCTGCATTATCACACTTGACAGACGGTGCAGAGAGAAGAACCCTGCCGCTGTCAATGCAGAGGTCAACGCGCTCATCTATGAACACTCAGATAGCCCCGAAGTGCTCATCTATACAGATGGATCTGTTGTAAAGCAGCGGAGAAGTGTGTGGGCATTTACAGCCCGTTCAGCGGGCCGAACCATTCAAGAATCCAGTGGTGCCCACTCTATGACCACGAGCAGCATGACGATGGAGATGATGGCAGTTACACAGGCTTTCATATGGCTGGAATCACAGCATTATACTAATGTGTGTGTACTAAGTGATTCAATGAGCATGATTCAGAAGGTCGAAGCTGGATCTGTATGTAGACAGTGGACTGAGTCGCTGCGGAAGTCTGTTGTCCATAAAGTCAACTTCATCTTCGTCCCGGGACATGCGGGAGTCGAGGGAAATGAACGAGCTGACAAACTGGCTGGCTCTGCACCCCCTGTAGATGGCCAGCCCATGGATCGTGCCGATGTTATTAACGTCCTCAAACATATGGCGAGAACAGAGCACTTGACGTCAGTGAATCCACATCGCTGTCCAGGATGAAAGACTTGGGAGTAAAAATCGGCACAGCCAGACGCGAGAGGTACATCGGGAAAACAAGGAGCCTCGTCAACCAACACAGAACTGGCACTATTAGCCACCAGACGCTGATGCATATGCTGGGGGGAGGATCTGAGCACCTATGGACATGTCCGGAGTTCAATGAAGATACCCCAACTGATAACTGATAACTGATAACTGAGGCTTACATTGAAAGTAAAAACATCCTTGTGCCACAGCAGGCTGGCTTTAGGCAGTACTACTCTACGGAAGATCAGACCACCTACCTCTCTCAAGAAATTGAGGATGCATTCCAAGAGAAGAAGCTGGTGCTTGCGGTATGGATAGATTTGAAGAAAGCCTTTGACAAAGTCTGGAAAGAAAGTCTGATGAATAAACTGAGAAACTGCAAAGTCAATGGAAGAATGTACAAATGGGTGAAAGCATACTTGCACAACAGAAGAGCCCGAGTACAGAGAGACGGACTAAAGAGCAAGAAAGTACTACTGCGTCACGGTGTTCCCCAAGGCGGAGTCTTGTCCCCCAAACTTTTTCTAATCTTCATCAATTATCTCGTTGCTAATCTACCGCATGGAATTAAAGCGGCAATGTATGCCGATGACCTGGTTCTATGGAGCACAAATGAACATGCATCAGTGGCCACCAGATTGCTACAAAGAGCTGTAGACACATTTGTTGCATGGGCAAATAGATGGTGTGTCAGCATAAACACTGACAAGTGCAGCACCACCCTATTTACCCTCTCTCCAAAACAAAAGGCAGGAACCATCCAGATAAATGGAACACCCCTAAGAGAAGATAAAGAACCAACATACTTTGGAGTAACATTTGATGGCAGGCTGACATGGAGGAAGCACATCAACAAAGCAGTAGCAAAAGCCAGAAGGAAAATAGCCATCCTGAGAAAGCTAAGTGGAACCACATGGGGAGCCAGTGGGAAAATACTTAGCAAAGTTTATCAACAGAGCATATGACCACACCTGGAATACGGGTCAACTGCGTGGTGTTCAGCATCAAAAACTACACTACAAGAGCTGGATAAAGTGCAAAATCAAGCACTTAGAGTCACCACAGGAGGGAAATATATAGTGGAAATGGAGAAGATGGGGAGGACACAAGCACTGAGCGAGCGCAGAGATACGAAAACGCTAATACAAGCAGAAAAGTTCCTCAGCTTGCCAGGCCACCCTAAGAAGAACAGATTTGAAAACCTAGCTATGGGGCGGTTGAAAAGAAATAGTTTTATCCACCAGGCCAAACGACGCTGCAGAGAAACCACCGATCTGCCCACAGTTGGTATCCCCCTAACAACTATTCCAGAGCGAACTCCATGGAAAGATGAGCATATCCCACCATTACAAATCCAGACAAAAGTGAGAGGAATATTTGACAAGGAAGAACAGAACAGTGTGCAGCGCAGAACAGCCACTCTCAGCTTCCTTGACGAAGAATACCCACAGGACCTCTGGATCCGATTCTACACAGATGAGTCAGCACAAAATGCTGTTCGAAATGGAGGAGCGGGAGTGTACATAAAATACCCAAATAATACTAGGGACACAGCTAGAGTACCGACAGTAAAGTACTGCCATAACTACGATGCTGAAATTGAGGCAATCAAGATAGCAACAGAGAAATTACTAAATACCAGCAATGGTACACAACCTGTGGTGCTATTTACAGATGCAAAATCAGTACTCGAGGCGCTCCTGTCTGGGAAATTGCCAGTACTAAAGACACTACTTTCTGAACTTAGCAGTCAGCATAAGGTCACCATACAGTGGATACCATCCCACTGTGGAGTACCCAGAAACGACAGAGCTGATCAATTGGCTAAGGAAGGAGCCAAAGAAGAACAGCCTGATGTGCCCGTTACATACCACAAACAGAAAAGAAATCAGTCAGAAAGCCACCAAAACCTGCTCAAGATGACTACCATATTATGGATAGATCAGAACAAGTCATTATTCTGCGTCTCAGAACAGGGCACAATAGATTACACAACCACATGTATACAAAATTCAAAATTGGTGAAACAGCCATGTGCACATGTGGATTGGCGTCGCAGACAGCAGAGCACATACTTCAAGACTGCCCAAAATATAACATATCTAGGCAAACCTTCTGGCCTAGAGAGACGACAGTGGAAGATAAACTCTATGGATCGCTGTGTGAACTGAAAAAGACAGTTCAATTCATACAACAGCATTGCAGTTATAGACTTATTTCAAGCGAACGAAAGAAGAAGAAGAAGAAGAAGAAGAAGAAAAAGAAGAAGAAGTCACCTTTCTATATCAACCACCATTAATATAGTCACCTTCATCCCATCAACCAGCATTAGTACAGTTACCTTCTTGCCATCAATCACCAGTATTAGTCACCATCCATTTATCAATCACCATTAGTAGTCACCTTCCATTTATCAATCAACATTAGTACAGTCACCCTCCATTTATCAATCACCAATAGTACAGTCACCTTTCATTTATCAATCACCATTAGTAGTTACCTTCCTGCCATCAATCACCATTAGTAATCACCTTCTATTAATCAATCATCAGTTAGTATAGTCACCTTCCATTTATCAATCATCAATTAGTACAGCCACCTTCCACTTATCAATCATCAATTAGTATAGTCACCTTTTATTAATCAATCATTAATTAGTACAGTCACCTTCTATTAATCAATCATCAGTTAGTATAGTCACCTTCCATTAATCAATCATCAATTAGTACAGCCACCTTCCTGCCCTCTTCAATCATGATTAGTAATTACATTCAGGCCTGTATCATGATTAGTAGTTTAGTTATTTTTCTGCCCTTATTTACAGTTCCTACACTCAATCCTCTAGTCTTCCCACACTCAATCCTCTAGTCTTCCCTCACGTAATCCTGTAATTTTACCACTCAATACTATTACTTTCCTACACTCAATCCTCTAGTCTTCCCACATTCAATCCTATAAATTTACCACTCAGTACTATTACTTTCTCACACTCAATCCTATAACCCTGCCCCACTCAATCCTTTAATATTCCCCCACTCAATCCTACAACCTTCCTCCACTCAATTCTATAACCCTCCCACACTCAATCCTATTACTTTCCCACACTCAATCATATAATCCTATAACCTTCCTCCACTCAATCATATAATCCTATAACCTTCCCACACTCATTCCGCTGACCTGCAGGCACTCAATCACCTGATTGTCACACCAGGTCAGTGTAGTAGTGTCAAATGAAGTAACAAGACTTGATCTGTACTAAAACTTTATACTTTATTCTCAAGATGACAAGCCGTGTCTTCTCAGCTGGACTATCGGATGTTGACTGCCCTTCACAACAACAATACGTCACGATTGAGCATCTCTCTCCGCTTTCACTCATAATGCTCAATCGTGCTGTATCTCTAATTCCCCACTAGATCCTAATTATAACCCAAACTACACATACTGTTACACCTCCCCATGTTTATTAAAGAATTTTCCTTATAAAGGAAAAATCTTTACTCCTAATCCCCTTACTCTATTCCCTCTTTTTCCTCTAATCTTCCATAGTTCTTCTAATCCTCCCCAAACCAACTCCAATTTAATTAAACATTCTATTTCTTTAACTCTTTCCCCAGCTATATAATCAACCCACTTCTTCTTCTATTTCACCTCTATACCTCGTACCATGTACTGTAACCCTTTTTTAACTTACCATTTCTACTCTTCTTTCATTTCCCCAAACTATATAGCAATCCACTATATATTCCTTGGCTCCTCAAGTTCCTATATAAAATATGCATATTATAAACAAAATGGCTCGTAAAAATCGTATTTGTACAACTGGCATTAGGAAATCACTCGCATTTCTCAATACAAGACAACCCGAACAACGAGAACAACGTATTTAGAAGAAGTAAAGAAGGGGTGCACCCAGTAAAAGGAATAAATAGTCAAGATAAGCACAAAGAAACGCATATTCCACACAACCACATTTACCTCCTTTGCCAATAAAAAAATTTGTACAATCAAATTTTTTCTTATAAATACGTCATACAAAAATAGATCTTTGTTTTCTATGAACCAAGTTGATATAATGTTTTACAAGCTTTATATATACAACCCTATATGAAATAGAACTTTTTACGTAAGTTTCAAGCCTTATATCTTCAACATTTAAAATTTCCAACCACAATCTTGTCCAAATTGCGTTAACTCGCCTTTTAGCATGAGATCCTGTTCAATTTTTATGAACACCTTTAATATAATTAAAGCTGGTTTTTCACAGCACCTATTTCTTGCCCCCTTCATGTCCCATGATCTGCCCTTTATCCCCCTATGTATTTCTTCTATATGCTGCTATTCACAGTTTTTCCCTTAAACTTCTATCTAGTTATACTCTACTTATATATTCGAAGCTTTTCAAGCAACCTAACCTTCCCAACAGCCTATGTCTCCATACCCTCCCTCAATAATTTTATAATTCCTTTCTGAACGAAAGGGCTGTATTTGAAAAGTTAACTAATATTCTAACCAAACTTAAAACCAATTCATTAACCACATCACTTAATCTATCAATCCAACTGTTTACGCAAAACTAAATCAAAACAAGGCGTCACAATTATCCAATTAAAACACATTTTCAAAATTAATATGGCATGCATTTTATCAACCCAAAAGCAAATATTATATCATTATTAGACACTTTTACGGTCCAATAGTGTTTTACTCAAAGCACTATAAACTCAACGATCCTAACTTACTTAAACTAACTTTTTATAAAACCAAACCAAGCATGAAATAAAACATAATACATATACATATAGCATTGAAACATAGTCTCAATAAAATAATCAATTAACAACCATCATTGCCCAGTTACACGAAAATAAAACTCCAAGTGAATAAACAAAGATTTTCCAAGTAAACTTTCTTAAAATTATTACGTATAGTGGCCCCAACAACCATACTAATAATGTACCAGATCTCTATTTATTCAGGCCATTCCATTTATATATTTCCTAACTCCATTCTCATTTTCCTACCTCATCATAGCCAATTGCTAACCAGAGACATACTTCCCAGTATATCAATAATACCAAAAACTCCCCACCAAATTCTCTATAAAACTTCCTACAACTCTCTGTAAGCGAACCGCTTTTAAATTTAAATTGTTCATTAAAATTATGATTGACAAAACTGAAGATATTTCCCTTATCCCCTATTTCACATTCTCACAGAAAAGATATGTTAGATTGAGTTAGTGCGCACTTAGGAAAATAAGAAAAAGAAAGGAAAAAGTAAGAAGTAATCACACTTCTCTTTCCATACATACTTTATGAATAAAGTTTCAAAATTTATCTTCAGTTTCCGTCAATAATAATTGTTATTATCAAAAAAAATATTGATTCAACACTACTAGCTTTTCTTTTTTTTTTTTTTTTTTCATTCCTCTCGTCAATTTCAAGTTTACCATTCCAAGTAAACCCATCAATTCAATGCTACATATGTGTATCTGTTACTTACAGACCAATATCCAAATCTTATAAGCATATCTGCCGATATCAATGATAACAAACAGTACAAACATTAATTCCTCCTTTTTCTAGCCTAACTCCAAACACATCATACTACCCGGAAAATCCTCTTAATTAATCACTGTAAACTACAGTACAAGTCCTCTTATCTATACTAATGTAGTATTCACCATCCACTCATCTATTTACTTGTGGCCCTACCTGCCAATTATTTCCCTTCAATTTGTCCAAGCTACTAAAAAATCAACCATCAATTCCACCCCATAGAGAAATAACCAAATATATACATATACTTCATTCAAAACTACCTCCATATTGATTATAAAAATACCAAGAGTCATCTTCTTCATTTTCGAATTCTAACACTTATAAATTGCTATCTGCAATATTCTCTACTTATCTACTTCCTACGGTTCCACTTCTTCAATAACTCCAAATTTCTTTGAACCAATGCTAATTCTACATCAATGTCTTCTTCTTCGTACAATCCATTTGTTTCCTCCATACTACTACTACTTGACTCTGACTTTTCATCCATTTCTTCTTCTTCGTCTGTATGTCTCTCTTTAGCTGCCGCTAATCTCTTTTGTTCAATATCCCATCTAATTTGTCGATCACTATTCCTCAAGGATCTTTCTAGTAACGGCATATCCTCCCCGCTCGTTGAATAATCCCTAATTCTCCTCTGTCTTTTCACTTCTCTATCTCTTTGTCTATCCATTCTCCTTTTCGTTGCCTGTCTAGTGTTCCTAAACGGAGCACTTATTTCCTCTTCCATACTATCATAATGAGTCTCATTCAACTTTTCTTCTTCTATTGTTTTCGGTATCGTCTGTTCTTGAGTATCATCAAAGCCTGGAGTTGCTAATAAGCGATTTTGTGCTGGATCTCTTCTAACGCCTGGGGTTACTGTAGCACCTCTAACGAGTTGTTCATCTAAAAACCTTGTGTCTGAATAATAATTATTATTATTATTATATTCTATCTCTTCTTCATCTCTCCTTAAGTGTTCCACGTGTGCCCTTGCTACATGTCCCGTGACCTGGTTCTTAATTTTATACGATACTTTACCTAGTTTTTCCAAAATATAATACCCTGGAATCCAACGATTATCAAACTTAGAGTTTCTCCTATGCTTCTTGTAATAGACCCTATCACCAACCTTAAATTCCTGCAAGTTTGTATTTATATTCTTGTACTTTTTCTGCCTTTCCCTAGCTTTAATTATATTATTCCTTAGTCCTACGTGTGCTTTATGCATTTCCTGTATTATAACCTCTTGAAAGTCTTCACCCATATATTTCCGTCTAGGTTTTAATAGATTGTCTATAGGTAGTATCGGTTCTCTCCCGTATATTAAATAATATGGTGAAAAACCCGTGCTTTCATTTTGATTAGTACGAATGGCGTTAAGGGCAGGTCCTAAAAACAAATCCCAATCCCTTTCATGTTCATCTACAATCTTTGATATAATGCTATATAACGTCTGATGTTGACGCTCGTTTCTAGCATTGGAAGTAGGTCTATAATATGATGTCTTTATATGTTTTATATTTAAATCATTTAACAACTTTTCAAATTTCTTATTTATAAATTCTTTACCATTGTCTGTAAGTATACTTTGTGGACAACTAAATCTTGGGACAAACTCTTGTAAAAAAATATTGACTACTGTATCTGCACTCTTATCCGGAATTGCATAAACCTCCGGCCAAAGACTGTAAACATCTACTATATGAATCAAATACACGTTTCCTGACAATGTTCTGGGGTGTGGACCCGATATATCTAAACTAATCTTTTGCATTGGGAACTGAGGAATGTCAGTATCCTGCAAGGGACACTTTATTGTTTTCATGTTCCTCAATCTGCACTTCTCACAGGTATCCACATATTTATATGCAGATTTAAATAAATTTGGCCAGTAATATTTACTTGTAAGCGCCTTCACCAATTTGTCTCTACCTAAATGTCCATTTTCATCATGATATGCCTTTAAAAGTTCATTTTCTAAATGTTTTGGAATGTATTTCCTCAGTTGTTCGTTCCTTTCAGACATGTAGTATAAATGTCCATCCTCTTGTAAAACCAAATAATTCCTTTTATATTTGTTATCTTCTGTTTCTCTTAATTTTTCTTTTATTTGTAACACTTTTGGGTCTAGGTCCTGCTCCTCTTTCATGTTAAATTTTTCTAAGTGTAGATCATCTTCCCTATGTTCAGACTCTTGTTCCGATGGTAGACTATCAAATTCTTCTCTATTTATTATAGCAGAATCTAAAATATTTACTTGCCAATTTCGATCGTCAATCTCTGGTTCTCCTTCATCTTCTGTGTCACCTGACGACTGTGGATAGGGAATCCTAGACAGTAAATCAGCGCATGTGTTAATCTTACCTGGAATGTACTCAATTTTCGTATTATATCCCTGTAAGTTCAATGCCCAGGTTTGTATTTTCCTGTTCTGCACTGGGGCTTCTAAAAAAGACTTTAAAGGCATATGGTCAGTTCTAATAACAAAATTTGCGTTATGTAAGTAGTAATTTAGTTTTTGAAGAGCGTAATGTATTGCGTAAGCCTCCTTCTCAATAGTCGTCCACTTTCTTTGTGATCTGCTAAGTTTATGCGACAAGAAGTATATAGGCCTTTCATTTTTAACCCCTGGTATTCCAGACTCTTTCCCTTCATATGGTTGCACCAAACACGCTCCTACTGCATTGTCTGAAGCATCTGTGTACAGTATCAACTGTTTGTTTAAGTCTGGATGCGTCAACAGTGGTACCAGTGTTAAACTGTTTTTTAAATACTCGAACGCTTTTTGACACTCATCATCCCACTTAAACCTAGCGTACTTGCCTGTTAAGTTTGTAATAGGTTCAGCTATTTTTGAAAACGCTGGGACAAACCGCCTATAATACGCGCATGTTCCTATAAAGGCGCGTACCTCCTTAATGTTAGTTGGAGCAGGTAACTCTTTAATAACCTTTATTTTGTCCTGGTCTGGTTTTATACCTTCTCTATTTATAATATACCCCAAATATTTTGTTTCTGTCTTTAAAAATTGGCATTTACTGAGCTTTAACTTCACATCATGTTTTCTTAACCTGTCAAACACTAACTTTATATGTTTCAAATGATCCTCCACATTTCCAGAAGTAAAGATCAGAATATCATCAATATAAGCAAGAGCGAACCTTTGCATACCTTCTAAAACTTCATTTATTAAAAGCATGTAGTGAGATGGCGCAGTTTTGACTCCAAAAGGCATACGTAAAAATTCATAAGAACCCATATGAGTACAGAAAGCACTTTTTCTCTGCGCGTCTGCCGACATCGGAATGCACCAAAATCCTGCTCTTGCGTCTAACGTCGTAAAAAATGTAGCGCCATTTAGCAACCCCAAAATATCATCTATCACTGGTAGTAGATATGCAACATTTTTAGTAATTTTGTTCAACGCCCGATAGTCGCAACAGAATCGACTCGAACCATCAGGTTTGGCCACAATTACCACCGGAGATGACCACTCTGATTTTGATCTTTTGATTATCCCTGCTTTCAACATTTCTTCTATTGCCTTTTCTACAATTTCTCTATTTCTTAAGGGAGTTCTATATGGTTTTAAGCTAATCGGCGGATGGTCTCCCGTATCTATCTCCATTGTTACCGTTTTTGTCTTACCCAACTCTAAATCACTAATTGCAAACACATCCTGATTCTCCTTTATAAACTGTTCCAATACTTCTTTATTTTCTGGTGAAGTCTTTAATTGTGCCAACAATTCCTGTTCTCTTGTCTGTTTATCTAGTGAATGTATTTGTGCTGTATTTCTTTTGAATGGATGGATCAATTCATTCATTCGTGTGTTTCCTCTACTTCCGCGTCCGCGTCTGTTATTACTTCTTTCACTAGAAGACTGTGAATAATTAGTTCCCGGCATTTCTACTCTATCCGTTGCCAATATTTCACTAACGTTCTGTTCTATTTTTGCTACTACACACCCTCTGTATAATTTAATTTCTCTACCTGTGTTGTTAATCACCATAACTGGAAAGGTTAAGTGTTTATCTAACGCTATTATTCCATCCGGAACTTCCAAACCAGGCTCATCAATTATTTCCTCTTGTAATTCAGTGATTCTGACTGTGTTTCCTTCTACATAATATGGGTTTTTCTTCAGCTTCACTTGTATCAAATTAACCGACTGTGGTTTTAACGTCGTTGTCATTTTAACTCTAACTAGTGCTGATATATGCATGTCTTCTTGCATATCTATATAGACGTCCCTGAATTTTAACTTGTGTAAATCATAGAAAAGTCTTACTCCATTTTTTATTAAAAAATCTCTTCCTATTAACATGTTTCTATTTAAACCCTTCACTACATGAAAAAGGTGTCTTATGTTGATTCCTCCTAACTTAAAATTTATTATTGTTTGTCCAACTACTTGTAAATTCTGTCCCGTAACAGAGTGTAAATTATTATGACTCTTAAATACTCTACAATTTCTTACTATTTTGTATAGAAAACTTTCTTTTACTACACTAACCTGAGCTCCCGAATCAATTAACGTACGAACTCTATACTTTCCTATTTCTAATATACAAGAACTATAATCTGTTTTATCTTCTATAAATTTCTTGACTTCATCTAGTTGAAAATATTCTCTGTTCGACCTATTATACCTGTTATTAACATATTCTCTAACCCTTGGGACCTTATTATTTACCCTCCTATCATAGGTCCTGTCTAATAGGTAGGGCGCCGATTTTCCTGTGTTCTTGTACCTGTAAAATTCCTGTGTCCATCTACAACATTCCTACTCACCCTATTATTGTCATGTCTACCCTGTGTATTCGACTGGACATGCCTGTTATTACAAAACCGAAAAACATGTCCCCGTTGACCACAATTCCAACAGACAATATTTGTACTATTTGTGTTACCTACTGTTTCTCTTGTAGGGTATCTCATATTTCTTCTTTCCTCATTATCATACCTATTTCTACCTTGTAACGTCTGTATACCTCCTCTCCTATTCCATCCGAATCTTGTTTGTCCTATTTCCATAGGTTCCTCAACTCTGTCATCTCGATTACTTCCCACTTCTCGTCCTGTTCTTAATCTAAACCTACGTCTCAAATTTTCTTCTTGTACCGCGATATCCACCGCTTGTGATAACCTCTCAGGGTTTTCCCTCATTAATTTAAGTTTCAAACCATCAGACTTTATGCCATCCACAAAGATCCCTACCAACATCCTTTCCACCTCCTCTCCTCGTACATTCTGTCCTAAGAATGCCTCTTCAGCCAGATTAATTAATCTATCGCTAAACAATTGTACCGTCTCTCCGTTATTTTGTTTAGCCTGCCTCAACACCGAAAATGCATGTTGTGGATCCGTTATTTCTGCATATTTCCTTGCTAGGTCTTCCTTGAATTGTTCCCATGTCTCATCTACTCTAGCTTCTAGCTTTCTTCTTATATGATCCGAGACCGGTTCCGTTGCCGTCTGATAAGCCAGTCTCATTTTTTCTTCATCTGTTGCTGAGATCAAATAGGCATATTTTTCTATAGAGGTGACCCATTTCTTATAGTCTCTGGCCTGTCCACTAAACTTTACAATTTCTGTTGCCATGCCTTGTTGTTTAATCACCATATTAAGTCGGCCTACTGCTGTACCCACGCCTGTCAAAACCTGGGCCAAGTTATCTGGTTCCGCCATGCTGAAAAATACTGAAACAAAGCAAGCAACCAATCACACAATTACAATTTCCCAAATCCCAAACAGCACAATTCAGTTGGTTATAATATTGTAAGATATTACATTAATCAGAGGAAGCATCAACAATATCCTGTCTGAGCATAGGAAGAATGAACCCTGTCCTCAATAAAAAACTCAAATTTGTGGCAATCAGAAGGTTCCTTGTAGATATTTGTTTCTTAACCCACAATAATGTCCTGTACTCCACTCTAATTAATAAATTCGGAAGCTCACGGGAGACCTCGAAATACACAACTTTTACTCCGAGTCTATTTCCTTAATTAATCCGTCATCTTCTTTTACCAACTTACGGATTCAGTTCAACCAACCAGAGCCCGCATCAAGTGAAAGTCTCGGAATTCAGGTGGTGGAGTTCAGATATCACTTCTCTTCCCTCAGGTAATTTCGTCCTTCTCGTGGGCCGCCAGAAAATTTTCAACCCCTGGTTGGGTCACATCTCATGGGCTGCCAGACAATCTTCGACCCCCTGGTTGGGTCCCTTCCTTGATCTCAAGTGGGTACTTCATCGTCGTATGGAATGGGTCATAGGAATATAACGAGGCCCAAAAATGGATTAGGTGTGTTTGGGTCATAGGAATGACAAGGCCCAAAAATGGATTAGGGGTGTTTGGGTCATAGGAATGACAAGGCCCAAAAATGGATTAGTATCAATCAGCCAACGGCTAGTGATGAGCTGACCTTGAACGAGTTCTGACTTCCGATAAAATCTTGAAAGTGGCAAGGTTCAGGCAACGGCCAGGTTAGGCCCCTTATAAATGATACGATTCAAATGTTCAGCCACGGCTCCAGGAAACCCTTCTTGTCCTGGCAGTTTTGTCTGGATTCTTTAGTACTTCGCGTGGTAGGCCATTATCTTCATAATTTGTCTTACAGCATGCCGCCAGTGGATAGTTGTTGTTGGCCGGCCTAGATCAACCTCAGATTCTCGGTCCACGGCACCATTTATTACTTCTGTAGTAGTGTCAAATGAAGTAACAAGACTTGATCTGTACTAAAACTTTATACTTTATTCTCAAGATGACAAGCCGTGTCTTCTCAGCTGGACTATCGGATGTTGACTGCCCTTCACAACAACAATACGTCACGATTGAGCATCTCTCTCCGCTTTCACTCATAATGCTCAATCGTGCTGTATCTCTAATTCCCCACTAGATCCTAATTATAACCCAAACTACACATACTGTTACATCAGTAGTGATGTGTGGACACACTGCTCAGGATCAAAGCCTGTCCACACAGACCAGGTCAGTAGTGATGTGTGGACATCATGCTCAGGATCAAAGCCTGTCTACACAGACCAGGTCAGTAGTGATGTGTGGACATCATGCTCAGGATCAAAGCTTGTCTACACAGACCAGGTCAGTAGTGATGTGTGGACACACTTCTCAGGATCAAAGCTTGTCTACACAGACCAGGTAAGTAGTGATGTGTGGACACACTGCTCAGGATCAAAGCCTGTCTACACAGACCAGGTCAGTAGTGATGTGTGGACACACTTCTCAGGATCAAAGCCTGTCTACACAGACCAGGTCAGTAGTGATGTGTGGACACACTGCTCAGGATCAAAGCCTGTCTACACAGACCAGGTCAGTAGTGATGTGTGGACATCATGCTCAGGATCAAAGCCTGTCTACACAGACCAGGTCAGTAGTGATGTGTGGACATCATGCTCAGGATCAAAGCCTGTCTACACAGACCAGGTCAGTAGTGATGTGTGGACACACTGCTCAGGATCAAAGCTTGTCTACACAGACCAGGTCAGTAGTGATGTGTGGACATCATGCTCAGGATCAAAGCCTGTCTACACAGACCAGGTCAGTAGTGATGTGTGGACACACTGCTCAGGATCAAAGCTTGTCTACACAGACCAGGTCAGTAGTGATGTGTGGACATCATGCTCAGGATCAAAGCCTGTCTACACAGACCAGGTCAGTAGTGATGTGTGGACACACTGCTCAGGATCAAATCTTGTCTACACAGACCAGGTCAGTAGTGATGTGTGGACATCATGCTCAGGATCAAAGCCTGTCTACACAGACCAGGTCAGTAGTGATGTGTGGACACACTTCTCAGGATCAAAGCCTGTCTACACAGACCAGGTCAGTAGTGATGTGTGGACACACTGCTCAGGATCAAAGCCTGACTACAAAGACCAGGTCAGTAGTGATGTGTGGACACACTGCTCAGGATCAAATCTTGTCTACACAGACCAGGTCAGTAGTGATGTGTGGACACACTGCTCAGGATCAAAGCTTGTCTACACACACCAGGTCAGTAGTGATGTGTGGACACACTGTTCAGAATCAAAGCCTGTCTACACAGACCAGGTCAGTAGTGATGTGTGGACACACTGCTCAGGATCAAATCTTGTCTACACAGACCAGGTCAGTAGTGATGTGTGGACACACTGCTCAGGATCAAAGCCTGTCTACACAGACCAGGTCAGTAGTGATGTGTGGACACACTGCTCAGAATCAAAGCCTGTCTACACAGACCAGGTCAGTAGTGATGTGTGGACACACTGCTCATGATCAAAGCCTGTCTACACAGACCAGGTCAGTAGTGATGTGTGGACACACTGCTCATGATCAAAGCCTGTCTACACAGACCAGGTCAGTAGTGATGTGTGGCCACCAAGCTTAGGATCAAAGCCTGTCTGCACAGACCAGGTCAGTAGTGATGCGTGGACACACTGCTCATGATCAAAGCCTGTCTACACAGACCAGGTCAGTAGTGATGTGTGGACACACTGCTCAGGATCAAAGCTTGTCTGCACAGACCAGGTCATTAGTGATGAATGGACACACTGCTCAGGATCAATGCCTGTCTACACAGACCATGTGACTCACCTCTAAACCAAATGTTGCCTTCAGCCGGTCAGCGTCTTCATCCTGTAGAGAACCAAACAGAACACAGCTGGACAGCAGCTCTTTCCCTGGGGGAACCTCTTGAAGTAACGGTCGGACACTTTCCAGGTCTTTGAAACAGGTGAATCCTGATCTATGATATCAAGTTTAGAGGTCGATTAAGTACAAGTGTGGCTTTGGTATAGATATTGAGGTCAATCAAGTACAACAAGTGCGGCTTTGGTATAGATATTGAGGTCAAGTACAACAAGTGTGGCTTTGGTATAGATATTGAGGTCAATTAAGTACATCAAGTGTGGCTTTGGTATAGATATTGAGGTCAATTGATTGATTGATTGATTTAGGAATCGACATCACAGCATTCGGGGCATTCCCATAAGCGCTCTGTCCCCATCCTCAGCAGCCAGTGAAGAGTTCCAACACCAATAGTACTAGTAGCAATCTGATTATATGTCCGTCTCGCCTTTCCTCTGAGCGTTGAGCATCAGCCAGATCCCCTCGTCACTCCTCGCTGTCTCATTCTTGCCAGACCATGGTAATCCATTTGCTACTCCGAGGTGTACACGTGCTCCCACAAGGCCACAACCACGTCTGCCTTGTCATGTATCAATACTCCACCAAGTTCTGCAGAGCCAGCCAATCTGTCCGCCTGTTCATTTCCCAGCACACCGGCATGCCCCGGAGAAAAGATCCAGGCGATGCTTGTCACCCGTGACCTCCGAAGCGAAGCAAGCCACTCCGCACGAAGCCTGCCCATCCTCACCCTCGTCAGCATGCTTTCTGAGTCAGTTACAATCACGATGTGTGTGTGTGTCGTATTCTCCATCCAGCGGAGAGCCGCAGTGACTGCCTCCACCTCCATATTGAGGTCAAGTACAACAAGTGTGGTTGATGTTCCAATCTGTCTGTCAATTTCTGTCTCTAATGAAAGATTATCTGATATTGTCGACACCAAATAAGCAAACTCATGGGCAACCTTTAGTTCGTAATTAGAAATTTTGATTGATGGAGACGCACCAGCATCTTGTTCCATCACCCGGAGAATGTCTGCAACATTAACTACATCAGTACTACTGTATGGATCAGACACATGGAGAATGACTCCAACAATGACTACATCAGTACTACTGTATGGATCACACACATGGAGAATGACTACATCAGTACTACTGTATGGATCACACACATGGAGAATGACTACATCAGTACTACTGTATGGATCACAAACATGGAGAATGACTCCAACAATGACTACATCAGTACTACTGTATGGATCACACACATGGAGAATGACTCCAACAATGACTACATCAGTACTACTGTATGGATCACACACATGGAGAATGACTCCAACAATGACTACATCAGTACTACTGTATGGATCACACACATGGAGAATGACTATATTAGTACTACTGTATGTATCACACACATGGAAAATGACTCCAACAATGACTACATCAGTACTACTGCATGGATCACACACATGGAGAATGACTCCAACAATGATTACATCAGTACTACTGTATGGATCACACACATGGAGAATGACTACATTAGTACTACTGTATGGATCACACACATGGAGAATGACTACATCAGTACTACTGTATGGACACACATGGAGAATGACTCCAACAATGACTACATCAGTACTACTGTATGGATCACACACATTGAGAATGACTCCAACAATGATTACATCAGTACTACTGTATGTATCACACACATGGAGAATGACTACATCAGTACTACTGTATGGATCACACACATGGAGAATGACTCCAACAATGACTACATCAGTACTACTGTATGGATCACACACATTGAGAATGACTCCAACAATGACTACATCAGTACTACTGTATGGATCACACACATGGAGAATGACTACAACAATGACTACATCAGTACTACTGTATGGATCACACACATGGAGAATGACTCCAACAATGACTACATCAGTACTACTGTGGGACGCAGAGGTGTTTCCAAGGCACCAGGGCCGGGTTATATACTGGCCAAGACCTATTGACGCGTCCTCGTCGAGCGTCCTGGGCAACAGGTCCCTTCGGGGTCCTGGCTGAAGTCAATAGGATCGCTGATTCCTCCGAAGTCGGAGAGTGTCTGCCTGTATGGCGAGGAACCACCAGTCTGTACACCAATAAGCCAGACATGGGACAACGGATACTCACGCAAACCTCAGGTCCTGTATGACATCACACTGATGTTGGACAACAGGATGCCTTCATCCGACATACAGGACTTCGTGTTGGAGCTCAAGCCAACGAACACAAGCAAGCAAGCAAGCAAGTACTACTGTATGGATCACACACACGGAGAATGACTACATTAGTACTACTGTATGGATCACACACATGGAGAATGACTACATCAGTACTACTGTATGGATCACACACATGGAGAATGACTACATCAGTACTACTGTATGGATCACACACATGGAGAATGACTCCAACAATGACTACATCAGTACTACTGTATGGATCACACACATGGAGAATGACTCCAACAATGACTACATCAGTACTACTGTATGGATCACACACATGGAGAATGACTACATCAGTACTACTGTAAGGATCACACACATGGAGAATGACTACATCAGTACTACTGTATGGATCACACACATGGAGAATGTCTCCAACAATGACTACATCAGTACTACTGTATGGATCACACACATGGAAAATGACTACATCAGTACTATTGTATGGATCACACACATGGAGAATGTCTCCAACAATGACTACATCAGTACTACTGTATTGATCACACACATGGAAAATGACTAAATCAGTACTACTGTATGGATCACACACATGGAAAATGACTAAATCAGTACTACTGTAAGGATCACACACATGGAGAATGACCACATCAGTACTACTGTATGGATCACACACATGGAGAATGACTCCAACAATGACTACATCAGTACTACTGTATGGATCACACACATGGAGAATGACTACAACAATGACTACATCAGTACTACTGTATGGATCACACACATGGAGAATGACTACGTCAGTACTACTGTATGGATCACACACATGGAGAATGACTCCAACAATGACTACATCAGTACTACTGTATGGATCACACACATGGAGAATGACTCCAACAATGACTACATCAGTACTACTGTATGGATCACACACATGGAGAATGACTACAACAATGACTACATCAGTACTACTGTATGGATCACACACATGGAGAATGACTACGTCAGTACTACTGTATGGATCACACACATGGAGAATGACTCCAACAATGACTACATCAGTACTACTGTATGGATCACACACATGGAGAATGACTCCAACAATGACTACATCAGTACTACTGTATGGATCACACACATGGAGAATGGCTACATCAGTACTACTGTATGGATCACACACATGGGGAATGACTACATCAGTACTACTGTATGGATCACACACATGGAGAATGACTACATCAGTACTATTGTATGGATCTGACACATGGAGAATGACTCCAACAATGACTACATCAGTACCACTGTATGGATCACACACATGGAGAAAGACTCCATCAATGACTACATCAGTACTACTGAATGGATCACACACATGGAGAATGACTCCAACAATGACTACATCAGTACTACTGTATGGATCACACACATTGAGAATGACTCCAACAATGACTACATCAGTACTACTGTATGGATCACACTCATGGAGAATGACTACAACAATGACTACATCAGTACTACTGTATGGATCACACACATGGAGAATGACTCCAACAATGACTACATCAGTACTACTGTGGGACGCAGAGGTGTTTCCAAGGCACCAGGGCCGGGTTATATACTGGCCAAGACCTATTGACGCGTCCTCGTCGAGCGTCCTGGGCAACAGGTCCCTTCGGGGTCCTGGCTGAAGTCAATAGGATCGCTGATTCCTCCGAAGTCGGAGAGTGTCTGCCTGTATGGCGAGGAACCACCAGTCTGTACACCAATAAGCCAGACATGGGACAACGGATACTCACGCAAACCTCAGGTCCTGTATGACATCACACTGATGTTGGACAACAGGATGCCTTCATCCGACATACAGGACTTCGTGTTGGAGCTCAAGCCAACGAACACAAGCAAGCAAGCAAGCAAGTACTACTGTATGGATCACACACACGGAGAATGACTACATTAGTACTACTGTATGGATCACACACATGGAGAATGACTACATCAGTACTACTGTATGGATCACACACATGGAGAATGACTACATCAGTACTACTGTATGGATCACACACATGGAGAATGACTCCAACAATGACTACATCAGTACTACTGTATGGATCACACACATGGAGAATGACTCCAACAATGACTACATCAGTACTACTGTATGGATCACACACATGGAGAATGACTACATCAGTACTACTGTAAGGATCACACACATGGAGAATGACTACATCAGTACTACTGTATGGATCACACACATGGAGAATGTCTCCAACAATGACTACATCAGTACTACTGTATGGATCACACACATGGAAAATGACTACATCAGTACTATTGTATGGATCACACACATGGAGAATGTCTCCAACAATGACTACATCAGTACTACTGTATTGATCACACACATGGAAAATGACTAAATCAGTACTACTGTATGGATCACACACATGGAAAATGACTAAATCAGTACTACTGTAAGGATCACACACATGGAGAATGACCACATCAGTACTACTGTATGGATCACACACATGGAGAATGACTCCAACAATGACTACATCAGTACTACTGTATGGATCACACACATGGAGAATGACTACAACAATGACTACATCAGTACTACTGTATGGATCACACACATGGAGAATGACTACGTCAGTACTACTGTATGGATCACACACATGGAGAATGACTCCAACAATGACTACATCAGTACTACTGTATGGATCACACACATGGAGAATGACTCCAACAATGACTACATCAGTACTACTGTATGGATCACACACATGGAGAATGACTACAACAATGACTACATCAGTACTACTGTATGGATCACACACATGGAGAATGACTACGTCAGTACTACTGTATGGATCACACACATGGAGAATGACTCCAACAATGACTACATCAGTACTACTGTATGGATCACACACATGGAGAATGACTCCAACAATGACTACATCAGTACTACTGTATGGATCACACACATGGAGAATGGCTACATCAGTACTACTGTATGGATCACACACATGGGGAATGACTACATCAGTACTACTGTATGGATCACACACATGGAGAATGACTACATCAGTACTATTGTATGGATCTGACACATGGAGAATGACTCCAACAATGACTACATCAGTACCACTGTATGGATCACACACATGGAGAAAGACTCCATCAATGACTACATCAGTACTACTGAATGGATCACACACATGGAGAATGACTCCAACAATGACTACATCAGTACTACTGTATGGATCACACACATTGAGAATGACTCCAACAATGACTACATCAGTACTACTGTATGGATCACACTCATGGAGAATGACTACAACAATGACTACATCAGTACTACTGTATGGATCACACACATGGAGAATGACTCCAACAATGACTACATCAGTACTACTGTGGGACGCAGAGGTGTTTCCAAGGCACCAGGGCCGGGTTATATACTGGCCAAGACCTATTGGCGCGTCCTCGTCGAGCGTCCTGGGCAACAGGTCCCTTCGGGGTCCTGGCTGAAGTCAATAGGATCGCTGATTCCTCCGAAGTCGGAGAGTGTCTGCCTGTACGGCGAGGAACCACCAGTCTGTACACCAATAAGCCAGACATGGGACAACGGATACTCACGCAAACCTCAGGTCCTGTATGACATCACACTGATGTTGGACAACAGGATGCCTTCATCCGACATACAGGACTTCGTGTTGGAGCTCAAGCCAACGAACACAAGCAAGCAAGCAAGCAAGTACTACTGTATGGATCACACACATGGAGAATGACTACATTAGTACTACTGTATGGATCACACACATGGAGAATGACTATATCAGTACTACTGTATGAATCACACACATGGAGAATGACTACATCAGTACTACTGTATGGATCACACACATGGAGAATGACTCCAACAATGACTACATCAGTACTACTGTATGGATCACACACATGGAGAATGACTCCAACAATGACTACATCAGTACTACTGTATGGATCACACACATGGAGAATGACTACATCAGTACTACTGTAAGGATCACACACATGGAGAATGACTACATCAGTACTACTGTATGGATCACACACATGGAGAATGTCTCCAACAATGACTACATCAGTACTACTGTATGGATCACACACATGGAAAATGACTAAATCAGTACTATTGTATGGATCACACACATGGAGAATGACTCCAACAATGACTACATCAGTACTACTGTATGGATCACACACATGGAGAATGACTACATCAGTACTACTGTATGGATCACACACATGGAGAATGACTCCAACAATGACTACATCAGTACTACTGTATGGATCACACACATTGAGAATGACTCCAACAATGACTACATCAGTACTACTGTATGGATCACACACATGGAGAATGACTACAACAATGACTACATCAGTACTACTGTATGGATCACACACATGGAGAATGACTCCAACAATGACTACATCAGTACTACTGTGGGACGCAGAGGTGTTTCCAAGGCACCAGGGCCGGGTTATATACTGGCCAAGACCTATTGACGCGTCCTCGTCGAGCGTCCTGGGCAACAGGTCCCTTCGGGGTCCTGGCTGAAGTCAATAGGATCGCTGATTCCTCCGAAGTCGGAGAGTGTCTGCCTGTATGGCGAGGAACCACCAGTCTGTACACCAATAAGCCAGACATGGGACAACGGATACTCACGCAAACCTCAGGTCCTGTATGACATCACACTGATGTTGGACAACAGGATGCCTTCATCCGACATACAGGACTTCGTGTTGGAGCTCAAGCCAACGAACACAAGCAAGCAAGCAAGCAAGTACTACTGTATGGATCACACACACGGAGAATGACTACATTAGTACTACTGTATGGATCACACACATGGAGAATGACTACATCAGTACTACTGTATGGATCACACACATGGAGAATGACTACATCAGTACTACTGTATGGATCACACACATGGAGAATGACTCCAACAATGACTACATCAGTACTACTGTATGGATCACACACATGGAGAATGACTCCAACAATGACTACATCAGTACTACTGTATGGATCACACACATGGAGAATGACTACATCAGTACTACTGTAAGGATCACACACATGGAGAATGACTACATCAGTACTACTGTATGGATCACACACATGGAGAATGTCTCCAACAATGACTACATCAGTACTACTGTATGGATCACACACATGGAAAATGACTACATCAGTACTATTGTATGGATCACACACATGGAGAATGTCTCCAACAATGACTACATCAGTACTACTGTATTGATCACACACATGGAAAATGACTAAATCAGTACTACTGTATGGATCACACACATGGAAAATGACTAAATCAGTACTACTGTAAGGATCACACACATGGAGAATGACCACATCAGTACTACTGTATGGATCACACACATGGAGAATGACTCCAACAATGACTACATCAGTACTACTGTATGGATCACACACATGGAGAATGACTACAACAATGACTACATCAGTACTACTGTATGGATCACACACATGGAGAATGACTACGTCAGTACTACTGTATGGATCACACACATGGAGAATGACTCCAACAATGACTACATCAGTACTACTGTATGGATCACACACATGGAGAATGACTCCAACAATGACTACATCAGTACTACTGTATGGATCACACACATGGAGAATGGCTACATCAGTACTACTGTATGGATCACACACATGGGGAATGACTACATCAGTACTACTGTATGGATCACACACATGGAGAATGACTACATCAGTACTATTGTATGGATCTGACACATGGAGAATGACTCCAACAATGACTACATCAGTACCACTGTATGGATCACACACATGGAGAAAGACTCCATCAATGACTACATCAGTACTACTGAATGGATCACACACATGGAGAATGACTCCAACAATGACTACATCAGTACTACTGTATGGATCACACACATTGAGAATGACTCCAACAATGACTACATCAGTACTACTGTATGGATCACACTCATGGAGAATGACTACAACAATGACTACATCAGTACTACTGTATGGATCACACACATGGAGAATGACTCCAACAATGACTACATCAGTACTACTGTGGGACGCAGAGGTGTTTCCAAGGCACCAGGGCCGGGTTATATACTGGCCAAGACCTATTGGCGCGTCCTCGTCGAGCGTCCTGGGCAACAGGTCCCTTCGGGGTCCTGGCTGAAGTCAATAGGATCGCTGATTCCTCCGAAGTCGGAGAGTGTCTGCCTGTACGGCGAGGAACCACCAGTCTGTACACCAATAAGCCAGACATGGGACAACGGATACTCACGCAAACCTCAGGTCCTGTATGACATCACACTGATGTTGGACAACAGGATGCCTTCATCCGACATACAGGACTTCGTGTTGGAGCTCAAGCCAACGAACACAAGCAAGCAAGCAAGCAAGTACTACTGTATGGATCACACACATGGAGAATGACTACATTAGTACTACTGTATGGATCACACACATGGAGAATGACTATATCAGTACTACTGTATGAATCACACACATGGAGAATGACTACATCAGTACTACTGTATGGATCACACACATGGAGAATGACTCCAACAATGACTACATCAGTACTACTGTATGGATCACACACATGGAGAATGACTCCAACAATGACTACATCAGTACTACTGTATGGATCACACACATGGAGAATGACTACATCAGTACTACTGTAAGGATCACACACATGGAGAATGACTACATCAGTACTACTGTATGGATCACACACATGGAGAATGTCTCCAACAATGACTACATCAGTACTACTGTATGGATCACACACATGGAAAATGACTAAATCAGTACTATTGTATGGATCACACACATGGAGAATGTCTCCAACAATGACTACATCAGTACTACTGTATTGATCACACACATGGAAAATGACTAAATCAGTACTACTGTATGGATCACACACATGGAAAATGACTAAATCAGTACTACTGTAAGGATCACACACATGGAGAATGACCACATCAGTACTACTGTATGGATCACACACATGGAGAATGACTCCAACAATGACTACATCAGTACTACTGTATGGATCACACACATGGAGAATGACTACAACAATGACTACATCAGTACTACTGTATGGATCACACACATGGAGATTGACTCCAACAATGACTACATCAGTACTACTGTATGGATCACACACATGGAGATTGACTCCAACAATGACTACATCAGTACTACTGTATGGATCACACACATGGAGAATGACTACATCAGTACTACTGTATGGATCACACACATGGAGAATGACTACATCAGTACTACTGTATGGATCACACACATGGAGAATGACTACAACAATGACTACATCAGTACTACTGTATGGATCACACACATGGAGAATGACTCCAACAATGACTACATCAGTACTGCTGTGTGGATCACACACATGGAGAATGACTCCAACAATGACTACATCAGTACTACTGTATGGATCACACACATGGAGAATGACTACATTAGTACTACTGTATGTATCACACACATGGAAAATGACTCCAACAATGACTACATCAGTACTACTGCATGGATCACACACATGGAGAATGACTCCAACAATGATTACATCAGTACTACTGTATGGATCACACACATGGAGAATGACTACATTAGTACTACTGTATGGATGACACACATGGAGAATGACTACATCAGTACTACTGTATGGACACACATGGAGAATGACTCCAACAATGACTACATCAGTACTACTGTATGGATCACACACATTGAGAATGACTCCAACAATGATTACATCAGTACTACTGTATGTATCACACACATGGAGAATGACTACATCAGTACTACTGTATGGATCACACACATGGAGAATGACTCCAACAATGACTACATCAGTACTACTGTATGGATCACACACATGGAGAATGACTCCAACAATGACTACATCAGTACTACTGTATGGATCACACACATGGAGAATGACTCCAACAATGACTACATCAGTACCACTGTATGAATCACACACATGGAGAATGACTCCAACAATGACTACATCAGTACTACTATATGGATCACACACACAGAGAATGACTCCAACAATGACTACATCAGTACTACTGTATGGATCACACACATGGAGAATGTCTACATCAGTACTACTGTATGGATCACACACATGGAGAATGACTCCAACAATGACTACATCAGTACTACTGTATGGATCACACACATGGAGAATGACTCCAACAATGACTACATCAGTACTACTGTATGGATCACACACATGGAGAATGTCTCCAACAATGACTACATCAGTACTACTGTATGGATCACACACATGGAGAATGACTACATCAGTACTACTGTATGGATCACACACATGGAGAATGACTACATCAGTACTACTGTATGGATCACACACATGGAGAATGACTACATCAGTACTACTGTATGTATCACACACATAGAGAATGACTCCAACAATGACTATATCAGTACTGCTGTATGGATCACACACATGGAGAATGACTCCAACAATGACTATATCAGTCCTACTGTATGGATCACACACATGGAGAATGACTCCAAAAATGACTATATCAGTACTACTGTATGGATCACACACATGGAGAATGACTCCAACAATGACTATATCAGTACTGCTGTATGGATCACACACATGGAGAATGTCTCCAACAATGACTACATCAGTACTACTGTATGGATCACACACATGGAGAATGACTCCAACAATGACTACATCAGTACTACTGTATAGATCACACACATGGAGAATGACTACAACAATGTCTACATCAGTACTACTGTATGGATCACATGCATGGAGAATGTCTCCAACAATGACTACATCAGTACTACTGTATGGATCACACAAATGGAGAATGACTCCAACAATGAAAATATCAGTACTACCGTATGGATCTGACACATGGAGAATGTCTCCAACAATGACTACATCAGTACTACTGTATGGATCACACACATGGAGAATGACTACATCAGTACTACTGTATGGATCACACACATGGAGAATGTCTCCAACAATGACTACATCAGTACTACTGTATGGATCACACACATGGAGAATGACTACATCAGTACTACTGTATGGATCACACACATGGAGAATGACTCCAACAATGACTACATCAGTACTACTGTATGGATCACACACATGGAGAATGACTCCAACAATGACTACATCAGTACTGCTGTATGGATCACACACAAGGATAATGTCTCCAACAATGACTACATCAGTACTACTGTATGGATCACACACATGGAGAATGACTCCAACAATGACTACATCAGTACTACTGTATGGATCACACACAAGGATAATGTCTCCAACAATGACTACATCAGTACTACTGTATGGATCACACACATGGAGAATGACTACATCAGTACTACTGTATGGATCCCACACATGGCGAATGACTCCAACAATGACTACATCAGTACTACTGTATGGATCACACACATGGAGAATGACTCCAACAATGACTACATCAGTACTGCTATATGGATCACACACAAGGATAATGTCTCCAACAATGACTACATCAGTACTACTGTATGGATCACACACATGGAGAATGACTACATCAGTACTACTGTATGGATCACACACATGGAGAATGTCTCCAACAATGACTACATCAGTACTACTGTATGGATCACACACATGGAGAATGACTACATCAGTACTACTGTATGGATCACACACATGGAGAATGACTCCAACAATGACTACATCAGTACTACTGTATGGATCACACACATGGAGAATGACTCCAACAATGACTACATCAGTACTGCTGTATGGATCACACACAAGGATAATGTCTCCAACAATGACTACATCAGTACTACTGTATGGATCACACACAAGGATAATGTCTCCAACAATGACTACATCAGTACTACTGTATGGATCACACACATGGAGAATGACTCCAACAATGACTACATCAGTACTACTGTATGGATCACACACATGGAGAATGACTACGTCAGTACTACTGTATGGATCACACACATGGAGAATGACTCCAACAATGACTACATAAGTACTACTGTATGGATCACACACATGGAGAATGACTCCAACAATGACTACATCAGTACTACTGTATGGATCACACACATGGAGAATGGCTACATCAGTACTACTGTATGGATCACACACATGGGGAATGACTACATCAGTACTACTGTATGGATCACACACATGGAGAATGACTACATCAGTACTATTGTATGGATCTGACACATGGAGAATGACTCCAACAATGACTACATCAGTACCACTGTATGGATCACACACATGGAGAAAGACTCCATCAATGACTACATCAGTACTACTGAATGGATCACACACATGGAGAATGACTCCAACAATGACTACATCAGTACTACTGTATGGATCACACACATTGAGAATGACTCCAACAATGACTACATCAGTACTACTGTATGGATCACACACATGGAGAATGACTACAACAATGACTACATCAGTACTACTGTATGGATCACACACATGGAGAATGACTCCAACAATGACTACATCAGTACTACTGTGGGACGCAGAGGTGTTTCCAAGGCACCAGGGCCGGGTTATATACTGGCCAAGACCTATTGACGCGTCCTCGTCGAGCGTCCTGGGCAACAGGTCCCTTCGGGGTCCTGGCTGAAGTCAATAGGATCGCTGATTCCTCCGAAGTCGGAGAGTGTCTGCCTGTACGGCGAGGAACCACCAGTCTGCACACCAATAAGCCAGACATGGGACAACGGATACTCACGCAAACCTCAGGTCCTGTATGACATCACACTGATGTTGGACAACAGGATGCCTTCATCCGACATACAGGACTTCGCGTTGAAGCTCAAGCCAACGAACACAAGCAAGCAAGTACTACTGTATGGATCACACACATGGAGAATGACTCCAACAATGACTACATTAGTACTACTGTATGGATCACACACATGGAGAATGACTCCAACAATGACTACATCAGTACTACTGTATGGATCTCACACATGGAGAATGTCTACATCAGTACTACTGTATGGATCACACACATGGAGAATGACTCCAACAATGACTACATCAGTACTACTGTATGGATCACACACATGGAGAATGACTACATCAGTACTACTGTATGGATCACACACATGGAGAATGACTCCAAAAATGACTACATTAGTACTACTGTATGGATCACACACATGGAGAATGACTCCAACAATGACTACATTAGTACTACTGTATGGATCACACACATGGAGAATGACTACATCAGTACTACTGTATGGATCACACACATGGAGAATGACTCCAACAATGACTACATCAGTACTACTGTATATATCACACACATGGAGAATGACTCCAACAATGACTACATCAGTACTACTGTATGGATCACACACATGGAGAATGACTACATCAGTACTACTGTATGGATCACACACATGGAGAATGACTACATCAGTACTACTGTATGGATCACATACATGGAGAATGACTCCAACAATGACTACATCAGTACTACTGTATGGATCACACACATGGAGAATGACTACATCAGTACTACTGTATGGATCACACACATGGAGAATGACTCCAACAATGACTACATCAGTACTACTGTATGGATCACACACATGGAGAATGACTCCAACAATGACTACATCAGTACTGCTGTATGGATCACACACATGGAGAATGGTTACATCAGTACTACTGTATGGATCACACACATGGAGAATGACTCAAACAATGACTACATCAGTACTACTGTATGGATCACACACATGGAGAATGACTCCAACAATGACTACATCAGTACTACTGTATAGATCACACACATGGAAAATGACTCCAACAATGACTACATCAGTACTACTGTATAGATCACACACATGGAGAATGACTCCAACAATGACTACATCAGTACTACTGTATAGATCACACACATGGAGAATGACTCCAACAATAACTACATCAGTACTACTGTATAGATCACACACATGGAGAATGACTCCAACAATGTCTACATCAGTACTACTGTATGGATCACACACATGGAGAATGACTCCAACAATAACTACATCAGTACTACTGTATAGGTCACACACATGGAGAATGACTCCAACAATGACTACATCGGTACTACTGTATAGATCACACACATGGAGAATGACTCAAACAATGACTACATCAGTACTACTGTATGGATCACACACATGGACAATGTCTCCAACAATGACTACATCAGTACTATTGTATGGATCAGACACACGGAGAATGACTCCAACAATCTATATTCTATATATATATATAAAAGACAATGTTTGTTTGTTTGTTTGTCCTTTATGCGTTCCTGAACGGTCCATCCCATTGAGATGAAATTTTGTACAGATGTTTATTGACAGCAGTGTCATGGCATGTTGTTCTTACTCCCGCAGAGCCAACTGACATAGTTAGTTTAAAAACAGTTTTGTACGTAATAAAACAA
This sequence comes from Cepaea hortensis, assembly GCA_963921405.1. NCBI lineage: Eukaryota > Metazoa > Mollusca > Gastropoda > Stylommatophora > Helicidae > Cepaea > Cepaea hortensis. The sequence goes on from OY992890.1 coordinate 866,090, forward strand.
CATTAAAAGGAAAGACGTATAATTAAAGGGACATAACAAGAAAAGTTATATCAAGGGACATTACTTTTAGTAGCATTGCTATATTATGTAATTTAAATAACTGTTGCATTTATCTTAAAGTTTTATAAAACGGAGTGATTATAAGCAAACATTTGCTAATAATGTAGGGACATATTTCGCAAACAGCTGGTCATGTCACCTACGTTTGACTGCATTATTAATGTTTGTGGAAATATCACTATGTCTTCGGTAGTGTAGTGGTTAGTATCTCCACCTGTCACGAGGGTGACTGGGGTTCGACTCCCCGCCGTTTTTTTTTTTTAAATTAAGTTCAAATACCCTTATCGATGAGTTCAAATACCCTTGTCGACGGACACCCAAAAAAATTGCAAATCCTGTCATTATTATCTTTCCTCCCCCACCTTCCTCTCTCCAGCTGTATGGACAGATGGAGAAATAGACACAAAGCATAGGCGAACAAAGTGAAATTCAAAAGAACGACATCTATCAAATAAGCAAAGTATATTACTGAGAAGAAGGCGAACAAGAAATAGATGACAGGTAGAATCTTAGAGTTGATGGACAATATGAAACAAAGTAAAAACAACAGATAATATTCTTCCCCTTCTTTTCATCTTCCAATGGAGCCAACGGAGGGTTAAGGACGTTGATCGTAATCCCATATACTCACTTATGAAACACAGCTGTGGGAGATTCGGTAGCGGATCGCTTTCGCGCTGATTACTTACAGAGGTATGTGAGCCGGTCGTTCAGAAAGCAATGGCAAACTACTGAACGTAAAACTTGCCAAGATAGCAACAGCAGCTGAAAAATGCTGGTGTTGACTGCAATATCCTGTAAAGGATATGCGAAAACAAAGTAACACACAGATGAGCCAAACAGTCAAGAGTAACCAAAAAACAATTAGGATTAACTATGGTCACATGACATGTAAATTTAACCCTGTGCGAACTTTATCACCTCTGAACCCTCGTTTCAGAGTTCATAGAAACAAATGTTGACTAGAACTTCAGTTGCAAAGTGGAGGTCTGTCGACTTGGTTCACTTGAGATAGTGATGACTAGTGTCATCTACAGGCTTACTTTCATCTCGTGCGCAATTTGCATGCGCAAATTCACTGTTAAGAAGTAAGTACCGTATCTGGGCATTCTTTAAGATATGATCATTACAGTTTTATGGAATAAACTTGTATGCAGTTGAAGTTCAAAAAGGAAGTGGGGTTTGAATGAAAAGAACTTTCAAACAAAAGACAGACAAGAAGGGAAAATAATAGTCTTCTTAAGCCAATTGATGGCTGTAGTAAACATCACGTGACCAGCCGTTTGCGAATAATGTCCGTGCATTAATAGCAAATGTTTGCTTATAAAGTCTCCCTTTATAAAATGTTTAAAGAAGTTATCTACAGTCATATGCGTTATAAACAAAGTGATAAAAACTTTAAGGCATATTCAAATCTTTCATAAAAATATTGCATCTATTTTAGACACGTGAACATTTTCTAACTCATCTTTTTATTTCTCTTCGACATTACACACTTCGACTCTTCACATTAAATGTTTTATTCTCATAATTTTTTTGGAAAGAAAGTTAGTTGCATATCCTTTGAAGTACGCCGCAGCCAACCCAGCATTGGGTGTTCGTGATATCTTGGCAAGTGTACGTTCAGTAGTTTCAGGTTGCCCTTTTTAGTTATTGGAATGAAGATAGTTCTCTTTTTTTTTTTGACAGTTTCATGGATTGGAAATTATAAAATGCGCCATACTGCTTCATTACTATTAATGTAGCGTCCCACTTGATATTGGTCTATTTCAATTTCCCACTCCAAAAACTGCCATATTGCTTCCTTGTTGACATATTTGCAAATGTACTTGATCGATTTAAGCCGAATTGCAATACTAGACATTGATGTGTGATTTGTACGTTTTTGAGAGTAACGGTGAATACGGTACACACCAATGATTATCAACTTGAACATCATTGTTTCATACTTTTAAAGTGATAGATTTGCCGCCATCTTCAGTTGATCTTCAACGATAGAGTGGATATCCGTCATTGCCAGTGATAGTGTCGGCAAGTAAGTGTCTTGGGTATCATTTCATGCACTTCCCATCAGACATGCAAAGTGAATTGTTATTGAGTAAGCCACATGCCGGCTTCCTGGCCTAGAGGTTAGCGACTTTTCTCCGTAATCTTGTATACTCTCGTAAGTAACGTGACGACGATGAGAATCAGCAGTGGTTCAAATCACGTCGGTAACTTACGGGGAATGTGAGCCGGCCGCTCAGAAAGCAATTGTAAACTACTGAGCGTAATCTTGCCAAGAAATCAACAATCAGCTGAAAGATGCTGATGTTGACAGCGATGGCCTGTAAAGGATATGCAAACATTTTTTAGCTGGCTCCGTGGCTAAAGGCTTGCGAACATGGTTCGTGATTCGGGTACCAGGCGTTCGAAGCTTAGCTGCGACCAATTTATGCAGCAGACCATGTCGCGTTGTATTATAATGTGCTGGTATGGGAATCGGTCATTCAGAAAGCAATGGCAAACTACTGAACGTAACACTTGCCTAGTACATCAACAGCAGCTGAAATATGCTGGTGTTGACTGCAACGTCCCGTAAGAGATACGCAACCAAAAACAAAAGTCACATAGACCATGAATCATGTTTTTGGTGACAACTTCAAATAACTCTGGATCAATGTCGACATTTGGTACTTCTGCTGAGATGACTTGATCAATGTCAACATTTGGTACTTCTGCTGAGATGACTTGATCAATGTCGACATTTGGTACTTCTGCTGAGATGACTTGATCAATGTCGACATTTGGTACTTCTGCTGAGATGATTTGATCATTGTCGACATTTGGTACTTCTGCTGAGATGACTTAATCAATGTCGACATCTGGTACTTCTGCTGAGATGACTTGATCAATGTCGACATTTGGTACTTCTGCTGAGATGACTTGATCAATGTCGACATTTGGTACTTCTGCTGAGATGACTTGATCAATGTCGACATTTGGTACTTCTGCTGAGATGACTTGATCAATGTCGACATTTGGTACTTCTGCTGAGATGACTTGATCAATGTCGACATTTGGTACTTCTGCTGAGATGACTTGATCAATGTGATCTGGTGTGACTTTTTCGATCAGGAGAGAAAGTTAGTTGCGTATCATTTGAAGTATGCCGCAGTCAACCCAGCATTTATTGGGTGTTCATGATATCTTGGCAAGTTTACGTTCAGTAGTTTCAGGTTGACCTTTTTAGTTATTGGAATGAAGATAGTTCTCTTCCAGTCTTTTGGCCATATACCATATTTCCATATCTTCTACTATATATAGTAGAAGAGAATGTGTGTGTGTGTGTGACCTTTATGCATTCCTGAACAGTCCATCCGATTGAGATGAAATTTTGTACAGATATTGTTCTCACTTCCGCGGATCCAACTGAAATAGTTAGTTAGTTTAAAATCAATTTTTTATTTTTTATTACGAGTTTCAGAAACAGACGAGCAACGGGAATGGGAGCATCAGAAACAGACGAGCAACGGGAACGGGAGAAGGGGCCGAACACGTACTCTGTGTGCTTAGAGAAATGTATTTGAATGTGTAATGACTACTTACATGAATTAAATGAGACGCTTCCCGCCAGGTGCCTGGCAACGCTAGGTCGGATCAGCTAGTTACTAATAAACTATAAACATAATTAATCAGTGGTTGTGTAATGCAGAAGTACTATAATGGTATGACATTGATCGCTCAGCCCAAGATACTTACTTTTTTTTCTGTGTTTTCAGCAATATCAGGTTGTCCAACAGATCTGGCCAGGCACCCTGCTTATTGCAGTGTTCACACACAAAATGCCCTGGGGAACATTGAAATAGGAAAAACTGTCAGACAGAGAATATACAGAAGTCATGAGGTTTCATTAGACTGTTGCCTTCTTGTTGTGAAATGTCTGATGCTCTCAACATTTGTGGATCTTAATCTAGCGTAATGCTGTTATTGTTTGTTGAATGTGATCATTTCCTCTTATAGCCCTAACTGTGCTGGACTTAGGTATCAGTACAGCACCAGGTAAGTGGTCGCTTCCATGATCCCCAAGGACACTCCATTTTATATCTGATGCCGCCTCTTGGGATACAAGTGCCAGGTCGATGGTCGTATCAGAGTCCCCCGGTCTCATGGTCAGTCTAGTTGGTGTTTCATCATGTAAACAGACAACATCAGACTCAGCAAGGCCTGTCTGTTCTCTCCCAACCTGACCCACCCTTTGGCGCGTGCATTGAAGTCACCACCCTGGTACCAGGGATATCAGCTGAACTTTCAGCCATCCCAACTCTCTCTGCTTACGCAAGATTCCTCACTTACATATATATTTATTAGGTTCAAGCTGTATCTTCCGATTTTAATCTGCATCCTTTGCACTCCTGTACTTTCCTGACCACACCCACTCATATCCAGTATCGAATGCTGTAAGCCATCCTAGACCACCAGAGCCTGTCCATGTCTTCCCTGCCCAGGTGGGTTGATGTAACATGTGTAGCCAGGGCACTTAAAAGAGGTTGTCTTCAGTTCTTGTAACATCAGGACATCAAAATTGGTCCTTGCTGCTTTGCACTACGGCAATTCCAATACCCAACCCATATATTTTTTTAGTCCCAAACGATCCATTTTCCTCCTATCCCTCTGGCTCCAGCCCTATTCTTCCTTTTCCTTCCCCCCTCTCCTCTACCTCTTCTCCTTGGCCTCATTTTCTCCCCACTGGCTGTTGTCAAAGGTATCGAGCACAAAGCACTTCGTTGCTTCAGCGATAATTCTGTTTATATCCCATAGTTTGATTTAAAGGGAGGAACTAGCCGGCCACCCTAGTGAGCCTGCCTGCTAGGGAAGGGACAGGGAATGTCCCTCAGGAGTCCATACGCCCCACCCATATACCAGATGTTCCACATTACGACCAGCTCAGCCGTGGCCATTCAGTCCTCAGCACATCGGACCACCTTAAACTCTGGGGTATATGATCAGAGTTTTCTATCTCCTAGATGGGCCGATAAAAAACTCATGATCCCCTTATACCAGGAACACAAGATTCAAGAACAGAGAGTGCAAACTAGTAAGTGGTGCACATTGTAGGAATAGAGTGCAAAATAGCACCATTGTAGGAATCAATCAATCAATCAATCATGTGCCATGCCGGAAAGCGTGGGCGGTCATGATTCGCCATTTCACTTGATCACCAGAGTCGTGGATCAGCTCAGTGTTCCTGTCTCGTCCATGCCATGTGGCCAAGCCATCCAGGTATTTTCCTCTCGGTCTTCCTCTTGGTCTGTTCCCCTCGATCTTGCCAGCTGTCACCAAGTTCTCCAGTCCATTTCTTCTCATAACATGTCCAAAAAATTTTGACTGTCTACGTCTAATTTCTCTAATCAATCTACGATTTTCATTTGTCTCTTGTAGTACTTGGTCATTGGTTTTTCTATCTGTCCATGGTATTCTTTGCATTTTCCTCAGAAACCACATTTCTGCAGCCATCAGATGTAGGAATAGAGAGTGCAAAATAGCAACAGGTGCACATTGTAAAAATAGTGAGTGCAAAATAGCAAGTTGTGCACATTGTAGCAATAGTGAGTGCAAAATAGTAAGAGGTGCACACTGTAGGAATAGAGAGTGCAAGATGGCAACTGGTACACATTGTAAGAATAGAGAGTGGAAAATAGCAACTGGTGCACATTGTAGGAATCTATCTATCCATCCATCCTGTGCCATGCTGGTAAGCGTGGGCGGTCATGTTTTGCCATCTCACTTGATCACCAGAGTCATGGATCTGCTCCGTATTTCTGTCTCGACCATGCCATGTGGCCAAGTCATCCAGGTATTTACTTCTCTGTCTCCCTTTGGTCTCTTCCCTTTGATCTTGCCAGTTGTCACCAATTTCTCTAATTCATTTCTTCTGACAACATGCCCAAAAAATGTTGACTGTCTACGTCTAATGTCTCTAATCAGATTAAATCTTTGTTTGTTTCTTGAAGGACTTGTTCATTGGTTTTTTCTGTCTGTCCAAGGTATTCTTTGCATTTTCCTCAGAAACCACATTTCCACAGCCATTAGATGTTTTTCAGCTTGTCTCTTCATTGTCCACGCTTCACATCCATACAAAAGTACAGGTTCTATGTAGCACTTCAACACTCTTTTTCTTATTTCAATTTATATCTTTTTATTGGTCACTATGTTTTTCATCTTGCATAAGGCTACCTTCGCAATGGCAATTCTTGTTCTAATCTCTTCAAGGCATCTCCCATCAGATTTTATTACTGTTCTGAGATAACTGAACCAATTCATTTGTTTAAGAATATGCCCATTTACTTGTATATTACACTGTGGTATTTCCTTCTTCCCAGTGACGACCATAATATGTGTCTTCTTACAATTCATTTCCAACCAATCGTTCACTATGTGCAACAATCACATCTACTACTGCAGGAATAGAGAGTGCAAAATAGCAACAGTTCTTGAAAATTAAGAGAAGAGAAGCAAAGGTTATATCATGAGGACAGTATGTCTGAGAAGCTGAACACGTCGACAATTTGGTGATTGTGGATTCATTCCACGCACTGGTCAGTTGCACTGACATGTTGACTTCTTGTCTTTGACTTGGGGACGTAATTCACAAGTACCTCAGAAATCAGAGTGGGTTGGACTGATGGCAGGAGACACTGGTCATTGGGCAAGCTAAGCCTCACGCAAACATCAGTCCAGTGTATAACTAGAGATGGCAGGAGACACTGGTCATTGGGCAAGCTAAGCCTCACGCAAACATCAGTCCAGTGTATAACTAGAGATGGCAGGAGACACTGGTCATTGGGCAAGCTAAGCCTCACGCAAACATCAGTCCAGTGTATAACTAGAGATGGCAGGAGACACTGGTCATTGGGCAAGCTAAGCCTCACGCAAACATCAGTCCAGTGTATAACTAGAGATGGCAGGAGACACGGGTCATTGGGCAAGCTAAGCCTCACGCAAACATCAGTCCAGTGTATAACTAGAGATGGCAGGAGACACTGGTCATTGGGCAAGCTAAGCCTCACGCAAACATCAGTCCAGTGTATAACTAGAGATGGCAGGAGACACGGGTCATTGGGCAAGCTAAGCCTCACGCAAACATCAGTCCAGTGTATAACTAGAGATGGCAGGAGACACGGGTCATTGGGCAAGCTAAGCCTCACGCAAACATCAGTCCAGTGTATAACTAGAGATGGCAGGAGACACGGGTCATTGGGCAAGCTAAGCCTCACGCAAACATCAGTCCAGTGTATAACTAGAGATGGCAGGAGACACGGGTCATTGGGCAAGCTAAGCCTCACGCAAACATCAGTCCAGTGTATAACTAGAGATGGCAGGAGACACGGGTCATTGGGCAAGCTAAGCCTCACGCAAACATCAGTCCAGTGTATAACTAGAGATGGCAGGAGACACTGGTCATTGGGCAAGCTAAGCCTCACGCAAACATCAGTCCAGTGTATAACTAGAGATGGAAGGAGACACTGGTCATTGGGCAAGCTAAGCCTCACGCAAACATCAGTCCAGTGTATAACTAGAGATGGCAGGAGACACGGGTCATTGGGCAAGCTAAGCCTCACGCAAACATCAGTCCAGTGTATAACTAGAGATGGCAGGAGACACTGGTCATTGGGCAAGCTAAGCCTCACGCAAACATCAGTCCAGTGTATAACTAGAGATGGCAGGAGACACTGGTCATTGGGCAAGCTAAGCCTCACGCAAACATCAGTCCAGTGTATAACTAGAGATGGCAGGAGACACGGGTCATTGGGCAAGCTAAGCCTCACGCAAACATCAGTCCAGTGTATAACTAGAGATGGCAGGAGACACGGGTCATTGGGCAAGCTAAGCCTCACGCAAACATCAGTCCAGTGTATAACTAGAGATGGCAGGAGACACTGGTCATTGGGCAAGCTAAGCCTCACGCAAACATCAGTCCAGTGTATAACTAGAGATGGCAGGAGACACGGGTCATTGGGCAAGCTAAGCCTCACGCAAACATCAGTCCAGTGTATAACTAGAGATGGCAGGAGACACGGGTCATTGGGCAAGCTAAGCCTCACGCAAACATCAGTCCAGTGTATAACTAGAGATGGCAGGAGACACGGGTCATTGGGAAAGCTAAGCCTCATGCAAACATCAGTCCAGTGTATAACTAGAGATGGCAGGAGACACGGGTCATTGGGCAAGCTAAGCCTCACGCAAACATCAGTCCAGTGTATAACTAGAGATGGCAGGAGACACTGGTCATTGGGCAAGCTAAGCCTCACGCAAACATCAGTCCAGTGTATAACTAGAGATGGCAGGAGACACTGGTCATTGGGCAAGCTAAGCCTCACGCAAACATCAGTCCAGTGTATAACTAGAGATGGCAGGAGACATGGGTCATTGGGCAAGCCAAGCCTCACGCAAACATCAGTCCAGTGTATAACTAGAGATGGCAGGAGACACGGGTCATTGGGCAAGCTAAGCCTCACGCAAACATCAGTCCAGTGTATAACTAGAGATGGCAGGAGACACTGGTCATTGGGCAAGCTAAGCCTCACGCAAACATCAGTCCAGTGTATAACTAGAGATGGCAGGAGACACGGGACATTGGGCAAGCTAAGCCTCACGCAAACATCAGTCCAGTGTATAACTAGAGATGGCAGGAGACACTGGTCATTGGGCAAGCTAAGCCTCACGCAAACATCAGTCCAGTGTATAACTAGAGATGGCAGGAGACACTGGTCATTGGGCAAGCTAAGCCTCACGCAAACATCAGTCCAGTGTATAACTAGAGATGGCAGGAGACACTGGTCATTGGGCAAGCCAAGCCTCACGCAAACATCAGTCCAGTGTATAACTAGAGATGGCAGGAGACACGGGTCATTGGGCAAGCTAAGCCTCACGCAAACATCAGTCCAGTGTATAACTAGAGATGGCAGGAGACACTGGTCATTGGGCAAGCTAAGCCTCACGCAAACATCAGTCCAGTGTATAACTAGAGATGGCAGGAGACACGGGTCATTGGGCAAGCTAAGCCTCACGCAAACATCAGTCCAGTGTATAACTAGAGATGGCAGGAGACACTGGTCATTGGGCAAGCTAAGCCTCACGCAAACATCAGTCCAGTGTATAACTAGAGATGGCAGGAGACACGGGTCATTGGGCAAGCTAAGCCTCACGCAAACATCAGTCCAGTGTATAACTAGAGATGGCAGGAGACACGGGTCATTGGGCAAGCTAAGCCTCACGCAAACATCAGTCCAGTGTATAACTAGAGATGGCAGGAGACACGGGTCATTGGGCAAGCTAAGCCTCACGCAAACATCAGTCCAGTGTATAACTAGAGATGGCAGGAGACACGGGTCATTGGGCAAGCTAAGCCTCACGCAAACATCAGTCCAGTGTATAACTAGAGATGGCAGGAGACACGGGTCATTGGGCAAGCTAAGCCTCACGCAAACATCAGTCCAGTGTATAACTAGAGATGGCAGGAGACACTGGTCATTGGGCAAGCTAAGCCTCACGCAAACATCAGTCCAGTGTATAACTAGAGATGGCAGGAGACACTGGTCATTGGGCAAGCTAAGCCTCACGCAAACATCAGTCCAGTGTATAACTAGAGATGGCAGGAGACACGGGTCATTGGGCAAGCTAAGCCTCACGCAAACATCAGTCCAGTGTATAACTGGAGATGGCAGGAGACACGGGTCATTGGGCAAGCTAAGCCTCACGCAAACATCAGTCCAGTGTATAACTAGAGATGGCAGGAGACACTGGTCATTGGGCAAGCTAAGCCTCACGCAAACATCAGTCCAGTGTATAACTAGAGATTGCAGGAGACACTGGTCATTGGGCAAGCTAAGCCTCACGCAAACATCAGTCCAGTGTATAACTAGAGATGGCAGGAGACACGGGTCATTGGGCAAGCTAAGCCTCACGCAAACATCAGTCCAGTGTATAACTAGAGATGGCAGGAGACACGGGTCATTGGGCAAGCTAAGCCTCACGCAAACATCAGTCCAGTGTATAACTAGAGATGGCAGGAGACACGGGTCATTGGGCAAGCTAAGCCTCACGCAAACATCAGTCCAGTGTATAACTAGAGATGGCAGGAGACACGGGTCATTGGGCAAGCTAAGCCTCACGCAAACATCAGTCCAGTGTATAACTAGAGATGGCAGGAGACACGGGTCATTGGGAAAGCTAAGCCTCACGCAAACATCAGTCCAGTGTATAACTAGAGATGGCAGGAGACACGGGTCATTGGGCAAGCTAAGTCTCACGCAAACATCAGTCCAGTGTATAACTAGAGATGGCAGGAGACACGGGTCATTGGGCAAGCTAAGCCTCACGCAAACATCAGTCCAGTGTATAACTAGAGATGGCAGGAGACACGGGTCATTGGGCAAGTTAAGCCTCATGCAAACATCAGTCCAGTGTATAACTAGAGATGGCAGGAGACACTGGTCATTGGGCAAGCTAAGCCTCACGCAAACATCAGTCCAGTGTATAACTAGAGATGGCAGGAGACATGGGTCATTGGGCAAGCCAAGCCTCACGCAAACATCAGTCCAGTGTATAACTAGAGATGGCAGGAGACACGGGTCATTGGGCAAGCTAAGCCTCACGCAAACATCAGTCCAGTGTATAACTAGAGATGGCAGGAGACACTGGTCATTGGGCAAGCTAAGCCTCACGCAAACATCAGTCCAGTGTATAACTAGAGATGGCAGGAGACACGGGACATTGGGCAAGCTAAGCCTCACGCAAACATCAGTCCAGTGTATAACTAGAGATGGCAGGAGACACTGGTCATTGGGCAAGCTAAGCCTCACGCAAACATCAGTCCAGTGTATAACTAGAGATGGCAGGAGACACTGGTCATTGGGCAAGCTAAGCCTCACGCAAACATCAGTCCAGTGTATAACTAGAGATGGCAGGAGACACTGGTCATTGGGCAAGCCAAGCCTCACGCAAACATCAGTCCAGTGTATAACTAGAGATGGCAGGAGACACGGGTCATTGGGCAAGCTAAGCCTCACGCAAACATCAGTCCAGTGTATAACTAGAGATGGCAGGAGACACTGGTCATTGGGCAAGCTAAGCCTCACGCAAACATCAGTCCAGTGTATAACTAGAGATGGCAGGAGACACGGGTCATTGGGCAAGCTAAGCCTCACGCAAACATCAGTCCAGTGTATAACTAGAGATGGCAGGAGACACTGGTCATTGGGCAAGCTAAGCCTCACGCAAACATCAGTCCAGTGTATAACTAGAGATGGCAGGAGACACGGGTCATTGGGCAAGCTAAGCCTCACGCAAACATCAGTCCAGTGTATAACTAGAGATGGCAGGAGACACGGGTCATTGGGCAAGCTAAGCCTCACGCAAACATCAGTCCAGTGTATAACTAGAGATGGCAGGAGACACGGGTCATTGGGCAAGCTAAGCCTCACGCAAACATCAGTCCAGTGTATAACTAGAGATGGCAGGAGACACGGGTCATTGGGCAAGCTAAGCCTCACGCAAACATCAGTCCAGTGTATAACTAGAGATGGCAGGAGACACGGGTCATTGGGCAAGCTAAGCCTCACGCAAACATCAGTCCAGTGTATAACTAGAGATGGCAGGAGACACTGGTCATTGGGCAAGCTAAGCCTCACGCAAACATCAGTCCAGTGTATAACTAGAGATGGCAGGAGACACTGGTCATTGGGCAAGCTAAGCCTCACGCAAACATCAGTCCAGTGTATAACTAGAGATGGCAGGAGACACGGGTCATTGGGCAAGCTAAGCCTCACGCAAACATCAGTCCAGTGTATAACTGGAGATGGCAGGAGACACGGGTCATTGGGCAAGCTAAGCCTCACGCAAACATCAGTCCAGTGTATAACTAGAGATGGCAGGAGACACTGGTCATTGGGCAAGCTAAGCCTCACGCAAACATCAGTCCAGTGTATAACTAGAGATTGCAGGAGACACTGGTCATTGGGCAAGCTAAGCCTCACGCAAACATCAGTCCAGTGTATAACTAGAGATGGCAGGAGACACGGGTCATTGGGCAAGCTAAGCCTCACGCAAACATCAGTCCAGTGTATAACTAGAGATGGCAGGAGACACGGGTCATTGGGCAAGCTAAGCCTCACGCAAACATCAGTCCAGTGTATAACTAGAGATGGCAGGAGACACGGGTCATTGGGCAAGCTAAGCCTCACGCAAACATCAGTCCAGTGTATAACTAGAGATGGCAGGAGACACGGGTCATTGGGCAAGCTAAGCCTCACGCAAACATCAGTCCAGTGTATAACTAGAGATGGCAGGAGACACGGGTCATTGGGAAAGCTAAGCCTCACGCAAACATCAGTCCAGTGTATAACTAGAGATGGCAGGAGACACGGGTCATTGGGCAAGCTAAGTCTCACGCAAACATCAGTCCAGTGTATAACTAGAGATGGCAGGAGACACGGGTCATTGGGCAAGCTAAGCCTCACGCAAACATCAGTCCAGTGTATAACTAGAGATGGCAGGAGACACGGGTCATTGGGCAAGCTAAGCCTCACGCAAACATCAGTCCAGTGTATAACTAGAGATGGCAGGAGACACTGGTCATTGGGCAAGCTAAGCCTCACGCAAACATCAGTCCAGTGTATAACTAGAGATGGCAGGAGACACTGGTCATTGGGCAAGCTAAGCCTCATGCAAACATCAGTCCAGTGTATAACTAGAGATGGCAGGAGACACTGGTCATTGGGCAAGCTAAGCCTCACGCAAACATCAGTCCAGTGTATAACTAGAGATGGCAGGAGACACGGGTCATTGGGCAAGCTAAGCCTCATGCAAACATCAGTCCAGTGTATAACTAGAGATGGCAGGAGACACTGGTCATTGGGCAAGCTAAGCCTCACGCAAACATCAGTCCAGTGTATAACTAGAGATGGCAGGAGACACGGGTCATTGGGCAAGCTAAGCCTCACGCAAACATCAGTCCAGTGTATAACTAGAGATGGCAGGAGACACGGGTCATTGGGCAAGCTAAGCCTCACGCAAACATCAGTCCAGTGTATAACTAGAGATGGCAGGAGACACGGGTCATTGGGCAAGCTAAGCCTCACGCAAACATCAGTCCAGTGTATAACTAGAGATGGCAGGAGACACTGGTCATTGGGCAAGCTAAGCCTCACGCAAACATCAGTCCAGTGTATAACTAGAGATGGCTGGAGACACTGGTCATTGGGCAAGTTAAGCCTCATGCAAACATCAGTCCAGTGTATAACTAGAGATGGCAAGAGACACTGGTCATTGGGCAAGCTAAGCCTCACGCAAACATCAGTCCAGTGTATAACTAGAGATGGCAGGAGACACGGGTCATTGGGCAAGCTAAGCCTCATGCAAACATCAGTCCAGTGTATAACTAGAGATGGCAGGAGACACTGGTCATTGGGCAAGCTAAGCCTCACGCAAACATCAGTCCAGTGTATAACTAGAGATGGCAGGAGACACGGGTCATTGGGCAAGCTAAGCCTCACGCAAACATCAGTCCAGTGTATAACTAGAGATGGCAGGAGACACGGGTCATTGGGCAAGCTAAGCCTCACGCAAACATCAGTCCAGTGTATAACTAGAGATGGCAGGAGACACTGGTCATTGGGCAAGCTAAGCCTCACGCAAACATCAGTCCAGTGTATAACTAGAGATGGCAGGAGACACGGGTCATTGGGCAAGCTAAGCCTCACGCAAACATCAGTCCAGTGTATAACTAGAGATGGCAGGAGACACTGGTCATTGGGCAAGCTAAGCCTCACGCAAACATCAGTCCAGTGTATAACTAGAGATGGCAGGAGACACTGGTCATTGGGCAAGCTAAGCCTCACGCAAACATCAGTCCAGTGTATAACTAGAGATGGCAGGAGACACTGGTCATTGGGCAAGCTAAGCCTCACGCAAACATCAGTCCAGTGTATAACTAGAGATGGCAGGAGACACGGGTCATTGGGCAAGCTAAGCCTCACGCAAACATCAGTCCAGTGTATAACTAGAGATGGCAGGAGACACTGGTCATTGGGCAAGCTAAGCCTCACGCAAACATCAGTCCAGTGTATAACTAGAGATGGCAGGAGACACTGGTCATTGGGCAAGCTAAGCCTCACGCAAACATCAGTCCAGTGTATAACTAGAGATGGCAGGAGACACTGGTCATTGGGCAAGCTAAGCCTCACGCAAACATCAGTCCAGTGTATAACTAGAGATGGCAGGAGACACGGGTCATTGGGCAAGCTAAGCCTCACGCAAACATCAGTCCAGTGTATAACTAGAGATGGCAGGAGACACTGGTCATTGGGCAAGTTAAGCCTCACGCAAACATCAGTCCAGTGTATAACTAGAGATGGCAGGAGACACTGGTCATTGGGCAAGCTAAGCCTCACGCAAACATCAGTCCAGTGTATAACTAGAGATGGCAGGAGACACGGGTCATTGGGCAAGCTAAGCCTCACACAAACATCAGTCCAGTGTATAACTAGAGATGGCAGGAGACACTGGTCATTGGGCAAGCTAAGCCTCACGCAAACATCAGTCCAGTGTATAACTAGAGATGGCAGGAGACACTGGTCATTGGGCAAGCTAAGCCTCACGCAAACATCAGTCCAGTGTATAACTAGAGATGGCAGGAGACACGGGTCATTGGGCAAGCTAAGCCTCACGCAAACATCAGTCCAGTGTATAACTAGAGATGGCAGGAGACACTGGTCATTGGGCAAGCTAAGCCTCACGCAAACATCAGTCCAGTGTATAACTAGAGATGGCAGGAGACACTGGTCATTGGGCAAGCTAAGCCTCACGCAAACATCAGTCCAGTGTATAACTAGAGATGGCAGGAGACACGGGTCATTGGGCAAGCTAAGCCTCACGCAAACATCAGTCCAGTGTATAACTAGAGATGGCAGGAGACACTGGTCATTGGGCAAGCTAAGCCTCACGCAAACATCAGTCCAGTGTATAACTAGAGATGGCAGGAGACACGGGTCATTGGGCAAGCTAAGCCTCACGCAAACATCAGTCCAGTGTATAACTAGAGATGGCAGGAGACACGGGTCATTGGGCAAGCTAAGCCTCACGCAAACATCAGTCCAGTGTATAACTAGAGATGGCAGGAGACACTGGTCATTGGGCAAGCTAAGCCTCACGCAAACATCAGTCCAGTGTATAACTAGAGATGGCAGGAGACACGGGTCATTGGGCAAGCTAAGCCTCACGCAAACATCAGTCCAGTGTATAACTAGAGATGGCAGGAGACACTGGTCATTGGGCAAGCTAAGCCTCACGCAAACATCAGTCCAGTGTATAACTAGAGATGGCAGGAGACACGGGTCATTGGGCAAGCTAAGCCTCACGCAAACATCAGTCCAGTGTATAACTAGAGATGGCAGGAGACACGGGTCATTGGGCAAGCTAAGCCTCACGCAAACATCAGTCCAGTGTATAACTAGAGATGGCAGGAGACACTGGTCATTGGGCAAGCTAAGCCTCACGCAAACATCAGTCCAGTGTATAACTAGAGATGGCAGGAGACACTGGTCATTGGGCAAGCTAAGCCTCACGCAAACATCAGTCCAGTGTATAACTAGAGATGGCAGGAGACACTGGTCATTGGGCAAGCTAAGCCTCACGCAAACATCAGTCCAGTGTATAACTAGAGATGGCAGGAGACACGGGTCATTGGGCAAGCTAAGCCTCACGCAAACATCAGTCCAGTGTATAACTAGAGATGGCAGGAGACACTGGTCATTGGGCAAGCTAAGCCTCACGCAAACATCAGTCCAGTGTATAACTAGAGATGGCAGGAGACACTGGTCATTGGGCAAGCTAAGCCTCACGCAAACATCAGTCCAGTGTATAACTAGAGATGGCAGGAGACACTGGTCATTGGGCAAGCTAAGCCTCACGCAAACATCAGTCCAGTGTATAACTACTTGTATTAGCAGTGCATGTCCTACAGACAAGCCACACACAGACAAGCCACACACAGACAAGCCACACAAAGACCACCTACACAAGCCAGATACAGACAACTCACACACAGACAACCCACACACACACAACACACACACAATCTACAGACAACTCACACACAGACAACCCACACACAGACAAGCCACATGCAATCTACAGACAACTCACACACAGACAAGCCACATACAGACAACCCACACACAGACAACTCACACACAGACAACCCACACACAGACAACCCACACACAGACAACTCACACACAGACAAGCCACATGCAATCTACAGACAACTCACACACAGACAAGCCACATACAGACAACCCACACACAGACAACCCACACAGACAACCCGCAGGCAACAACTTACCTGAAGTTGTGTTAATGTACAAACTGTCCAACCTTGAACTCTGTGCTGTCCGACCAACCTTGAGACACTGAGTGATGATGCAGGTGTGTCCATATTCTACTTTCATTTTCAAGTCAACCAGTACCTGAAATGGGTCACAATCACATACAAGTTGGCTCAATATGTCCAGGCCATGCTCAACATGGCCACACAAACACAACGAATATGTCAATTAGGCAGCAGACTAGTGAGGAAAGACCCTGTCACCACCAGCATGTGAGGGGCTGAAGTCATAAAATGTACACTCTTCAACCTCCCTCCTGAGATCACCATCAGACACCTCACTCAGCTAAAGAGGTCACAGGTGTCCTGATGTGGAGAACTGGCTGAAAGTATGGTCCATGTGCATACAGAGGTCAGAACTAAGAGGTCTGCATCAGTCCTGTCCAGTAGCATTGCTAACCACAGGGCCATCAGAGAGCATCCACAGGGCCATCAGAGAGCATCCACAGGGCCATCAGAGAGCATCCACAGGGCCATCAGAGAGCATCCTGCAGGCGGAAGTCTGTAAGGCTTTTCAGCCCTGAGTGTCAGACAGATACAGACCTTCTTTCAGCCCTGTGTGTCAGACTGATACAGGCCTTCTTTCAGCCCCGTGTGTCAGACAGATACAGGCCTATCTATTGTGTGTCAGACAGATACAGGCCTATCTATTGTGTGTCAGACAGATACAGGCCTATCTATTGTGTGTCAGACAGATACAGGCCTATCTATTGTGTGTCAGACAGATACAGGCCTATCTATTGTGTGTCAGATAGATACAGGCCTTCTTTCAGCCCCGTGTGTCAGACAGATACAGGCCTTCTTTCAGCTCTGTGTGTCAGACAGATATAGGCCTTCTTTCAGCCAATTTGTGTCAGACAGATACAGACCTTCTTTCAGCTCTGTGTGTCAGACAGATACAGGCCTTCTTTCAGCTCTGTGTGTCAGACAGATACAGACCTTCTTTCAGCTCTGTGTGTCAGACAGATATAGGCCTTCTTTCAGCTCTGTGTGTCAGACAGATACAGGCCTTCTTTCAGCTCTGTGTGTCAGACAGATATAGGCCTTCTTTCAGCCCCGTGTGTCAGACAGATACAGGCCTATCTATTGTGTGTCAGACAGATACAGGCCTATCTATTGTGTGTCAGACAGATACAGGCCTATCTATTGTGTGTCAGACAGATACAGGCCTATCTATTGTGTGTCAGATAGATACAGGCCTTCTTTCAACCCCGTGTGTCAGACAGATACAGGCCTTCTTTCAGCTCTGTGTGTCAGACAGATATAGGCCTTCTTTCAGCCCCGTGTGTCAGACAGATACAGACCTTCTTTCAGCTCTGTGTGTCAGACAGATACAGGCCTTCTTTCAGCTCTGTGTGTCAGACAGATACAGACCTTCTTTCAGCTCTGTGTGTCAGACAGATATAGGCCTTCTTTCAGCTCTGTGTGTCAGACAGATACAGGCCTTCTTTCAGCTCTGTGTGTCAGACAGATATAGGCCTTCTTTCAGCCCCGTGTGTCAGACAGATACAGGCCTATCTATTGTGTGTCAGACAGATACAGGCCTATCTATTGTGTGTCAGACAGATACAGGCCTATCTATTGTGTGTCAGACAGATACAGGCCTATCTATTGTGTGTCAGATAGATACAGGCCTTCTTTCAACCCCGTGTGTCAGCAGACAGATACAGGCCTTCTTTCAGCTCTGTGTGTCAGACAGATATAGGCCTTCTTTCAGCCCCGTGTGTCAGACAGATACAGACCTTCTTTCAGCTCTGTGTGTCAGACAGATACAGGCCTTCTTTCAGCTCTGTGTGTCAGACAGATACAGACCTTCTTTCAGCTCTGTGTGTCAGACAGATATAGGCCTTCTTTCAGCTCTGTGTGTCAGACAGATACAGGCCTTCTTTCAGCTCTGTGTGTCAGACAGATATAGGCCTTCTTTCAGCCCTGTGTGTCAGACAGATACAGGCCTTCTTTCAGCTCTGTGTGTCAGACAGATACAGACCTTCTTTCAGCTCTGTGTGTCAGACAGATATAGGCCTTCTTTCAGCTCTGTGTGTCAGACAGATACAGGCCCTCTTTCAGCTCTGTGTGTCAGACAGATACAGGCCTTCTTTCAGCTCTGTGTGTCAGACAGATACAGACCTTTCAGCTCTGTGTGTCAGACAGATACAGACCTTCTTTCAGCTCTGTGTGTCAGACAGATACAGACCTTCTTTCAGCTCTGTGTGTCAGACAGATACAGGCCTTCTTTCAGCTCTGTGTGTCAGACAGATACAGGCCTTCTTTCAGCTCTGTGTGTCAGACAGATACAGACCTTTTTTCAGCTCTGTGTGTCAGACAGATACAGACCTTCTTTCAGCTCTGTGTGTCAGACAGATACAGGCCTTCTTTCAGCTCTGTGTGTCAGACAGATACAGACCTTCTTTCAGCTCTGTGTGTCAGACAGATACAGGCCTTCTTTCAGCTCTGTGTGTCAGACAGATACAGGCCTTCTTTCAGCTCTGTGTGTCAGACAGATACAGGCCTTCTTTCAGCTCTGTGTGTCAGACAGATACAGGCCTTCTTTCAGCTCTGTGTGTCAGACAGATATAGGCCTTCTTTCAGCTCTGTGTGTCAGACAGATATAGGCCTTCTTTCAGCTCTGTGTGTCAGACAGATACAGGCCTTCTTTCAGCTCTGTGTGTCAGACAGATACAGGCCTTCTTTCAGCTCTGTGTGTCAGACAGATAAAGGCCTTCTTTCAGCTCTGTGTGTCAGACAGATATAGGCCTTCTTTCAGCTCTGTGTGTCAGACAGATATCTCTCTTAGTTCTCTTAGTCGACAGATCATCCTCGTTGCACATCGAACCATTCAGTCCATAAGTGCTCGGATCCCCTCCTCAGCAAATCCCGCAGCGTGTAGCGGCTAACGACGCCAGTTCTGTGTTGGTTTATCAATCTTCTTTGGCTTCCTGCGTAGTGTTCTTGTTTGGCCACCCCTCTTTTAATTTGCTGCTCTAGCAGTCTGGCCATTGTTGTAGATTCACAGTCATCACTTGGTTCTCGCAAAAGTCTCACATCACGTAGAGCATTCAGAATGTCAGCCTGGTCCATGGCGTGTCCGCCCTCCACAGTAGCCTCACCTGCGAGCTTGTCAGCCCGCTCATTTCCTTGTACTCCCGCATGCCCTGGCACGAAGATGAAACTAATCTTTGCCAGCCGAGACCGCTTCAGGGGCAGCAACCATTCTCTTCGGATCGACCCCTCCTCTATCCTCTTGATCATGTTCATTGAGTCGCTAAGGAAACAAGCCCTGGTGAATGTCTGTGTCTCGAGCCATGTTATTGCTTTACTTACTGCCATGACTTCCATGGTCAGGCTACTTGTGGTTTCAGTGAAAGCACCAGAGTCCTCCTTCACAATTCTCCCTCCGGCCCGAGCTGTAAAGGCCCATGAGCTTCTCACATGTCGGACGACCGACCCATCTGTGTAGATGACCGCGTCACCGTCTAGCGAATTCTCGAAAATCAACGCTTGTACTTCAGCCTCAACAGCAGCCGGATTTTCTTGTCTGCATTTTCTATCTAGTTGGATGCAAACTGAAAAGGATGTGCAGAAGTCTGTTGGCACTTGCACCCACTCCTCGCCAGGTTCTAAGTCCTCAAGTGAACACACCTGTTGAAGAATGTCTTCGGCTTGACCCATCCACGACCGCCCTCTTTTTAACCTGCTGCCCTTCACCTTCCTAATTTCACTATGCAGTGGATGTTGTGTTTGCGTTAATTCTGAGGTAGGCGCGTGCCCTGCAAACTTGTACTCTCTCTTCAATGGTTGGAAAATCAAGAAGGTAGCGCATCGCCCTGCATGCTGTATCTCTTGTACATCCAAGAATAATGCGCATAGCTTCATTCTGTATCCTTTCCATCCTTTCTATCTGCTTATGGCTGAGAGTCAAGATTGCCATTGCATACTCCAAAACAGACATGACCAGCCCCTCGTACAGAAGACATAGATGGCGCTGCTCACAGTTTGCTGCCGCCATCACCCGCATCGCTGCCAAACCCCGCTTGGCCTTTGTTATCACCTGGTCTATGTGCACATTATAAGCAAGGCTTCGATCAAACCGTATCCCCAGGTAATTCATTGCCTGCGTTCTTTCCGCCGTCTCTGAACACAGCATTACAGTTGGTGTTGGATTGTTGACAATATGATTATTCAACGAGAACCAAGTCACTGTTGCCTTTGTTGGGTTGACCATTGCCCCAGCTTCAACACACCAAGTACTTATGCGATTGAGTTCGGTTTGTAGTTCCCCAGCAACCTCCTCTCTATCCTTACCCTGACGATACACTAAAACATCATCGGCATATGACAATGTCCTGCCAGGTCCAGTGATCTGCTCACTGGTGATTCTCACTGTGTAGGCGTTGAACAGTACCGGAGATAATGGTGATCCCTGTGGTAGGCCAGGATGTATTGTTGTTGGTTCTGAAGTCCAACTGCCACATCTAAAAACTACTTTCCGTTACTACAGATATAGGATTATCTATTGTGTGTCAGGCAGATACAGGTCTATCTATTATGTGTCAGACAGATATAGGATTATCTATTGTGTGACAGATACAGGTCTATCTATTATGTGTCAGACAGATACAGGCCTATCTATTGTGTGTCAGATACAGGTCTATCTATTGTGTGTCAGATACAGGGCTATCTATTGTGTGTCAGATACAGGGCTATCTATTGTGTGTCAGATACAGGGCTATCTATTGTGTGTCAGACAGATATAGGCCTTCTTTCAGCTCTGTGTGTCAGACAGATATAGGATTATCTATTGTGTGTCAGGCAGATACAGGTCTATCTATTATGTGTCAGACAGATATAGGATTATCTATTGTGTGACAGATACAGGTCTATCTATTATTTGTCAGACAGATACAGGCCTATCTATTGTGTGTCAGATACAGGTCTATCTATTGTGTGTCAGATACAGGGCTATCTATTGTGTGTCAGATACAGGGCTATCTATTGTGTGTGTCAGATACAGGTCTATCTATTGTGTGTCAGATACAGGGCTATCTATTGTGTGTCAGATACAGGGCTATCTATTGTGTGTCAGACAGACACAGGCCTATCTATTGTGTGTCAGATACAGGCCTATCTATTGTGTGTCAGACAGATACAGGCCTATCTATTGTGTGTCAGACAGATACAGGCCTATCTATTGTGTGTCAGACAGATATAGGCCTTCTTTCAGCTCTGTGTGTCAGACAGATATAGGATTATCTATTGTGTGTTGCCACATAACGGAACATGCGCCACCAAGTATAAAGAAGAGACCTTACTGGATTTTCCCAGACAGTCACAAAACTGGACGACAAATATGAGAAACCAAGGAAAGGAAAACAACGTCATTGGACGGCAACGGGGGACGCTGTGAATTCGTGGATTAAAAAGGATGTGTTTATAAAAGGCTCCGTGTGAAGGTGACACCTGGAGGCGGTAATTTCGTGATGAAGCAGCTGGGAGTCCGGAGAGAAATATATTAAAGACAACACAACAGTAGAAAGACCGGGTGCGGATACCTAGACTTTTATTTAATCAGTTGAACTGAGGATTTGGATAATTAAGCCTCAAGGGCAGCGAGCTGGACTTAGAGCTCGTAAGTAGATGTTATTTAAGTGAGCGCCGATCCTGCGTATAGGGATCAGCTCACGTTTCTACAAGAGTTATATCTTGTGTCCTGCGGCGGAATAAAAGTACGTCTTTCGCTTGCTCGATTCGAGTCTGCCATATGTTCATGATCCTGTTGGTAAGATAGAACATGTTTTGTTGTTCTGATCTGTTCTTGACGAGTTCAATTTGAGTTGCTTTTAGTGTACGGTCCCGTGGGATTTAGAGGACAGGCACTTTAAGACACATGGGGGTCGTCTCTGGACTGTTTGTTTGTCAACACAGATTCCCCGCCAGTTTCCATAGCTGAACATAAAAGAAATTACGCGCCAGCGGCACATTCCACACCGTGCTACACAGAAAGAAAGAAGGAGCACATGAAAACCCGCGTCACCAAAATGCCGGAAGAACACCCAGAATAAATGAAGTGAAAAGCATTTTGTGATAAAGTAATAACAGGTGAAATTAAAACATCATAAAAACTGTAAGTACGAAAAAAATTAATACGTAATAACTCAATCATGTTCAAGAAGTGCGATCTATTAATCATATCAAGTTTGCACCAGATGCGCAAAAACATTCCACCTTATTGAACACACCACAGCGCTATGAAATATTAGAAACAACGAACATTTAGTAATAGTGTAACTTATTTAAGAACAGTATTTATTTAAAGAATATACAGTTACAACTATAAGTCTACGTGAGAAAAGAAGATGGTGGTTACATAAGAGATATACGAAACAATGGACACCATGATCGACATTGAAGAGAAATATGTCGATGTGAGTAGGCAGTGAGATCTGAAGAAACACTGCGCTGCCACAATTCCACAGTAACCTATTATACTATAGCACAACGATTGACAGGTTGTATTCAAGAATCGGTGATCGATTGGAACTGCTCGAAAGTGTTGCATTATGTTGAGCAATTTGCTGAATCTATGAAGGTCATTACAGACTCAGACATTTGTCACAATTTTATCAGATTTATCGGTGGACTGATATACACATGATGGGGTGTACTGCCGACGCACAGTTATAGTTACGTGGGTGGAAAGACATTCCCTAATTCTGTGAGCAGCACAGAAAGTTTTGACTTGTTGGTTCAGAACGCCAAAGCATTTAACTACCTACATTTGTGGGACATGTACATCATACGTTCATTATATCTGCTGCCGACACTACTTCATGTCTGAATTATCGGCGCATAAGTGAGTTAGTACATATTACGACATTTTTTATGCACACTTCGTCATATCTCAAGGTGGATAGCACGTACACCACGGACACTCATCTCCACCATAATTGACAAGGAAGATGTTGCGTTATTTAGACGTTGCACATATATGAACATATTTACAACTGGACGTTACATACATCAACGCATAATGACAACCAGGTCAGTGTACACATATCTATTACGTCATTGAGGACATTACATTAGTCACATACCGGACACTTCATCACACGTCAGGACGACACGCACACGTACACTATGACATATTGTTGAAATTGTCGAGGATTTCTCTACCATCGAGCAAGTCAACGCGGTCAATCGGGACCGAACACAAACTCCTCACGTCGACATTTATGAACTGAATTTACGAACGTACTCTAATACGCTGACGCCAGGACATACGAACACTGTCACACGGATCGATAACAAGACTACACTATCGTTTATCATCGTGATAACGGGCGCACAGCCTGTTCACTCATTGGACCTTACTTACCAGAAGTCGAATCACGTCATTCAACTGTACTTACTTACTTCACTGTGGACATCATTCACTCAAATACCTACAGCGCACATTCAGCCTAAAGTATAAATACTAAGGCTGAAATAAACTCAAGTTTCGTCGATATACCACAGCCGACTACGTGTTCTTATGAGTCGGTGACGGACCACGTCCAGGGTACCGGTACAAGTTAATTGTACTATCATCTCAAGGTAGGGACTAATATGTTTATTAGTTGGTCTGATTGCCCATGATCAGCCACACGACGTCCAACGGAGGGTTTGGACAGGTGGGCGTGCCCGTTATGTAGCTTTATTTTTTTTTTAAAGGGTAGATAAAAGGGTAAAACCAAGTGCTATTCAGTTGTAGTTAAAAGAAAAAAAAAATTGTTGTGATAGTCGTACAGATATACAGATATAAAGGAAAAAATTATAAATAATTTTTTTATCTGGGAGGGGGCATTATGCCACATAACGGAACATGCGCCACCAAGTATAAAGAAGAGACCTTACTGGATTTTCCCAGACAGTCACAAAACTGGACGACAAATATGAGAAACCAAGGAAAGGAAAACAACGTCATTGGACGGCAACGGGGGACGCTGTGAATTCGTGGATTAAAAAGGATGTGTTTATAAAAGGCTCCGTGTGAAGGTGACACCTGGAGGCGGTAATTTCGTGATGAAGCAGCTGGGAGTCCGGAGAGAAATATATTAAAGACAACACAACAGTAGAAAGACCGGGTGCGGATACCTAGACTTTTATTTAATCAGTTGAACTGAGGATTTGGATAATTAAGCCTCAAGGGCAGCGAGCTGGACTTAGAGCTCGTAAGTAGATGTTATTTAAGTGAGCGCCGATCCTGCGTATAGGGATCAGCTCACGTTTCTACAAGAGTTATATCTTGTGTCCTGCGGCGGAATAAAAGTACGTCTTTCGCTTGCTCGATTCGAGTCTGCCATATGTTCATGATCCTGTTGGTAAGATAGAACATGTTTTGTTGTTCTGATCTGTTCTTGACGAGTTCAATTTGAGTTGCTTTTAGTGTACGGTCCCGTGGGATTTAGAGGACAGGCACTTTAAGACATGTGTCAGGCAGATACAGGTCTATCTATTATGTGTCAGACAGATATAGGATTATCTATTGTGTGACAGATACAGGTCTATCTATTATGTGTCAGACAGATACAGGCCTATCTATTGTGTGTCAGATACAGGTCTATCTATTGTGTGTCAGATACAGGTCTATCTATTGTGTGTCAGATACAGGGCTATCTATTGTGTGTCAGATACAGGGCTATCTATTGTGTGTGTCAGATACAGGTCTATCTATTGTGTGTCAGATACAGGGCTATCTATTGTGTGTCAGACAGACACAGGCCTATCTATTGTGTGTCAGATACAGGCCTATCTATTGTGTGTCAGACAGATACAGGCCTATCTATTGTGTGTCAGACAGATACAGGCCTATTTATTGTGTGTCAGATACAGGCCTATCTATTGTGTGTCAGATACAGGCCTATCTATTGTGTGTCAGATACAGGTCTATCTATTGTGTGTCAGATACAGGTCTATCTATTGTGTGTCAGATACAGGGCTATCTATTGTGTGTCAGATACAGGGCTATCTATTGTGTGTCAGATACAGGGCTATCTATTGTGTGTCAGACAGACACAGGCCTATCTATTGTGTGTCAGATACAGGCCTATCTATTGTGTCAGACAGATACAGGCCTATCTATTGTGTGTCAGATACAGGGCTATCTATTGTGTGTCAGACAGACTCAGGCCTATCTATTGTGTGTCAGATACAGGCCTATCTATTGTGTGTCAGACAGATACAGGCCTATCTATTGTGTGTCAGATACAGGCCTATCTATTGTGTGTCAGATACAGGCCTATCTATTGTGTGTCAGATACAGGGCTATCTATTGTGTGTCAGATACAGGTCTATCTATTGTGTGTCAGATACAGGTCTATCTATTGTGTGTCAGATACAGGGCTATCTATTGTGTGTCAGATACAGGCCTATCTATTGTGTGTCAGACAGATACAGGCCTATCTATTGTGTGTCAGATACAGGCCTATCTATTGTGTGTCAGACAGATACAGGTCTATTTATTGGTGACAAGTGGCACCTACAGAAGACTCATGTCTCTGTTACAGAGCAGACACTGGGAACCATAAAGACACGTGGGTATACATGAAATGGTAGGGTGTGGCTACAGTGAGGGAGCAGCGGTGCATGGTACCTGGTCAAACATGCTCACACTGACAACTGCTGCAAACCTGACAGCCAAATTCTATCATCTACATAACTACCTGTGTACCCACTTCTCACACACCTCTACATGACTAACCATGTACCCACTTCTCACACACCTCTACATAACTACCCACTTCTCACACACCTCTACATGACTACCCATGTACCCACTTCTCACACACCTCTACATGACTACCCATGTACCCACTTCTCACACACCTCTACATGACTACCCATGTACCCACTTCTCACACACCTCTACATAACTACCCACTTCTCACACACCTCTACATGACTACCCATGTACCCACTTCTCACACACCTCTACATGACTACCCATGTACCCACTTCTCACACACCTCTACATGACTACCCACTTCTCACACACCTCTACATGACTACCCACTTCTCACACACCTCTACATGACTACCCACTTCTCACACACCTCTACATGACTACCCATGTATCCACTTCTCACACACCTCTACATGACTACCCGTGTACCCACTTCTCACACCTCTACATGACTACCCACTTCTCACACACCTCTACATGACTACCCACTTCTCACACACCTCTACATGACTACCCACTTCTCACACACCTCTATATGACTACCCATGTACCCACTTCTCACACACCTCTATATGACTACCCATGTACCCACTTCTCACACACCTCTACATGACTACCCACTTCTCACACACCTCTACATGACTACCCATATACCCACTTCTCACACACCTCTACATGACTACCCATGTACCCACTTCTCACATACCTCTACATGACTACCCATGTACCCACTTCTCACACACCTCTACGTGACTACCCATGTACCCACTTCTCACACACCTCTACATGACTACCCATGTACCCACTTCTCACACATATCCATGTGAAAACCCATGTACCCAAATCTCACCTTCTGAATATCGCCGGGTGAAATGTGATTATTTCTTCCAGAATCTGTGGTGAAAGATCTCTTGGAGATGTTAAATTTCAATCTGAGGCTGTCAGGTAAGAATTTCATGTCTGGGCCCTTTCTTGTGAGGAGATGGTAGTTATGTCTGCAACACACCGCTAACTGCCGGAAGCCTCTGCATTTCATGTTTGTGAAATGTAATCTATAACACAAAGGGACAACCATGAAAATATTATTGCTTTGCTATTCACCTCTGCCTGTTATTACCTCACACCAACATTGTGTGTGGCTCCATGTCATGTAACATGGCAAGTACTAAGTGATGTGTGAGATATATTGTTTGTATAACTTTAACATCTGATGGCTGTGGAAGGGGGGTGCGTGGTCTCGAGGTATGGTGTCCGCCTCGAGTGCTGGAGGTCCTGGGTTCAAGCCCAGGTGAGGACTGGGATTTTTTTCCCGTGGACTTCTAGTATTAAATTTCCCCTGGTCTCTGGGTAGTGAGATTGGATGCCCGTGTGTATTGTTGCGCAAGTAAAACATCCCTTGGCAGTTGGAAATTGAAAAAGAGTAGCCTAACGGCGCTGCCCGGGCAAAATTTTGAGTTAAAAATCTACCCAAAGTATTTCACGATCCTCGCAAGTGCTATGGAGTTTGTGCACTGAGCTGAGTTTCTCCAGACTCAGGTTTGAGTTAGGAGGAGAACGGAGCACACATGGGTTACACCTGTGTGCCGTGATGTTGATCCATCAACTAAACTAAACTGAACTGGCTGTGGAAATGTGGTTTCTGAGGAAAATGCAAATAATACCATGGTCAGACAGAAAAATCAATGAACAAGTCCTTCAAGAAACAAATGAAGATCATAAACTTATTAAAGACATTAGACGTAGACAGTCAAAATCTTTGGGCATGTTATGAGACGAAATTAATTGGAGAACTTGGTGACAACTGGCAATATCGAATGGAAGAGACCAAGGGAAAGACTGAGAAGTAAATACCTGGATGACTTGGCCACATGGCATGGTCAAGACAGAAACACGGGGCTGATCCACGACTCTGATGATCGAGTGAGATGGCAAAACATGACCGCCCACGCTTATTGGCATCGCACATGATGGATGGATGGATGGATGGATGAATGGATAACTTTATTTGTCCTCCAGAAATTGTTTCCAAAAGACTATAATAATAATAATAATGTCTTTATTTTCAAAGGGTTAAGAATTGGGCACGCAGGCCCGTCTGACATTCTGCCCTTCTTCTCTATTTCCTCTCATACATTCTTTCATTCAACATCACTTATGAAGCAACTTTTGACAACAAAAGAACATTAAAACGCATGAAAAATAATCAATAACAAATGACTCACTGAAGCAGTGTTTAACATGGGCATTATAAATACCTAAGGAGGGTGTAACGTGCCATACATAAGGGAATATTTTTTGGCTAGTTGTCTTTTGAGATAAGTTACCATTAGTTACCACCAACTGAAGAAAGAAGCCTGTATTTGTTGCTCGCTGGTTGATGACTGATACCTGATACTGATATGATGATACACGTTCACCATCCAATGTCAATGCTCAATTATTGAATAAATCACTTGGAATTATAATCTTAGTCAGTCATGTATCCTTGCTGCTCAGTTCAAATTCCACGCTGAGAGATTACAATAAGATTAACAACTGTTAGCAGTTGTCCAGTGACAGTGCCTAAATAATATAAAATAACACAAAGTAAAGCAGCTTTTAATGCATACAGATAAAACTACCATGGAGAAAGAAATATATGTTAATAAGGAAAAATTGGAGGTGGTAGAAAGTTTTTAATATCTTGGGTCATTGATTACCAACAATGGTGACACAATGAAAGAAGTTAATAGGTGAATATCTATTGCTCTTCACAGACTAAAACAACTGAATAAATTGTGGAGAGGGACAGCTAGAACTACAAATATTAGATTTTTAAGAGCATGTATCTTTCCCATTGCAACATACGCCCGTGAGACCTGGACACTTACTAAACAAGCTAAACAGCGCATACATGCCTTTGAATATAAATGTTTTAGACGAGTTCTAAGAAGGGAGCCGCTATTCACAAAAAAAGTTTGTGAATAGTACGAGCCGCTATATACAAACATTTTTGGCTGGTCACGTGATTATTCGGCACAACATTTTGTGAATAGTACGAGCCGCTATATACAAACATTTTTGGCTGGTCACGTGATTATTCGGCACAACATTTTGTGAATAGTACGAGCCGCTATAAACAAAAATTTGAAGAAGACTACTACTATTGTCTCTTCTTGTCTGTCTTTTTTTGCAAGTTCTTTTTCTTCAAACCTCACAAAGACAATATTTGTCGACAAAGACACACTCTACGTACAGTGATATATATTTTAGTTCCTAAAACAAGCAACTAGAAAGTTGCTTAGAAGCCCTGGAGATGTGGATATACAGACGAATAGGTTGTATTTCATGGAAACAAAAACAATCAAATGCAGAGGTTCTAGAAAAACTGGGAATGATGAGAGAGTTGATGAAAGAAATAACGTGGAGGCAAGTGAAATATTTCGACCACGTTAAAAGACATGATACTCTTATAAAAACCATACTGGAGGGCAAGCGAGCAAGAGGTAGACAATGATACAAGTGGGAAGATAACATCAAGAGATGAACGAACATCAGCCTGACAGAATGTTCAGTCAAGGCAAGAGACAGAGAGTGTTGGAAATCCATTGCAGCCAACCTTCATTGTGGAGACGGCACCTGATTGATTGATTAAATATTTTTTTTTAATAAAATTTTTTTTAAAATGCTGGCGGAGAGTCGAACCCCAGTCTCCATCATGACAGGCGGAGATACACTACACTACCTAGAACATAATGATAGTTCTGCAAACATTAATAATGTAGTCAAAAGGAAGTAGACATCACGTGACCCGCCACATATTTTTGTGTATAGCAGCTCGTACTATTCACAAAATTTTGTGTATTGTCACTCCATTCTAAGAATATCTTGGATAAAGAAAAGAACAAATGCATCCAGACTTCAAGAGCTGAATATTGAAAAAGGTTGGCAATTAGACAATAAACCAAAGAAAATTGAAATATTTTGGTCACTTGAAACATCACGAAAGTTTGGAGAGGACAATAATGGAGGGGTAAGTCATTATATGATTGGGAAGGGAGGAAGAGATGATGGGTGCAGGATGTGGCGGATGATCTCCAGATGGGTGTTTTAGACGCGGGACATCTTGCTTATGATCAAAAGGTTTTCTGGAAGGTTGTCATGGGAGCGAGGTTCTGCAAAGGACATGCGAGTGACTGACTGACTCACTGACTGGACTGCACTGGACTGACTGAATGAATGAATGAATGAATGAATGAATGAATGAATGAATGAATACAGCTTTACAGAACAGAATTACGAAAAACACTGGACGATGCGGTGACTAGCCTTCATCAGAAAACAAACACATAAACAACACACAACATATAATCACAGAGAAGACACCCCTCCCCCAGTGACTACATTCAGGCATAAGAACAAGTTAAGTCTAATACACGAATAAATACATATAACAATTAACAGGAGGAGACAGTAAACTTAATTGATTGCTTGTATTCGCTGGCTATAGACTCCAGCGCAAGGTCCTGTATGTTGGATGAAGACATCCTGTTGTCCAACATCAGCGTGATGTCATACCCTGAGGTTGATGAATGCAGAAGAAGAAGAAGAATACCCTGAGGTTGTACGTTGTCCCATGTCTGGCTTATTGGTGTGCAGACTGGTAGTTCCTCGCCGTGCAGGCAGATACTCTCCAGCTTCAGAAGAATCAGCGATCCTGCTATGTTAGCCAGGACCCCGAAGGGACCTGTTGAACAGGATGCACGGCGAAGACGTGCTAGTAAGTCTTGGCCAGTATAGAACCTGGCCCTGTTGCCTTGGAAACACCTCAGCGTCCCGTAAATTTAATTTATTTGGTTGTTTCAGAATTTGAGGTTTGAAGATTGAGCATAACTCACTACTGGCAACGTTGATTGTATTCTGGCATGAACCTTGGGCCTTGTCCACATCAGATTTGAAGCACCAGACTCGAGTTTCACTCTCGTTTGAGCTCGTCAGTAGTGCATATCCCTGACTGCACCCGGGATTGAACTCCGGATCATTGGCATGTGTGTAACCACTACACCACGTGGCTCATGCTAAACGTGACCAAATTGTCATACTAGAATAAGAATATCACGTCACCCATTATAGACTATAGCTCAAAGTTTGCCCGATCACCGTGACTGACATCCATAAATCGATGTGGCCCCAAATGATCAGTTTTTCTCGATCTGACAAGGCACACCAGGTGCCTAAAGTCCGGCGATCCATGATCTCAAATCCTAAAACAACCAAATAAATCAATTTGATTACTGACTGGCTGAACTGAAGGCCACTGGTGTGCCAGAATGAGAAGACCTGAACTGTGCAGGTTAGGGTTTTCTTTTTGCCCCTGACAGAAAATAATCCGCACCTTATCGAGGATTCGAAGCCGGGTCTCCTGAAGGAGAATCCGGCATTCCAGCCGCTCCTCCACATTCATGTAGGTAAAGTTAAAGTTAAAGTATGAATTAGTGGAACGGAGTGACTATTCGCAATTCCATTGCGAATAGAAAAAAATTATATTCACAATGGAAGTAGGTCACGTGATTATTCCTATGCATGTTTCCATATTACAATATTTTGTTGATCTATTAACGTGTCCTCAGTAGCATAGTGGTTAGTGTCTCCGCCTGGTACACGAGAGCTCGAGGATCGATTCCACGCCGGGAAGGCAACATTGTTTTTATTTTTCATTTTCAGGAATTAGGTTACACCAATGCTAGTCTGATGATTTCGCTTTAGGTATATGTTTTCTACGGATTTTGTGTATTAGGTGTTGTTTATCTTGCTGCACAAGAACCTGCGCACTTGTCTTTCTGTTCTTATCTGTCCTCTACTTTTGTAGTCTTGGGAAAGGCACTTAGTCATCCAAACACGAGTTCTTCTCTCTCTCGCTCTAAGTCTCGATCTCCCACCTCTCTCTTTCTTGTCTTTACCACTCTTTAATGTCTTTCAATACATCTTTCTCATATCTCTGTCTCTCACACTATCTTCGTTATCTATCTCTCTCCTCTCTTTTCCACCTGCTTCATATATACCAGGTTTTCCTGCACTTTATATGCGTAGCATTCCCTTATCCTTGTTTATTTATTAATTCATGAGGCCAGTCAGTCGAAAGCCTGGTGTTTGAATTGCTTAATCATGTCTCTCTGAGGCGAAGCATATTACTGGAGGCCATAGAAAGTGTCAAATTAAGAGAATCATCACTGCTGCGATATTATCAGGACATAAATAGTAGGATGGTAACGTAAACACACATGGATGCCTGGTAACAGTAAGTGTACAGAAACGAAAGTTAACAATTTTTGAACTCGCCTGGGGACAGAATTATTTGTAGGGATCGTTATTTGTATTGGGGATACCTGTTCTGAAAAATTATTCTTGATATTTAAACAGGACTAACGTAATGTAAAAATAAAATGGGATGCCAAAAGAATGGACAGAAGTAAGAAGAAGAGTGATTCATTAAAAAATACGGAGAATTCGGCAGAATTAAACTCGCAACAGTGAACATTCCTATTTAAATTAACCACCTTCTTAGACTTCTTAATGGCCCAAACTAAAATTTACTAGTGAGCAGACGCTATGACATGTTTGTTACTTCCCGCAATAATTTGATTGCGAATATAATTTTTCTCTATTTGCAATTCCACTGAGAATATAATTTTTTTTTCTATTCGCAATTCCATTGCGAATAGAGCCTCCCTTAGTGGAACTGCGGTAAAGCTGTGGAAATTAAAAGAAAGTAATGCAGCTTTACAGAACAGAATTACGAAAAACACAGGACAATTCAGAAATAACTGTAGTTCAGTAAGACAAGTCAAGTCAACTTGTAAACAGTACACAGACTACAGTCAGTACACTGTACAGGACTGTCCTGTCCTGAGGACAGGTGTAAAAAAAAAGTTTCCAGAAAACTGACCGTTTGAATAAACTACTGAAGAAAACGCTGTGGTGGTTACATAACAATAATTTCATCCTTCCTTTATGTTGTCACGTAAATCCAGCAAATATTAACTATCTATCAGCGAGAAACTAGAAGCGAGACAACACTGTGGCTGTCATTGAAGTCAATGTTTTCATGCCTATGGTTCGCGCCATATTGTTTGTGTAAGGGAGGCTACTCCAGACATGTGCCGCGAGTTGTCTGCCCCAGACAGAGGTAGAGCAGAGAATATCATGCAATAAAAATACTCATACATTCATTCATTCTTTCATTCACTCAGTAGCATGTCCTTTACAGAATCTCGTTCCCATTACAACCTTCAAGAACACTTCTCTATCACAAGCAAGATATCCCGGGTCTTATACACTCATCTGGAGATCTTCCGCCACATCCTGCACCCATCTTCTCTTTGACCTTCCTCTTCCTCTCTTCCCGGCCATATACCCCTCCATTATTGTTCTCTCCAAACTTTCATGACGTTTCAAGTGACCAAAATATTTCAGTTGTCTTTGTTTTATCGTCTTTAGTAGCCAACCTTCTTCAATATTCAGATCGTGTCCTATGGTTGTATTTGTTCTTTTCTTTATCCAAGACATTCTTAAAACCCATCTATAGGCTAACATTTATATTCGACGATATTTATGCGCAGTGGAAATATATCAATATACCATCACCAAATCAAGTAGGACATGGTAATGCCCAAATATTTGCAGTCAATATCATAGAGACCATACTACAAACAGATGCCAAGCAAAAATCAAATTTATCCCTTAACATATTACTGTAATCAGGCTGCCACAGGGGGGGGGGGGGAGAGAGAGAGAGAGAGAGAGAGAGAGAGAGAGAGAGAGAGAGAGAGAGAACTGTGCCAAGAACCCAATAAGTAGGCGGAGAGCTTCTTGTTACAGCCCATGCAAGCGTTGCGTTGGTTATCACGTTTGTCCACGACATCCTGTCTTGTGTAAAACCTATTGTTTGTGGTTCTGTGTATAACAGCCCAAATCGACGCATCTTGGCTTGGATTGTTTTAAGAAACATCTGGAAATCCGGAAAATCATAATTGGACAAAGAGATCTGTGGCCATTTTATTTTAATAGCCAGCCGAAGACGAGAAATGTGGGAGATGTACCCTGTTTTGGCTTATTATTGAGTTAAAGAAAGTATTCCCTGAGTTTGGCTGTGGTCAACTGATGTCTTTGTGAAACCGAATGGCCGACTAATGTCAGAGCATTCCTGGGTTCATGTTGGAGTAGCAATATAAGGCAACTTACTTTTGCTTAGTGTCACAATTCGTATGTTTATGTAGCGTCTTAAGATTTATGTTGTGTAACTTACGTTTTTGTAGCGCTTTAGTGCCACCAGTCTCCGTGGCGAAGGCGTTACAGATGCCATTCATAATCCCATATACTGTTGTTTTTGTCCATCAAGAATGATGATGACCATTCATTTCATCCAGTGGGGTTGAAGGTGTGGAGCCGTGGGTTCTAAGATGGCTGATAAGGCCTATTTTGGCTCGAAATGTTCTTTGACAATGTGGGCAAAGAATGCTTGACGTCTCTGGAGGAGGATTTCCTGCAGTGGTTTTTCTGTCCTGCCTTTTCTTCACAGCTCTTGCAGTCCTGGTTGCCTCACTTATGACTGCACCCTTGCGTAATGATGCACGCCACGAATTTCGGTCTCTGGCTGCAGCCTCCCAGGTGTCATGATGAATTCCAAAAGCATTCAGTGAAATTTTCAGAGTGTCTTTAAAACGTTTCCTCTGGCCACCTTGGGAGCGTTTACCACAACGCAGTTCGCTGTAGAAAATTCGTTTAGGGAGCCTGTGATCTGGCATGCGGGTCAAGTGACCAGCCCAGCAAATCTGATTCTTCATCAGTAGAGTGTGGATACTGGGCATGGATGCTCTTTCTAGGACTTCAGTGTCTGGAATCTTGTCTTGCCATTTAATCTTCAGTAGCTTCCTTAGGCAGACTGTGTGGAAGTGGTTTAATTTCCTAGCGTGTCGCTGATAAACAGTCCAGGTTTCACAAGCATATAGCAGTGTGGATAATACAACTGCTTTGTAGACTTTTAGCTTTGTTTGCAGGCTTATTCCAGTTCTGTCCCATACATTCTTGTACAGTCTGTCAAAGGCTGCACTGGCCTTGGAGATTCTTGCATTCACTTCGTCATCGATTGTGGCAGCTTGTGACACAGTGCTGCCAAGATAGGTGAATTTGTCCACAACACTTAGTCTATGATCATTCACTTTGATGTTCGGCACAGTGTGATTATTCCCTGGAGCTGGCTGGTACATAACTACAGTCTTCTCCAAGTTGATTTTGAGCCCAAAGTTGGCACAGGCATGTGAGAAAGCTGAAACATTATGTTGCATGTCCGCCTCTGAGTTGGCGTATAGAGCGCAATCATCAGCAAACAGGAGCTCTCTGATGGTGCAAATATATTTTCCCATATACTAGGGTTCAAAACACAGCAGTGCTGATTTTTTTCGAAAAAGGTATAGGTGCGGTCATTCAGAAAGCAATGGCAAACTACTGAACGTAAAACTTGCCCAGAAATCACGAACAGTCAAAATGCTGGGGTTGACTGCTACGTCCTGTGAATGACATGCAACTAAATTAAATATTGCCTTATTGTTGTCAGTGCCAATGTTCTTTATTATGTCGTTCTACTCAGCTATTGTTCGGAGCACCTGTATCGTGGTACTTGGAGTACCCTGTTGTTTTAAGTTCTGGTGACTGGCTGGGGATTACCCACAGTTTTTGTTTGGTATCTGCAGTTGTCTATAGTATCTGTTATTGAACTTCAATGTTTGTATTGGGTTTTATTCTTCATGTATATAAGCATCAGTTATCCCTAAAAGTTGGCCAATAAAGAGCTATTGTTGTATTGTTCTTGGTTTGTTTGTTTGTTTAGTCCCTTTTAATTTTTACACTCACTACTTCTACCACAATCTAACACCATAATTCACTGTCTGGGTTTCAACATGATAGTTCCTGCCTGAATATCAGTAGTAGTTGAGACCCCTGTCCAAGAATCTCGAATCTTCTTACTAATTACTATCTCGTTTCTTGTAAGCAGGTGCGGTGTGGGGTTCTCTGTCTTTTTACTCCTTTTCTTCTTTGGCCCTAATGCAGTCAGAGTTGCGCTCTTCTTCCCTTAGCACCGTACCAAAGGAAACTTTGTCTTCCCTTTTCTTTTCACTCTGCTTCAAGTGGCGATCCCGGCTAGATATATTGACTGTCAAGGTCTCACAGCCGAGGTTGC
Organism: Cepaea hortensis; assembly: GCA_963921405.1. NCBI lineage: Eukaryota > Metazoa > Mollusca > Gastropoda > Stylommatophora > Helicidae > Cepaea > Cepaea hortensis. Next base: position 902,510 of record OY992890.1, read on the forward strand.
GACGCGTTGTCTGTACCAACGCCAGACACCATAACAACACGCAACCCTGAGTAATGTTAAACACGGCAGAGAGAACGCGGCGTCTTTGCCGACGCCTGGATAAGCAGCCACGCACAGCAATTGAGTTCACCCCGTGAACCGTGCAGGGGACACCAGCTGACGTGAGCGTGTAGCGTGTAGGACGCCAGAACTGGCAGACGGGCTTAGATCGTTGAACGGACAGGTCGCAAGGGAATGCGAGTTGAGTTTGAATCTGCCTTGAGAGCTAGCCTGTATGACAGTGGGAGACTGGTTCGAACGCTTGTATAGGTTGACTGTAAGTGAGATGTTTATTGTTTGCATGTATTATTATGTATTGTAGTGATATTGTTCATGCTATAATGATTGTTATGGATTGTCAGTGCGCGATGTTTGTGCGATGATAAATGCGGCGCGTCAATAAAACGTGTGAATAATACTTTCGGATATTCACTTCGTGTGATTTGATAGTTTGATATTACTTCACACTTGCCAGAAAACGAGCTACTTGTCTTGTGTTATGCAAGACTCTGACAAGTGCGAATGTGGAGGCTTTCGTCCGGGTTTTGAATCAAATGCGAACGTATAAATTTTTTTTTTGTCCGAGTTTGAAGCGAATGTGAACATGCCGATAGAAGTGCGCAAGTCATAGATTAAGGTAAAGTAACGAATTAATAGAGTTGATTTAATTAAATTATAAGTGTGAAGATATTATTTGAAGCCAACCGAGGCGTCTTCAGACTTAGCACTAAATTCAACAAATTTTGTACCTAAAATCCAAAATGGCGGCCGTGCCCTTGAATGTCATTGAGTAGAGGTAGTGTGAGCGTGAAAGTTGTTGAAAGTGGTAACGACTAACAATAATACTTGACAGCATACAAACCTTTACAGACTTCAGTGACATTACACACACCATACATTTACAAACGTTCTAATTTCGTTTAGTTTAAAAAGTACAGGGTTTTTGTGACAACTTTACCTGAGTCTGGTGAACTTCAATAATTTTTTGTGCGTCAACCCGAAAGACGTTCCAGTGTGATTTCGAGCACCACTGAACAGCACAGTACCCAAGGATTACTTGAGTATAAAAAAAAATTTTCAGCTTTCTTTATACTTTCGTTAGTCTGGCTTTAGACATTAACTGTGCTATAAATATTTGTAACTTACTAACATCATAAGTAATTTTGTTTATATTTATTCCATCATACCTATTGTTCATCATGTCTTCTTTAAACGATTTCATTGAAATGGGTTTCTTCTTCTTCTTTGCGTTCATCCGGAGTGATTTTTTCAGATGTGATTGCGGTGTGTCTGGTTAGGCACCCTCGGGTCGAAACCCTCAGGCCAACACATCCGACTTTTAGCGTGCATTTTTGACCAGGTTAGCAATCCTGGGAGACTCTCACTTTTCTGGTACCGTCCACTTCTCAGCTGGTCTAGTTGGAACAGTCGAAGACTACACGGTCATCCCTCAAGTGAAGGCAGGGACAGTCCATAGCATTTTCCGCCATCCTGGGTGGCTTCCATAATTGCAGAGCCGGCACCGGCTCTGGTGCTGGGTTTACCGAGGGAATCGTCACGTCCTGCTCATGGCTGTTTTAATTCCTCACTTCAATATATTGGGCATTTCGCTCGCCCTGGGCCGTTCCTGCACAAACCAGTCAGCTCTGCGGTTGGTTTCCACTAAGCGAGTTTTCGGACATGTGCTTGTCCCTGTACCCATCAGAGCTGTTCCAGGCACGGCGGACATTCGGAAAACTACCTAGTCAGAGCTGTTCCGAACAAGAGCGGCATTCGGAAACTAGGTAGTCAGAGCTGTTCCTAGCACGGGAGACATTCGGACGAGACATTTCACTCGGACGTAGTGTCAATTTTTAGTTTGCCACCCGTAGGACGACACTTCCGACTTCCGGCGGGCATTTTTTTAGTGAGGTTAGCCTTCCTCTGGTTTCGAGACACGTTAGACTGTTGTAATGTCACCCACATCTCAGCTGGTCAAGATAGAACGATCAACGATATCGTGGTCTGCCCTCAAGGGAAGGCAGGGGCAGACCATGGGCATTATCTCGCTATCCAAGGAGGCTTCCATAATTGCAGAGCCGGCACATATTGCTCTGAGACTGGGCTCACCCAAGGAGTTTCCCCGTCCTGCTCATGGCTGCTTTAGTTCCTCACTTCCATGTGTTGGGCATCCCACTTGCCACTGATCGCTCAATCACACACCAGGAGCGGTCAGACTGCGAGTGACATCCACTCGGTAAGCTTTTGCTTGTGACTTCAGACCACGCAATAGGTTCGCTCGCCGTGCGTTCCATTTTGCGTTGATGAGACATTATTCCACTTTTGTCTGCACTCTCTATGAGTTAGATACAGACAGTTTCCGTAACCCTTCGACTGGGGCACTTTTCTGACTTTTTTGTACTCGCTCACGAGGTAGGCTACATGTGCTGCCGGCTCAGCACCTTACCTTCGTGCAGCAGTGAACGGGAAACGGCCAGGCCCCTTCATCCGGGAAACTCTCATATCCCCCAGCTGGGAGCCTTCGAACATGTATCAGACCTGAGCGTGTAGCTTGCTCAGTATCATGTTTCTATTTTCCGGTAGACGGGTATCAGCCTGGCTCTAAGATCCGAGGGTTTGTGGCTTAGAGGCGTTCAGCCACAGCCCTCGACAGGGAGCTTTAAGAGTTTTGTCCGGACCAAGAAATTCTGCCTTTGTGCACCTCATTTAAATTTTGACTGCTATCCTCAGTCTATACCTGCAGAGCAGCAGGTTGTGTCTCTCTTAGTCTGGTCCCTATCCCATAAGCTGTCCGATATGTAATTTTTCACCCATCGGCAAGCAAATGGGGTCTATGGGACACGCAAGCTCCCCCACCACGTCAAGGTGGAGACACATCGGGGGAGGAAATGGGTTTAAAAATGAATATGTCTGGTGAGGGATTGAGAGCATGGAGTGAAAGGAAATATGCAGAATATTGTTTGAAACAAGAGCAAATTAGTGAGAGGGATGAGAGAGCAGCCGAAAGGGCTCTGAAAAGTAAAGAGGCAGACTCAGAAGCTGCTCTAAAGCTTCAACAAGCACAATCAGATGCTGCTCTGAGGCTTCAACAAGCACAATCAGACGCTGCTCTAAAACAGTCAGAGGCTGCAGTGAGGCAAGCTGAAATCTTGGCCCAAAGTAAGAGAGAAGAACAAGAAACACAACTAAGAATTGAACAGCTAAAAGCTGAATGTTCTAAATATAAAGTGAATAGAGAAACAGACAAAGATCAACCTCATAAGAAGTATCAAGGTCTAATCAGAAGTTTCAACACAGGTGATTGCATAGCAGCATTCACCCAAAATTTTGAATTTGTTAAGGATCATTACAAAATCCCAAAACCTGAATGGGGGATAGTGTATGTAAGAAGTCTTTCCGGGGAACCTCTTAAAGTCATAGAGTCGATCCCAAATGACCTGAAAGAAGATTATCTTTACATAAAAGCAAAAATTATGTCACATTTTTTGCTAGATGAATCAGGTTATAGAGAACAGTTTAGGAAGTTGTCTCCTAAGCCAATACACACGTTCTCTGATTACATCTCAGAAATTCAAAATATTTTTTTCTAAATGGCTGTCAGCAGCTAAAGTAAATGGAAGTTATGACAAATTAGTTGACCTTATGTTGAGAGATAAGATTATTGCATCTCTCCCAGCCCCCTTTTCTAAATTTTTGTTGGAATGTCAGTGTGAAAGTGTTCAACAGATTGAAAGTCGTGGCTCTGGTTATTTTGCAGCCAATAAGCATTGTTTCTCTAGTAGTCTGACCAGCACAGACTTTGTAGCAGCAGCTACATATGGCAAATATCAGGCAGGGTCAAATACCAAACAAAGACCTTATAAACAAAGTGCAGAGAAATTATATCAGTGTAGATATTGCAACTATACACACAATGAGCTTGATATGTGCGACCAACATCCTGGGTACACTGCTTACTTGCATAATTACATTTCTAAGGAAGATAAAGAAAGGAAGAACTACAAAAAACTTACAAAATGTTACCTTTGTAAGGTTTTTGGTCACTGGCGTAAGGATTGTAAAGGCAAGTCAATGACCAAAAAGGCTAATGCAGCCATGTTTGATAGTTCTTCATCAGAAGATGAAAGTGTACAAGATCACCCAGTAAACTCAGCACATTCCATTGAGGTATTCCATCAAGAAAAATGTACCATTTGTGATCAATTTCATGAGGATGGCGTGTTAACATGCGGCCATTCTATACCTATTACCAGTGAGGAGGCCAAATCTGTAGTAAACTCCAAAGGTATACTAAACATACACCAGGGGTATGTTAATGGTAAAGCTGCCACAGTCTTACGTGATAGCGGGAGTACTCTCATTGGTGTAAAGAGAGATTATATTTTACCAACACAATATAGTGGTAAATATGTCACATGCAGGACATTCTCAGGGAACATAGAGAAATATCCACTTGCATGGGCATATATAACTACACCATTCCTTACAGGAAAGGTGAAATGCGCAGCATTAACCAATCCTTGCTGTGATATTATCATTGGAAACCTTCCTGAAGTGAATGACATACCACATGACATCAATACATCATCTGTCAGTTGTAATATTGATACTACCACTTCACCTTCATCACCAATCACCATTCATGATGTATTACCACCTGTAATTGAATGTACAAATACCAACCTGGCTATGCCAGAACATACATGTAATTGTGTGAATGTAACATCAATGTGTGATGAGAATGATCGTTGTAATGTAGTAAACGCAGTAACTCGATCTACTGCACAGATGCAAGATCGAATCGATCAAACAGTGGCTTTACAACGAGTAAGTCCTGTTGTACCAACTAGGGAGACGTTTATAACATCTCAGAAAGCCGATCGATCTCTGCAAAAGTATTTTAAACTTATAGGCCAAAAGCCAAGAGTAGCAAAGAATGCTCAATGGTACTTTGCTCTCAAGAACGGAATTCTAACACGGTACTACACCAAAGGTTCCAGCACTATAGAACAAACAGTGCTACCGTTAGAAAACCGCAAGCAAGCATTGAATATAGCTCATGACATACCCTTTGCAGGACACATGGCTTATGCTAAAACTAGAGCAAGGTTACTTACTCAATTTTATTGGCCAAAGTTTTGCAACGATACCAAACAGTATTGCAGATCGTGTGACATCTGTCAAAAGCTTGTCAAAAAGGGTAAACACCCACAAGCTGAATTGCAAGTTACTGATTTGGCTAGTAGACCGTTTGAAAAGATCTCGGTCGATATAGTTGGTCCTCTGAACCATATAACATCTAAAGGTAATAGATACATTGTAACACCCATTGATCTATGTACTCGTTGGGCAGAGGCAATTCCAATGAAGAACATAACTTCCAACGACATCATGGAAGTGTTCTTTCATATTTTTGCGAGGGTAGGATTCCCTGATACCATCCTTTCAGATCGGGGTAGCCAATTTATTTCCTCGGCTACACAAGCCTTTACCAAAATGTTGGGTGTTAAACAATGCTTCAACAGTCCATATGACCCACATTCGACCGGTATAGTAGAAAAGATTAATGGCGATATGAAACATATGCTCTCTAAGGTAACCCAAGAACATCCTGAAGATTGGGATACTTATCTGCCTGCCATTTTGTTTGCATATAGGGAAGTGCCCCATTCCAGCACTGGGTTCTCACCATTCGAAATGTTATATGGTGCACAACCACGCGGCCCATTATCTCTGTATGAATCTGTGTTGACTGGAAGTACAACTGTGTCTATACCCATTTCACCATATGAACATGTAACATCATTGCGTGATAGAATTATGAAATCATGTATATTAGCCAAAGAAGCTCTCCAAAAATCAGGAGCTATTTACCGACAATATGCTAACAGAGGAAATAGAACTATTACACTGACGCCAGGACAGGACGTTCTTCTTCTTTTGCCAAGTGATAGACATCTCCTAACTGACTCATGGCAAGGACCGTTCAAAGTGCTACGACAAATTTCGACGGTAGATTACGAGATTGCAGTTAGGGACAAACATAAAATTTTCCATATTAACATGCTCAAACCTTATCACCACAGGCAAGACGAACAAGTAGAGACTGCAGCAAGCACCTCCACAGTGGACCAGACGGACGACAACGACACTGACGAGATACCGACACCAGTTCTTGACACAACGACCAACTTACAAGACATTAAGGTAAATCCTAAACTGACTCAGACACAAACTGACAGTTGCAAACAACTGATACAAGACTACAGGACGATCTTTTCTGACAGCCCAGGACAGACAGATTTAGTGCAACACCAAATCATCTTAACATCTGACGTGCCTATTAAGTGTAGACCATATTCCATCCCTATACACTATAAAGAAAAACTTCATCAAGAAATCATTGATTTAGAAGCAAATCATATCATTCGACGTTCACAATCTCATTTCTGTTCACCAATAGTTTTGGTACGCAAAAAGGACAACACTATTAGACTCCGTGTGGACTATCGTAAGCTCAACAGCATTACACAGTTGGATTTAGAACCAATGAGCAACTGTGAAGACATCTTGACTGAACTATCTGACTCACGTTATTTTACTAAACTTGACATGACAAAAGGCTACTGGCAGATAGCTGTACATCCTGATAGTATACATCTGACTGCATTTGCCACACCTTGGGGTTTATACGAATGGTGTAAACTACCTTTCGGATTAGTCAATGCACCAGCTACCTTCGTCAGAATGACAAGAATTCTTTTGACAGACATTGCTAACATCATTTGGTACATGGACGACATTTGCATACACACAAAGGACATAACAGAGCACATAACAGCACTACAGCAGACATTTGACAGAATTAAACATCATGGACTGACTGTAAAACCTTCCAAAGTGGATATAGCCTTTCAGGAAATTTCATTTTTGGGCTATAAGATCTCAAATGGCTTTATATCAACTGACGATAACATCATGTCCAGAATTTTGAAATTGTCGCTTCCGACAACTAAGAAACAGTTGCGAAGTGTGTTAGGTCTTTTAAATTATTATAGACAGTTTATTCCTCATTTTGCTGAATTGACCAAATGTTTCACTGATCTACTAACAAATAAACAACCCAATGTGATTGTAAACAGTGAATGTTTAAGGCCAGCATTTACGAAAATTCTTTCATATTTTTCTAAATCACCTATTCTGAAATTGCCAAATTTGAATATTACTTTTAGATTAAGATGTGATGCGAGCTCCGTAGCCATTGGAGGTGTGCTTCTCCAAGAACACGACCAAATCTTGTACCCAGTATACTACGTCTCTCGAAAACTGAACACCAGCGAACGAAATTACAGTACACCGGAACTCGAGGCTCTTGCCATGGTATTTTCGGTACGTAAACTTTCTAGATTTTTGTTAGGCAAACATTTCATTATTGAAACAGATAATACTCCGCTGACAATTGTTACCAGAGGAACGCCTAGTAACAGCAGGGTGGCAAGATGGTCCCTTCTTCTGCAGGACTATAGCTATGAGGTTAACCACATAAAGGGTTCACAAAACTGTCTTGCAGACCTTTTGTCGAGATGTCCATACAACGAACCTAATACCCAGTCGACACCAGAGCACAGTGCAGAGGGTGTATAAAACTGCAACGTAGATAGTGCTCAGTACTACAGCCAATTGTGACAATGTGTCAGTAACGCTGTGTACACCATTGTGATGGGGAAGATTGTATCTCCCAATGTATATAACTTATGTACATATTGTGATTCTTATTATTATCATGCGAATGAATGCGTGTATAATTGTGAGATATGTGAAAGAATGAAATCAGTATTATGTAAACTAATGTGTTGTATAACTGTGAGATATGAGAAAGAATGTAATTATTATTGTAAATACATAAATATTGTAACAACCAGACACTACAGAGAAGTGTCACTGGACAACACTACAAGATCCAGGAATTTACCAAGCCACTACAACGTGAGGTAATCCTGAAGGTATCCAGACCGAGGTGTCCAAGACGTTTTAACAAGGTACGAAAGATGACTGCGACAGTACAATCCGAGCAGAAGGCGGAAGAGACGATCCAACAGCTGATGGTAACAACTACTACTCCGTTTATAGAAGATCCATCCAGAACGGACCAACGTTGTATGAATGACATCACAACACATGTAATAGTACAGCTGTATACTTCCGATTTTTTGCATAGTAATATTAAAAGTATATAAATGTATGACAATTGTATTAAAATGTAATTTAAAATATTTCCATATACGGAATTGTATATGTCGATTTTTTTTTTTAGGATGTAATCTCAGCATCGTAACTTGATTGCTTCTTTACAAACGTGACTTTTTGTGCACATTTGTCAATAAGGATCAAATTATGACACTAAGAAATAAATTTCCAATTGTAATTTATGTCTTGTAAACGACGATAAATTATTGTTCCTAAATTTTCTGTATAATAACCAGGGGACATTATTCTAAATTATTGGTGATATGTAAATATGTATTGTAACCATGAACATGTGTGCTTGATAAATAACATGTCAATGTAACATCGTTTAGATATGGACAGTATATTGCCAAAACTGTTGACCTTCATTAGAAACTCTAAACAGAGGTCTGATGGAGGAGTCATCTCAGAGGGAGATGCTCACGGCTTGACCTGATTATTTTAGTATTTTTGTTCTTGGTTGTGAGGTAGGGGCCAGTTTAGCCGATACCTACCGGACTAGCTGGGTCACAGCGAGGTAATGCCCATTAAATAGATTGTACTTGACAGTGGTACTTCATAGTGCAACATAAGTGGTGTATACATATTGAATTGTTCTGTTAGGATTGTCTTGGCATCTTGTGATTGTTTTGTGTAATAGTAATGTGTTTATGTTGGTTGTGTCCATTGTCTTTGAGTTGTGACACTAGCAGAGCCCAGGTTTGCTTTTGACATTCCCCCGCAGTGCAGTACCAGAGTGGGCTGTACCTGTACTGAGTGGGCTCAGATAGATTACCTACAGATACAACTCTACTGTACATCATTCAGTGCAGTGATGGCTCTATATTCAAACGTTGGGAACCGCAGATTCCCGCTCAGTGGGCGCTCGACTAAAAGAGCTCACTGAGGCTTTAAGGTACATTATGGTACCTACAAGGAGAGAAGTGCCTTGCTTTGGTCAGCAAGGTGGGCCAAGTGTTGATGAGTTTGTAAGGAAGGTGAAATCTGTATGGAGGGCTGATGCGGTATGTGTTGAGGATAAAGTTGACATCATCTGGGAAAGTGTTGCTCCCAATGTTCGGCTGGAGCTGGAGCTTAGGTCAGCTTGTGATGACCCTGAGAAGATGCTGCAGACCATCCAGGAAATCCATGGAGAGCAGCGCAGAATTTTGGAGCTGGCTGCGGCTTTCTGCCAAGTTAAACAAGATGCCGGGGAATCCATCACGGATTTCTCCCACCGAGTTTACAAGGCTTTTCATTTGGTACTAGAAGCGCAGAAAAGAGGGAAATGGTTCCTTGGACCCCAGTGATCCTGAGAGACTGGTTCATTGCCCGACTGCGTGATGTCCTCAGCAGGAGAATGGCAGAGGAGAGGATCCTGCAAGCTCCTTCAGCGACATTCCTCTGCGTAAGAGGCAGCCACGCTTTGGGCTGGAGTGTTTATAGCTCCAGAAGTCAATGCAGCCTGTGCAAGCCAATATATAGAACTCCAAGATCCGGGAAGGTTAACCCGGTCAACGAATGCCCGCAGAAGTCGGCGCAAGAACGCAGCTCTGCTGTAAACAGGCACAACGCAATCACATCCGAAAAAAACCTCCGGATGAACGCAGAAGAAGAAGAAGAAGAAGAAGAACTCCAAGATGATAGTTCGGAAGGGTGGCCTTGTGGCAGCGATGATGATAATACAGTTCAGCAAGATGATGTGCTGCTGAAGGAGTTACCAGCCGAAGTGGCGGAATAAGGGACCTAGTTGCAAGAGGTGTAATGTGTGTAGAAATCGGACCCACCTTCAGAACAGGTGTCCGAAGAGAGGGGGTTAGTGCTTTTCAGAATCCCCCTGGGGTGAATTATGAAAGTTTCTGCAAGTGTAGGCCACCAAACCGCCAGAGCCTTAAGCGACAACAGAGTCCGCCCTGGGCTGAGCCTTCTAAAGGATCAGCTCCCAGGTGTCCAGGTGTGTGCAGTATTAATTCCTAATAGAAATGTTTTTACCTGTGGCCACCAGGGAGATTCATTTAACAGAAAAAGACGGAATTATGACTCCAAATGTGTCAGGTGACCATTGTACTGTTAAGTTAGTCAGTTAATTAGTTAGTTAGATAGTTAGTTAGTTAGTTAGTTAGTTAGTTAGTTAATTAGTTAGTTAGTTAGTTAGTTAGTTAGTTAGTTAGTTAGTTAGATAGATAGATAGATAGTTAGTTAGTTAGTTAGTTAGTTAGTTAGTTAGTTAGTTAATTAGTTAGTTAGTTAGTTAGTTAGTTAGTTAGTTAGTTAGTCAGTTAGTTAGTTAGTTAGTTAGTTAGTCAGTTAGTTAGTTAGTCAGTCAGTTAGTTAGTTAGTTAGTTAGTTAGTTAGTTAGTTAGTTAGTTAGTTAGTTAGTTAGTCAGTCAGTTAATTAGTTAGTTAGTTAGTTAGTTAGTTAGTTAGATAGTTAGTTAGTTAGTTAGTTAGTTAGTTAGTTAATTAGTTAGTTAGTTAGTTAGTTAGTTAGTTAGTTAGTTAGTTAGTTAGTTAGTTAGTTAGTTAGTTAGTTGTTAGTTAGTTAGTTAGTCAGTTAGTTAGTTAGTCAGTTAGTCAGTTAGTCAGTCAGTTAGTTAGTTAGTTAGTTAGTTAGTTAGTTAGTCAGTCAGTCAGTTAATTAGTTAGTTAGTTAGTTAGTTAGTTAGTTAGTTAGTTAGTTAGTTAGTTAATTAGTTAGTTAGTTAGTTAGTCAGTCAGTTAATTAGTTAGTTAGTTAGTTAGTTAGTTAGTTAGTTAGTTAATTAGTTAGTTAGTTAGTTAGTTAGTTAGTTAGTTAGTTAGTTAGTTAGTCAGTCAGTTAGTTAGTTAGTTAATTAGTTAGTTAGTTAGTTAGTTAGTTAGTTAGTTAGTCAGTCAGTTAATTAGTTAGTTAGTTAGTTAGTTAGTTAGTTAGTTAGTTAGTTAATTAGTTAGTTAGTTAGTTAGTTAGTTAGTTAGTAAGTTAATTAGTTAGTTAGTTAATTAGTTAGTTAGTTAGTTAGTTAGTTAGTCAGTCAGTCAGTTAGTTAGTTAGTTAGTTAGTTAGTTAGTTAGTTAGATAGTTAATTAGTTAGTTAGTTAGTTAGTTAGTTAGTTAATTAGTTAGTTAATTAGTTAGTTAGTTAGTTAGTTAGTTAGTTAGTTAATTAGTTAGTTAGTTAGTTAGTTAGTTAGTTAGTTAATTAGTTAGTTAGTTAATTAGTTAGTTAGTTAGTTAGTTAATTAGTTAGTTAGTTAGTTAGTTAGTTAGTTAGTTAGTCAGTCAGTTAATTAGTTAGTTAGTTAGTTAGTTAGTTAGGCAGTTAGTTAGTTAGTTAGTTAGTTAGTTAGTTAGGCAGTTAGTTAGTTAGTTAGTTAGTTAGTTAGTTAGTTAGTTAGGCAGTTAGTTAGTTAGTTAGTTAGTTAGTTAGTTAGTTAGTTAGTTAGTTAGTTAGGTTAGTTAGTTTAGTTGGTTTGGTTAGTTTGGTTGGTTGGTTAGTTAGTTAGTTAGTTAGTCGACAGATCATCCTCATTGCACATCCAACCATTCAGTCCATAAGTGCTCGGATCTCCTCCTCAGCAAATCCCGCAGCGTGTAGCGGCTATCGACACCAGTTCTGTGTTGGTTTATCAATCTTCTTTGGCTTCCTGCGTAGTGTTCTTGTTTGGCCACCCCTCTTTTAATTTGCTGTTTTCGCAGTCTGGCCATGGTTGTAGATTCACAGTCATCACTTGGTTCTCGCAAAAATCTTACTTCTCGTAGAGCATTCAGAATGTCAGCCTGGTCCATGGCGCGTCCGCCCTCCACTGTAGTGTTACCTGCGAGCTTGTCAGCCCGCTCATTCCCTTGTACTTCCGCATGCCCTGGCACGAAGATGAAACTAATCTTTGCCAGCCGAGCCATTGTACTGTAACAGATGCCAACCAAAGTTGTCTGCATCTAGGCCTTTCTGATAGTAATAATACTAATATTGTGACGAAGACTCCTGATTTCTTTGGCATTGCAGTAAATACAGAATTACATAATTCATACAGAATATAATAAATACAGAATTACATAATTCAGAAGGTATATCGCAGGTATCATTTATTGCGTTCAGCAGTCTGGTGACTTGATCTATTCCATATTCTTCTAAAGCATTAATCATGTATGTTGTGATGTTATCTGAACCGGGGGTCTTCTGCCAGTTTTCATTCCAAACCTTCTTCAAAATTGACGGTCCTTCATTATTAATACGAATATCATACTGTTCATCTCTGTTATCATCATAAAGGTTTTTCACATAATCTGGCCATGATTTTGCTATCTTTTGATTTTAGACAGCCTGCTGATGTACATGTTCTTTTATTAGTTCCTGTAATCTTTTGTGCATTGATTTAGTATTTTTAATGGTGTGTTGTTTTTCAGTTTCTATGCAATTTTTCTCAAGCCATGCTTCTTTTGCCCCCTTACATAATGTGCTTACTTGTCTGTGAATTTCTTCATGTTTGGCAGGATTACTTTTGTTGAGGCATAATAGAGTGTGACCAGAATAAACAGCTTTAATAAATGCACGACTTAGAAGAAAGAGACAGACGATTACATTAGTGCGGTTGATTGATCTACGGCAGATGAAAACAGTACAGCAGGTCCCTATAGTATCAGGTCCTCATTATCATCATCCAGTGCCTTGCCGGCTGGTTTGGGCGATCATGCCTCTCCACAAATTACGATCTCCGACGTCATGGATCAATAATCAATTCGTGTGTTGACTCCATTCCGTGCCATGACACAAGGCTGTTAATAATATTTTCACGCTGTCTTCCTCTATCTCTCTTTCCGCAAATCTTTCCGGTTGTCACCACATGTTCCAGTTCATGTGCCTACTAGATATCTGAATTTCTGCATTTGCCCCAAAATATAACGTCCTGTACTTTAATTGCACATTTGGGCACAATCTGTTTCTTTGATATCACTATGACTTCTGTCTTTCTATAATTCATGTATTGATTGATTGATTGATTGATTGATTGATTTAGGAATAGACATCACAGCATTCGGGGCATTCCCATAAGTGCTCCGTCCCCATCATCAGCAGCCAGCGAAGAGTTCGAACACTAACAGTACCAGTAGCAATCTGATTATAAGTCCGTCTCGCCTTTCCTCTGAGCGTTGAGCGTCGGCCAGATCCCTTCGTCACTCCTCGTTGTCTCATTCTTGCCAGACCATTCATGTATGAGGATATATAAGCTGTCTGATGAGGAACTGGAAGATCTGACATGCACCTTCAACAAGTTAACAACATTGAGAATATTACAGTGAAAGAAGAATGGTTGCATGGCTGCCTGACACATAGAACTGTGTAAAAAAAAAAATAAGTTGCATGTCCTTCACAGGACGTAGCAGTCAACCCTAGCATTTTGGCTATTCGTGATTCCTGGGCAAATTTTACGTTCAGTAGTTTGCCATGGCTTTCTGAACGACCGGCTCCTATACCTTTTTCGAAAAAACCAGCACCGCTGTGTTTCGAACCCGGGTATACGGGCTCTCAAACCGCGTTCGCAAGCCCTAGTCACAGAGGCCGTGTAGATCAGTGGTTCTCAACCTTTTTTGGCCCGTGCCCCCCTTCACCATATTTTCAGAACGTCACTCCCGCCCCCCTTCCTATCAAAAATTTGGCCCGTGCCCCCCTTCACCATATTTTCAGAACGCCATTCTCCCCTTTCATATTTCCTACCTAAAAATCCCCCCAACACTACACAGTATTCGTACAAATGGAAGGTAAATATGTTAAAACAGGTCTAGACATCCACATAAAACGTGATTTGTGGGTTTTACTTTATAAAATGAAGTTTAGAAGGATGAGACTTGCATAACTGTAAAGTATGAAGGGAAACGCAATATCAAGTAATCGGTTCTTGTATTAACGCGATCTTGAAATGATCTTCATCCCCCCCCCCCCGGAAACCCTAAAATCCCCCCCCCCCCGGGAGGGGGGGATTTCCCCACCGGTGAGAACCACTGGTGTAGATGAACTAATATACCTTATTCTTATGGGAATGTCCCGAATGCTGTGATGTCGGTTCCTAAATCAATCAATCAATCAATATACCTAATATAACATTACACAAATAAGTTTTCTTTAGCCACAAAAAGGGAACCTTTCAGCCGAATGTAGCTGTTTGCTGTAGCGGTTTGGGCTAAAACTGGCAGGGCTAGGCGAGAGTTAGTGGCCAGCTGCCCCTGACAAAGATGGAGTTCAGGCAGTATGTCCGACGGTTGCGGACCTTCTCTCACGTGGCCCGCCAGTCTCTCAAGCTGGGCGCCGCCGTCGTCGTCGGTGTCGTGGTCTACAGCAAGTGGAATGGCAGCAGCATCCTTCACGCCGCCTGGACCACTGGTTACGAGCCGTCCGTGAAGTGGGACTCAAACTGGGACAGGTGGGTATAGGAATTAAAGGGACCCAATTTCTCCACACCGTGAGGAAGCATGAAATGAATTGGGTCTATTGTGCAAGACCCATTATGTTCAGGCCAATTCACACTCACTGGGTGATATGTTCACACGCAGTGGGTGATATGTTCACACTCAATGGGTGATCTGATATGTTCACACCCAGTGGCCGGGTGATATGTTCACACTCAGTGGGTGATATGTTCACACTCAGTGGGTGATCTGATATGTTCACACCCAGTGGCCGGGTGATATGTTCACACTCAGTGGGTGGTATGTTCACACGCAGTGGGTGATATGGCCAATATGCCAGCCATCTGTACTTTCATAGGAAAATGTCCCGATACCCATTTGTAGTCTGGGTTGATCTGGAGCCAGGTTAGTGACAAGTTCCCGTCACCAATTTGTAGGCTGGGATGATCTGTAGCCAGGTTAGTGACAAGTTCTCGTCACCCATTTGTAGGCTGGGATGATCTGGAGCCAGGTTAGTGACAAGTTCCCGTCACCCATTTGTAAGCTGGGATGATCTGGAGCCAGGTTAGTGACAATTTTCCCATCACCCATTTGTAGGCTGGGTTGATCTGGAGCCAGGTTAGTGACAAGTTCCTGTTGTAGGCCGGGTTGATCTGGAGCCAGGTTAGTGACAAGTTCCTGTTGTAGGCTGGGTTGATCTGGAGCCAGGTTAGTGACAAGTTCCCGTCACCAATTTGTAGGCTGGGATGATCTGTAGCCAGGTTAGTGACAAGTTCTCGTCACCCATTTGTAGGCTGGGATGATCTGGAGCCAGGTTAGTGACAAGTTCCCGTCACCCATTTGTAAGCTGGGATGATCTGGAGCCAGGTTAGTGACAATTTTCCCATCACCCATTTGTAGGCTGGGTTGATCTGGAGCCAGGTTAGTGACAAGTTCCTGTTGTAGGCCGGGTTGATCTGGAGCCAGGTTAGTGACAAGTTCCTGTTGTAGGCCAGGTTGATCTGGAGCCAGGTTAGTGACAAGTTCCCGTCACCAATTTGTAGGCTGGGATGATCTGGAGCCAGGTTAGTAACAAGTTCCTGTCACCCATTTGTAGGCTGGGATGATCTGGAGCCAGGTTAGTGACAAGTTCCCATCACCCATTGTAGGCTAGGATGATCTGGAGCCAGGTCAGTGACAAGTTCCCATCACCCATTTGTAGGCTGGGTTTATCTGGAGCCAGGTTAGTGACAAGTTCCTGTTGTAGGCTGGGATGATCTGGAGCCAGGTTAGTGACAAGTTCCCGTCACCCATTTGTAGGCTGGGATGATCTGGAGCCAGGTTAGTGACAAGTTCCCGTCACCCATTTGTAGGCTGGGATGATCTGGAGCCAGGTCAGTGAAAAGAATCCCTGCGTTGAAGGTGACCCGAACACATAAGGCGCCATCAGGCAGGTGCAGTTTGTGTGCATATAAATAATTGTTGGTTGATCTCATCTCATCATATTCCTCTTGCACCTTGCGGTTTCACGATAAGTATAAACAGCGGGAGAGTGCCAGCTTATGGGCTTCATGTATCAGTATTCACATGGACTCTTGTTATTCCCTGCATCCATTGTTTACGTGGTCGGCCTCTTCCTCTGCTTCCATCTGGTCTGCACATCATTGCTTGTTGTGGTATACTGTTAGTTGGTAACCTAGTTGCATGGCCAAACCATTTGACTTGCTGCCTTCTAATAAAATATAGCGCAGCTGTAACCCCCACTTTAGTCCTGATTTCTTCATTTCTCATCTTATCTCTTCTTGATACATTGAGAATTCTTTTCAGAAATCTCATTTCTGTTGTTGTGATTTTTCTTTTCTCTTTTTCTGTCATTGTCCAGGTTTGGAATTGGTAGCATAGAGTTGGTCGGAAGATTATGTTGTACAGTAATTTCTTAGTAGTTATTGATACATGTTTGTTCTTTAGTATTGGTGCCATTTGTCCAATGAGTTGGTTTGCCTAATTGCATCTATTTTCATCTTCTGATTTACCATTTGATGATATTATACTGCTTAGGTACTTGAAACTCTTTACTTGTATATTTTCACAAAAATTATTGAATGTTATTTCCCCCATCCTACAAACTAATGCAGAATATACCGACTGGCTGTCGATGGCAAAAGATTTATCCTCATAACTTCTTACAGCTAGGTATCTTCCACAAACTTCACAACAAGAATAGTAAACCTCTGCATACACAGCTAATCCATTGGTTTTCTTGCTGTCATTTTAAAAATAAGACTAGTATTTTTACATACTGGACAACACAATGTTTTGATGACTTCATCTGTCTTGTCATTAAACTGGAAAAATCCACTGCTCTGTGTTCCAGTTGTTTGTAAATACTGTCATCAACAGAAACATACTTGCTGCTTTGTCCAAATAGTGCAGCTATTTCATGATGGTATGCAGGCAAGAGTACAGGAAAATGGTGAACTGTCTGAGCCCTTTCCTGTCACCAATGGAGTGAAGCAAGGATGTGTCCTGGCACCAACACTGTTCAGCCTCATGTTTTCAGCTATGTTGACGAATGCCTTCGAGAACAACGACATTGGAATAGACATCAACTACTGCATGGATGGAAAGTTGTTCAATCTCAGAAGGCTGACAGCTAAAACCAAAATTGGCAGCGACACTGTCAGAGAGCTCCTGTTTGCTGATGATTGCGCTCTATATGCAACTTAGAGGCAGACATGCAACACAGTGTTTCAGCTTTCTCATATGCCTGTGCCAACTTAGGGCTTAATATCAACTTGGAGAAGACTGTAATTATTTACCAGTCAGCTCCAGGGAATAATCACACCGTGCCGATTATCAATGTGAATGGTCATAAGTGTTGTGACAAATTCACCTATTTTGGCAGCACTGTGTCACACAAGCTGCCACAATTGATTACGAAGTGAATGCAAGAATCTCCAAGGCCAGCATGGCCTTTGGCAGGCTGTACAAGAATGTATGGGACAGAAATGGAATAAGCCTGCAAATAAAGCTGAAAGTCTACAAAGCAGTTGTTTTATCCACACTGCTATATGCTTGTGAAACCTGGAATATTTATCAGCGACACGCTAGGAAATTAAACCACTTCCACATAGTCTGCCTTAGGAAGCTATTAAAGATTAAATGGCAAGACAAAATCCCAGACACTGAAGTTCTAGAAAGAGCATCCATGCCCAGTATCCACACTCTACTAATGAAGAATCAGATTCGCTGGGCTGGTCACTTAACTCGCATGCCATATCACAGGCTCCCTAAACACATTTTTTATGGTGAGCTGCATTGTGGTAAATGCTCTCAAGGTGGCCAGAGGAAACGCTTTAAAGACACTCTGAAAATCTCACTGAAAGCTTTTGGAATTAATCATGACACCTGGGAGGCTGCAGCCAGAGACCGAAATCCGTGGCGTGCATCATTACGCAAATGTGCAGTCACTTGTGAAGCAACCAGGACTGCAAGAGCTGTGAAGAAAAGGCTGGACAGAAAAACCACTGCAGGAGATCCTCCTCCTGGAACATCAAGCATTCTTTGCCCATATTGTCAAAGAACATTTCGAGCCAAAATAGGCCTTATCAGCCATCTTAGAACTCACGGCTCCATATCTTTAACCCCACTGGATGAAATGAATGGTCATCATTCTTGATGGACAAACAACACTTGCTGCTAGAAGAGGTCGTATATTCGTACATATTTAGTTTGATTGTCTTTGGGGTTTTTCTGCAATAAAAGAGTCACTTCCACAACTTTAAGAAGAACACTATGGTACTGAAATACCGAATCATTCAGTTTCAGATTCACCGTCACAACACTTGGAAATGGCATGCGCTGATTAGCTGGGTCAGGTTCAGAATTCTCTGTAATGTTTACGACATTCTGGTAGGCTTTTTGGTGCTTACGAGTTGTTGACTGCATGATTTCTTATGTTGAGCAGATGACTGGATGTTAAATTTCTTGGAACGAGGCATTTTTCAATTCGGCGCGTTGAGTGTTTGTCAATGTAAACCAAAAAAATCGGCCATCTTGGAAAAATACCTACGTGATCAGTTTCAGCCAACGGAAATTGCACATTGCTTATGATAATGAGTAGTGTTTCCATATATGGAAGTTTACTGAAGTTTGTTGACGTGAAAGAACAGCTGTATATTTCCAGTTTCAGTTGTAGACAAAACAAACTTTACACCCGTACTTCTCAGCGTCTCAATCAGTCATAGCTCGTCACAAAAGACGTGACAGTAATATAATACATAATATGCAAATCAGTCGTTAAGACTTGGTTATCTGTGACAATTTATTAAGTATAATACTCATTGACATTGGTCATAATCACGCTCTGACAAAACTAGTAAATCACATAACCATTAGTCAGCAAAGCACTCATGCGTTCTAGTATCACAATTCATTTGAATATTAGCGCACAGGCTGTCTCATATCGACACTCTCACAATAATAGTAAATCTCTAGCATGAGGCATTCAGCACACTCTTTCTCTCAGGTAACCCAAAACACTCCTCTCTCAACCACAGTCAAAGTCCGTCTCCTCTCTCTTGCCTTGGTCTGTGGTCACATGGTACTTGACCCATGTGTCGTCCATGCCACATTGGGTGTATCGGTATTCTGGTGACGTTCTGTCCTTCACCCGTCTGTTGACGGCCGACGTCTCAGGTCGTTTAGTCCTAGGTTGGACTGTCATTCAAGGACATGTCCAGTCTCTAACCCTATGTCGTGTCTCCCGCTGGGTATGCAGTTCCTGTCCTACTCAACCCATGCTCTATCTATGTCCTGTCCTTGCCCTGTGTCCTCTCTCACACTTATCCAGGACTCTGACACCGTACAACCGGCCTCTGTGGCGTTAGTTATATTTGTGGTGGTTCTTAGTGCAGGTTAAGTTTCTCTCGGTTTCTGCACCAGTGTTGGCTGGCTTATCAATTTTGAAAAGTTTATGCCTGTGACATCAGCTGGGGGATTGGCTGGTGGGTTCTCGTGTGTGTCCGTCTCCTCTGACGGTTTCTTTTGTCAGTGTTGGCTTCTGGTTCATCGTTTTTGATATGATGCAGTCCTTAAAAGGACTCTAGGGTGACTCGGCTTGAGTCATATTTCCGGGTGAAGACTGGTTTATCCTTGAATTTATTCGTCAGTGAGAATGGGTTTCTGGCTTCCCCTTGAGGTTTTTCACTGGTCTTTGGCTTGGCTCCAGCTTGCGGCTCCTCTGTGGTTTTTCTTGTGGCTTCTGCTGGGTGTGCAAGTTTCTCATCCATTTCTTGTGCAAACTTTTCCTCAGCTCCTTCCTCTTCTTTGCATTCTTTTTCTTGTCGGAGTTCATTGTATTTGCTCCATCTCTCGTGGTAACTCTCGGGGTCCTCCTCTTGGCTTTCTTCAGATGACTGGTAGTTATTTGATTTATTCTTGTATTTCTTGAATCTTGTGTGTGGGCTGCTGGCCTTGGCTTGAGGTTTCACACTGGTTTTTGGCTTGGCTCCAGCTTTGCGGCTCTTCTGAGGTCTTTCGCATGGCTTCTGCTGGTTTGTTCTGGGTTAGTTCCCTTGCAGCTTTAAGCAGTTCTTGTTCTGTTTTGATGGTTTTTATGACTTCTTCGTCTCCTTCTTCATCTCGGCCATGCGCTCCATCTTTTACTGTATACTGTGCTGGATTTCCTTCATATCAGCCAGTAGGTTTTCGTTATCACTGGTTGGTGTTGGTGTCAGAAGTGCTTTGACTTGCTTCTTCAGCTCGCCAATCTGGCCTTGGAGCTGAGCTTTTTCAGCTTGTGAGATGCCTGTGGCTGTCTCGTACCTCCGCAGTGCTTCTTTGTATGGTGTCTTTGTAGTAATAGAGGTCTTTAAGAAATCTCTTGTGTTTTTGCAGGTATGGACAGCCCAGGTATCTTGCTCTCTGTATGCCAAGGCAGTTGGCACACTTTCTCTTGTCATTGAGCTTTCAGAAGTCCTTGTCCTGTTTGGCCAGCGGACATTCCTTGAATGCATGGTGTACGGCGCATTATTAGCAGATCTCTATCTTGCTGCAGCATGTTGTTCTGCTGTGGCCGGCCCTCTGGCACCTTGAGCATTGAGTGATTCTCGGAATGAATCGTTCGGGTTGTTGAGCTCTCTTGTTCATCAACACTTGGATTGGCATTTCGCTGCCCTCTGTCGTCACCATCGCTAAGGTTGTAGGAATCTTGGAGTAGGTCAGAAACTGCTCCGCCTTCAATATTCAGATTTGGAGATTTTCCTGTTGTAGCTGTTTCAGTTCCTGGTCATTTGTCAGGTCCACTTGGACATGCTTGATGACCCATTTGATCGTCTGTAAGTCGGCAACATGGATGGTTTGATTAATTTAAAACTAGCTGTACTGGTAGACCTCAATATTTATATGCCAGGCAACATGGATGGTTTGATTAATTTAAAACTAACTGTACTGGTAGACCTCAATGTTTATATGCCAGGCAACATTGATGGTTTGATTAATTTAAAACTAACTGTACTGGTAGACCTCAATGTTTATATGCCAGGCAACATGGATGGTTTGATTAATTTAAAACTAACTGTACTGGTAGACCTCAATGTTTATATGCCAGGCAACATGGATGGTTTGATTGTTTTGATGCTGCATAATTGACATCCTAGAGTGTATTAATTTCTCGTTTGTGTTTATGTTAGGCGCGACCCTCGCAGTTTGGTGCCTCCGCCCAAGTCTGGTGAAGGAGACAGTGAGTTTAACAAACAGCTCAAAGCTCACACACCAGCGGCAAGCAGACACATTCTTCTGATTCGCCATGGCCAGTATTTTGATAATGCAACTATTGACAAAGAGAGGTTTCTCACCAGTTTGGGTGAGTTGTTACATGATCAATTGTATGAGGTTTTTCATCAGTTTGGGTGAGTTGTTGCATGACTGATTGAATGAGGTTTCGCATCAGTTTGGGTGAGTTGTTGCATGATTGATTGTATGTGGTTTCTCACCAGTTTGGGTGAGTTGTTACATAATCAATTGTAAGAGGTTTTTCACCAGTTTGGGTGCTTGCTTGCTTGCTTTTGTTCGTTGGCTTAAGCTCCAACGCGAAGTCCTGTATGTCGGATGAAGGCATCCTGTTGTCCAGCATCAGTGTGATGTCATACAAGACCTGAGGCTTGCGTGAGTATCCGTTGTCCCATGTCTGGCTTATTGGTGTGCAGACTGGTGGTTCCTCGCCGTACAGGCAGACACTCTCCGACTTCGGAGGAATCGGCGATCCTACTGACGTTAGCCAGGACCCCGAAGGGACCTGTTGCCCAGGACGCACAGCGTGGACGTGTCAGAAGGTCTTGGCCAGTATAGATCCCAGCCCTGGTGCCTTGGAAACACCTCTGCGTCCCTTTGGGTGAATTGTTACATGATTGTATGAGGTTTTTCACCAGTTTAGGGGAGTTGTTACGTAATCAATTGTATGAGGTTTTTCACCAGTTTAGGGGAGTTGTTACATAATCAATTGTATGAGGTTTTTCACCAGTTTGGGTGAATTGTTACATGATTGTATGAGGTTTTAGGGGAGTTGTTACGTAATCAATTGTATGAGGTTTTTACCAGTTATGGGGAGTTGTTACATAATCAATTGTATGAGGTTTTTCACCAGTTTGGGTGAGTTGTTACATAATCAATTGTATGAGGTTTTTCACCAGTTTAGGGGAGTTGTTACATAATCAATTGTATGAGGTTTTTCACCAGTTTGGGTGAGTTGTTGCGTAATCAATTGTATGTTTTTCACCAGTTTCGGTGAGTTGTTACATGATTGTATGAGGTTTTTCACCAGTTTCTGTGAGTTGTTACATGATTGATTGTATGAGGGTTGTCAAGTGTGTGTCAGTTGTTACATGATTGATTGTTTGAGGGTTGTCAAGTGTGTGTCAGTTGTTACATGATTGATTGTTTTAGGGTTGTCAAGTGTGTGTCAGTTGTTACATGATTGATTGTTTGAGGGTTGTCAAGTGTGTGTGTCAGTTGTTACATGATTGATTGTTTGAGGGTTGTCAAGTGTGTCAGTTGTTACATAATTAATTGAATGAGGTATGTCAACAGTTTGTATCAGTTGTTACATGATTGATTGTATGAGGTTTGTCAGTTATCAGTTATCAGTTGGGGTATCTTCGTTGCACTCCGGACATGTCCATAGGTGCTCAGACCCCCCCCCCCCCCCAGCATATGCATCAGCGTCCGGTGGCTAATAGTGCCAGTTCTGTGTTGATTGACGAGGCACTTTGTTTTCCCGATGTACCTCTCGCGTCTGGCTGTGCCGATTCTTACTCCCAGGTCTTTCATCCTGGACAGCGATGTGGAATCACTGACGTCAAAGTCCTCTGTTCTCGCGAACTCTTTAAGGACGTTAATAACATCGTCACGATCCATGGGCTGGCCATCTACAGGGGGTGCAGAGCCAGCCAGTTTGTCAGCTCGTTCATTTCCCTCGACTCCTGCATGTCCCGGGACGAAGATGAAGGTGACTTTACGGACAACAGACTTCCGCAGCGATTCAGTCCACTGTCTACGTACAGATCCAGCTTCGACCTTCTGAATCATGCTCATTGAATCACTTACTACACACACGTTGGTATAATGCTGTGATTCCAGCCATATGAAAGCCTGTGTAACTGCCATCACCTCCATCGTCATGCTGCTCGTGGTCATAGAGTGGGCACCACTGGATTCTTGAACGGTTCGGCCCGCTGAACGGGCTGTAAATGCCCACGCACTTCTCTGCTGCTTTGCAACAGATCCATCTGTATAGATGAGCACTTCGGGGCTATCTGAGTGTTCATAGATGAGCGCGTTAACCTCTGCATTGACAGCGGCAGGGTTCTGCTCTCTGCACCGTCTGTCGAGTGTGATAATGCAGGAGAAAGTGCACTTAAAGGCTGGAGGCACCGGCACCCATTCCTTGCCGGGGTTGATACTGGTAAGACTGCAGACCTGTCTGATGACATCTTCCGCCCGACCCATCCATGATTTGCCCCTCTTTAGCCTGTCACCCTTTTCTCTGAATATAGCGTCATGCAGAGGGTGCTGCTCATCTGCACTTATTTTTAAGTATGCACGAGCTCTCCAGATCTTGATCCTGTGTTCCATTGTCGGGAAGTCAAGGAGGTATCTCATTGCTACACAGCTGGTGTCTCTCGTGCAGCCCAAAATGATGCGCATGGCTTCGTTTTGTACCTTTGCGAGTCTTCCAATCTGTGTAGGGCTGACAGTGAGGATGGCCAAGGCATACTCGATGCGTGAAAGTACAAGTCCTTGGAACAGAAGTATTAGCAGTCTTTGCTCGATATTGGCAGTCGCCATGACTCTCATTGCTGACAAACCTTTTCGAGCCTTCGTTATGACATAATCGACATGATCTCTGAAGGACAGGCTACGATCAAGCCTCACGCCAAGATATGTCATTGACTGGGTTCTACTCAAAATGCTCCCATCCATTCTTACTGCCGGCAGGTCTGTTTTCACAATATGGTTGTTTAGTGAGAACCATGTAACCGTTGCCTTTGCAGGGTTGACAAGGGCATCGGCATCAGCACACCATGAGGAAATTCGATCTAGTTCGCCCTGCATATCATTGGCAACCGCCTGTCTATCTCGACCCTGTCGATACACGAGGATGTCGTCAACGAATGACAGAGTCCTACCCCTCCCATCCAACTGTTGTTCAGTGATCAACACCGTATACACGTTGAATAGTACTGGTGACAGTGGTGAACCCTGCGGCAATCCAGGACATATCGTTATCGGCTCAGAAGACCAACTCCCGCATCTTAGCACCACCTTCCTTTGGAGCAGAACTGCAGCTATCCATCGTACATGGTGGGGGTGAACTTTCAGTCTGAGGAGGGTTTGCATCAAGTGCTCGAAAGATACTCTGTTATATGCGTCCTCTAAGTCTATGGCGGCTGCACATGTCTCTTCTCTGACCTGAAATCCTTCGTAAACATCTTGAGCAAAGACTGCCGCATTCAGCCATGACTCTTTGTTGCGTCTGTATCCTCCAAGTGTGGGCGGGAAGCAGCCGAGCTGTTCCAAGTCCCAAGCAAGTCTGTGTGCTACAATTTTCTCCAGTAGCTTGCCAACAGTATTCTGCATCGTAATGATTCTGTAGCCGCTTATCTTGGAATTGTCTTTGTTCAGTTTTGGCAGCGGCAGCAAGTAGCTGTGTAGCCATTCTTCTTTGACCTGACCCCTCTGGATACTGGTGTTGAATTCTCTGGCCAGTTCTTCCATGTCATCATCTGATATCACCAGTAGGTCACCATATCGGATGCCGTCTGGGCCTGGGGCGGTGTTAGGTGATTTCTTGAGCATCGCACGCAATATCTCAGCTGTGATTGTCCATTCTTCGTCTGTCCCGACCCCCTCGCACAACTGAGAGAGTGTCATCGTGGTCCTCTGTCTGGCGGGCTCGTCTTTCTGGTCAGTCTGTTCTATGTAGCGTGCAAGAAGGGCCTTACCTTTATCCGCATTCAACTTTTTCCATGCGAGGTCTGTGCCTTGAAAGTCTGGAATACCCCTACGTTGTGCAGCACCGTTCATGCTCTTGTGGAGGCGCCAGAATGTCGTAAGAGATCGCTCGGAGCACACCTTTCTGCAGAACTCGTCCCATTTCTCGGCCTTGGCCTGTTTGGCGCAGGATTTGAAAAAAGTCGTCGTCCTATCGACCTCAGTCTTCAGGTTCGCCAATTCAACCTGTGGCATGTTAGCCTTTCTGGCCTTTTGCCAGTCTTTGACAGCCTGCCTCTTTCCCAGCCATGCCTTCTCGACCTCTCCATTCCACCATGGTGGCTGCAACCATCTTTCTTGTCTCCTGCGGGAGGAAGTTAGTTTTCTTCTTCTGATCTTGCTTATGGCGTCTTGACCAGTGGTGTCGTACGGGAAGGCATTGGTCTTGTTTCTTTGACTCATGGCCCCGTCTTTCTTGATCAGGATGACACAAGGGTAGTGGTCACTATCGTGGTATCCCAGTGTGCCCCACCGGCACCTTGGTGCGATGGTGGGCGACACCAGAGCCAAGTCAATGATGCTGTCAGAGTCGCCTGGTCGAGTGGCTATTCTAGTGACCTTCCCATCATTCAGACAGATTAGGGCAGCAGATGCCAGGGCGTCCTCCAGATCTACTCCCTGTCTATTGGTGATGCAATTCCCCCATTGACTGCCTCTGGCATTGAAGTCCCCACAGTAGATGACATGCCTTTCATCCATATCGAACAAACTCTGCCATTGTCGCACGTCGACCTTCCCATTTCGCGCATACACGTTCACGATTACAAGCTGCACTGGTGTCATTATTCTTAATGCCTGCACTTGCAGGGCATCACTGTTCCAGGAAGACATATCGATCTCAGACACTAGTATGTTGTCGCGGACCAGAATGGCCTGTCCGAGGTGTCGCCTGTTAAAGAATCCCTGAAATCCAGCGACATTGACTGTTCCGTCGCCGAGCTGTGTTTCTTGTAAGACTACAATATCGTTTCCGTACAGTAGTTTTTCAAGAATGGGTCGGCGTTTACTAAATGATGCACAGTTCCAGTACAGTACTTGAACGTGTCCGATGCCCAATCTGTCACATTTTAAACGCCTTCTGCGTGTGCCCGCCCTCTTACCACGCCGTGTTCTTGTCGGTCGTCTGGTCGTCATGTTAGGCTTAACTATCGCCACCGGGCGCAGATGATACGCCGAAGGGAGTCCGGGCGCGCGTGCACGAACTCTGTTGCACGGTCCGAACTCCATTTCACCACGAAAAACACACTTAATCCATACACATTTCAGAAAAAACACGTTCCATTTTACGGGACGAAAAAATGTCCCGCCATCATGAGGTTTGTCACCAGTTTGTGTCAGTTGTTTCATGATTGATTGTATGAGGTTTGTCAACAGTTTGGGCGCATTGTTACATGATTGATTGTATAAGGTTTGTCACCACTTGTGTCAATTGTTACATGATTGATTGTGTGAGGTTTGTCAACAGTTTGGGTGCATTGTTACATGCTTGAGTGTATGAGGTTTGTTAACAGTTTGGGCGCATTGTTACATGGTTGATTGTGTGAGGTTTGTCAACAGTTTGGGTGCATTGTTACATGGTTGAGTGTATGAGGTTTGTCAACAGTTTGGGTGCATTGTTACATGGTTGGGTGTATGAGGTTTGTCAACAGTTTGGGCGCATTGTTACATGATTGATTGTATAAGGTTTGTCGTGTGTGTGTGCGTGAGAGAGAGAGAGTTGTTACATGGTTGATTATGTGAGGCATGCTTATTCTGTCATGTTAATCTTGACTGTTGTTATAACTGATTGACATATATACAGGTCGGGCCCAGGCAGAATTGACAGGTCAAAGGTTGAAAGAGTTGGACTTGCCGTACACGATTCTTATCTCATCAACTATGACCCGGGCGATCGAGACAGCGGAGATTATACACAAGTACCTACCAGACATTGAGCATGTCACCGACGACAGTTTGCGTGAAGGGGCGCCAATACCACCTGAGCCACCTCTAGGCAGTTGGAGGCCTGAACAGAAAGTGTGTTTCACTGTCTCTCATTTCCTGTCTCTGTCTCTACATGTCCGTAGCTGTCCATGTGTCTATCTCTGTCTCTACATGTCCGTAGCTGTCCATGTGTCTATCTCTTTCTCTACATGTCCGTAGTTGTCCATGTGTCTATCTCTTTCTCTACATGTCTGTAGTTGTCCATGTGTCTATCTCTTTCTCTACATGTCCGTAGCTGTCCATGTGTCTATCTCTTTCTCTATATGTTCATAGCTCTCCATGTCTCTGTCTCTTTCTTAGCCATTTTAGTAACATTTTCTAAATTGCTTTTTAATTATATAACCTGCATAGTTGGATACCACTTGAAAGGACAAGTCCAACAGTATCTTATTCAAGTCTGTAGGTCAATTCTAATCTGAGATATTATTTGTTTGTGTCAGTTTATCATTTAATATGAACAAAGAGGAAAATACGATGTTAGCATTTTGGCAAAGTGTGACCTAAACACTCACATCACAATTGGTAGCACATACGCTCAAGGGAGGTCAGAACTGCCAGGAAAGATAACTGCTGCCGATATGTATGTACAGCGATGTATACACAGCCACGCCATGCTGTAATGTCAGTCTCACGTGCTGTCTGTCAGCGCAAGGCTGTGATAGTAGATCCATTTTGACCAGAGAATTTGCATTAAAAAGTTGCAAAATTATCAACGATGTGGTCCTTGTAGAGTGATGAAAACTTTCACATAAATTAGTTAGTCGACAGATCATTCTCATTGCACATCGAACCATTCAGTCCATAAGTGCTCGATCCCCTCAGCAAATCCCACAGCGTGTAGCTGCTAATGACACCAGTTCTGTGCTGGTTTATCAATCTTCTTTGGCTTCCTGCGTAGTGTTCTTGTTTAGCCACACCACTTTTAATTTGCTGTTCTCGCAGTCTGACCATGGTTGTAGAGTCGCAGTCATCACTTGGTTCTTGCAAAAGTCTTACTTCTCATAGTGCATTCAGAATGTCAGCCTGGTCCATAGCGCGTCCGCCCTCCACATTAGCGATACCTGTGAGCTTGTCAGCCCGCTCATTTCCTTGTACTCCCGCATGCCCTGGCACGAAGATGAAACTAATCTTTGCCAGCCGAGACCGCTCCAGAGGCAGCAACCATTCTCTTCGGATCCACCCCACCTCTATCCTCTTGATCATGTTCATTGAGTCGCTAAGGAAACATGCCCTAGTGAATGTCTGTGTCTCGAGCCATGTTATTGCTTTACTTACTGCCATGACTTCCATAGTCAGGCTACTACTTGTGGTTTCAGTGAAAGCACCAGAGTCCTCCTTCACAATTCTCCCTCCGGCCCGAGCCGTAAAGGCCCATGAGCTTCTCACATGTAGGACGACCGACCCATCTGTGTAGATGACAGCATCACCGTCTAGCGAGTTCTCGAAAATCAACGCTTGTACTTCAGCCTCCACAGCAGCCGGATTTTCTTGTCTGCATTTTCTATCTAGTTGGATGCAAACTGAAAAGGATGTGCAGAAATCTGTTGGCACTTGTACCCACTCCTCGCCAGGTTCTAAGTCCTCAAGTGAACACACCTGTTGAAGAATGTCTTTGGCTTGACCCATCCACGACCGCCCTCTTTTTAACCTGCTGCCCTTCACCTTCCTAATTTCACTATGCAGTGGATGTTGTGTGTTTGCGTTAATTCTGAGGTAGGCGCGCAATTTGTATTCTGAATGCAAAACTTGTATTCTGTCTTCAATGGTTGGAAATTCAAGTAGGTAGCGCATCGCCCTGCATGCTGTATCTCTTGTACATCCAAGAATAATGCGCATAGCTTCATTCTGTATCCTTTCCATCCTTTCTATCTGCTTACGGCTGAGAATCAGGATCGCCATCGCATACTCAAAAACAGACATGACCAGCCCCTCATATAGGAGGCATAGATGGCGCTGCTCACAGTTTGCTGCTGCCATCACCCGCATCGCAGCCAAACCCCGCTTGGCCTTTGTTATCACCTGGTCTATGTGCTCATTATAAGCAAGGCTTCGATCAAAACGTATCCCCAGGTAATTCATTGCCTGCGTTCTTTACACAGTCTCTGAACACAGATTAACAGTTGGTGTTGGCGTGTTGACAATATGGTACTCTGTTGTACGCGTCCTCCAGATCAATCGCTGCAGCGGGTTCCAAATGTTGCTGTATGTAGCCGAGGCGCGGTGTTGGGGTGAGCGCCCAACATTGCTCAAATACCTCAATGGCTCGTGAATACATAACCTATGCAGCAAAAGTCCAACTCCTGGCCTTCACGTGGCGGGCCTGTTTAAACTAACAGGAGAAGGGGCGACGGCGAGTCTCTGGCGCCGGAAAATAACCAGTATGCTCTAGATGTGTATGCACGTACATGCATGCGCAGACAGGTGTGTGCGCGCGTACACATCTACACTCGAGTGAGACCACAGTCTGCTCTAGCAAAGAAAGGTGCTGAAGACGGAGGCAACCAGCCAAGAGGCGCACCACAGAAATCAGGATGCCACGCAATCACGCAAAATGGAATATGTCAACTACTGCTAATCGTTATGGTGCTCGCCCTGCTTTGGACCCCCAGGCAGGTGCAGTGCTGGGCCCTATGTCTCGAAAGGGTCCAACCCCAACTACTGGAGGTCCTTCTCAGATGTCCTGTGGAGCCAGGGGACATGAGAATAGGACGACTGGCCATACTAAACGAAGACTTAAAATAATGCACTGGAATGCGGAGGGAGTCAGCAACAAAAAAATAGAATTAGAAAAAATCTTGGACCAAGAAAAAGTAAGCATATGTTGCTTGCAAGAAACTCACCTCAATGAAAGTATAGCCTTCAAAATCAGAGGCTACCAGTGTTACCGATCTGACCGAAAGAACAGGCGAAAAGGTGGGATACTGACCCTTGTAAGAAATAACATCATGGCTTCCCAAATCAAAGTCTACATGGAAGGGGCTGAGTATCAGACACTTAAACTTAAGACAGGTAATACAGATCTACATCTGATCAATTACTACTGTCCAAGTGACCGCCCACAGGCACTGGACACTCTACCACTAAAAGAAAAAATGATTGTGTGTGGCGATTTCAACAGCCACTCGCAGAGCTGGGGCTATGATCACATGGACCAGAGAGGAGAGAGACTGGAAGACTGGCAAGATGAGAATAGATTCATGTTGATTAACAAGCCGTCCGACCCACATACTTTCTACTCGAGATCATGGCACTCTACAACTACACCTGACCTGGCTTTTCATTCACCAGACCTGGAGTGGAACATTACACGAACTGTTGGGAAACAACTTGGTGGCAGTGACCATCGGCCAGTCTTTCTAACCGTAGAAAATGAGCTTGTAAGTGAAAGCAGCACCCTCTCGAGGTGGAACTACAAGAAAGCAGACTGGGCAATGTACAAGCATCGCACCAGCATACTGGTTAGAAACCTGAACACTGAGAAAGACATAAATAAAGCAGTTGAAGAGTTTGGGAAATGCATACTACAGGCAGCGCGAGAAACAGTACCAAAAGGAGCCCGTAAACAATATAAACCCTACTGGAGTAGTGAACTGGAACAGTTGCATAATGATGTTGAAGTGTGTAGAAAGCAAGCAGAGGCCACACCCAGCCAAGAGCACCACAATAAATTCCAGCATGCAAAAGCCAAATTTCAAAGGGCCAAGCTGCAGGCTAGACGGAAAAGCTGGCAGGAGAAAACGGAGACTCTGAACTTTGAAAGAGACACAAGGAAATTGTGGAAGCTAATAAAACAGCTTAATGACGAGGGCACAGGGAGAAACTCAAAAATTGCACTACATAAAGATGGAAAAATCTTAACAAGAAAGCAAGCAGCTGACCATTTTGCGGACTCGTTCGCACAAGATAGCAATATCAAAATTAGTCCAGAGAAACAACAAGAGATTCGAGAGAAACGACAACATACAGGACAGAAGGAAATAGTACATGAGGTTCTGGAGGCACCAATCACAATCAGCGAACTGGAGCTAGCCATATCAAAACTGAAAATGAGAAAGTCACCAGGAGCTGATGGTATCTCCAATGAAATGATCAGGAACCTAGGAACAGAGGCCAAAACAAAGCTGTTGCAGATCTTCAATAACAGCTGGACCTTAGGCAGTGTTCCACAAGCCTAGAGAGAAGCAATCATGATACCCCTCCTAAAATCAGGGAAAGATGGTTCCATTGCCTCTAGCTACAGACCAATTAGCCTCACCAGCTGTCTCTGCACAACACTGGAGCGCATCATCAATCACAGACTGCAGTGGTACATTGAAAGTAAAAACATCCTTGTGCCACAGCAGGCTGGCTTTAGGCAGTGCTACTCTACGGAAGATCAGACAACCTACCTCTCTCAAGAAATTGAGGATGCATTCCAAGAGAAGAAGCTGGTGCTTGCGGCATGGATAGATCTGAAGAAAGCCTTTGACAAAGTCTGGAAAGAAGGTCTGATGAAGAAACTGAGAAACTGCAAAGTCAATGGAAGAATGTACAAATGGGTGAAAGCATACTTGCACAACAGAAGAGCCCGAGTACAGATAGACGGACTCAAAAGCAAGAAAGTACTACTGCGTCACGGTGTCCCCGAGGGCGGAGTCTTGTCCCCCACACTTTTTCTAATCTTCATCAATGATCTTGTTGCTCACCTACCGCATGGAATTAAAGCGGCAATGTACGCCGATGACCTGGTTCTATGGAGCACAAATGAATATGCATCAGTGGCCACCAGATTGCTACAAAGAGCTGTAGATACATTTGCTGCATGGGCAAATAGATGGTGTGTCAGCATAAACACTGACAAGTGCAGCACCACCCTATTTACCCTCTCTCCAAAACAAAAGGCAGGGATCATCCAGATAAATGGAACACCCCTAAGAGAAGATAAAGAACCAACATACCTTGGAGTAACATTTGATGGCAAGCTGACATGGAGAAAGCACATCAACAAAGCAGTAGCAAAAGCCAGAAGGAAAATAGCCATCCTGAGAAAGCTAAGTGGAACCACATGGGGAGCCAGTACGAAAATACTTAGCAAAGTTTACCAACAGAGCATACGACCACACCTGGAATATGGGTCAACTGCGTGGTGTTCAGCATCAAATACCACACTACAAGAGCTGGACAAGGTGCAAAATCAAGCACTTAGAGTCACCACAGGAGGGATGAGATCAACCCCTATAGTGGAAATGGAGAAGATGGGGAGGACACAGGCACTGAGTGAGCGCAGAGATACGAAAACGCTAATACAAGCAGAAAAGTTCCTCAGCTTGCCAGGCCACCCTATGAAGAACAGATTTGAAAACCTAGCTATGGGGCGCTTGAAAAGAAGTAGTTTTATCCACCAGGCTAAACGACTCTGCAGAGAAACCACTGATCTGCCCACAGTTGGTATCCCCCTAACAACTATTCCAGAGCGAACTCCATGGAAAGATGAGCATAGACTATCGTTACAAATCCAGACAAAAGTGAGAGGAATATTTGACAAGGAAGAACAGAACAGTGTGCAGCGCAGAACAGCCACTCTCAGCTTCCTTGATGAAGAATACCCACAGGACCTCTGGATCCGAGTCTACACAGATGGGTCAGCACAAAATGCTGTTCGAAATGGAGGAGCGGGAGTGTACATAGAATACCCAAATAATACTAGGGATACAGCCAGAGTACCGACAGGAAAGTACTGCCACAACTATGATGCCGAAACTGAGGCAATCAAGATAGCAACAGAGAAATTACTAAATAACAGCAATGGTACACAACCTGTGGTGCTACTAACAGATGCAAAATCAGTACTCGAGGCGCTCCTCTCTGGGAAATTGCCAGTACTAAGGACACTACTTTCTGGACTTAGCAGTCAGCATAAAGTCACCATACAGTGGATACCATCCCACTGTGGAGTACCCGGAAACGACAGAGCTGATCAATTGGCTAAGGAAGGAGCCAAAGAGGAACAGCCTGATGTGCCCGTTACATACCACCAAAAGAAAAGAATGATCAAATCAGTCAGAAAGCCACCAAAACCTGCTCAAGATGACTACCACATTATGGACAGACCAGAACAAGTCATTATTCTGCGCCTCAGAACAGGACACAATAGATTACGCAACCACATGTATACAAAATTCAAGATTGGTGAAACAGCCATGTGCACATGTGGATTGGCGTCACAGACAGCAGAGCACATACTCCAAGACTGCCCAAAATATAACATATCTAGGCAAACCTTCTGGCCTAGAGAGACGACAGTGGAAGATAAACTCTATGGACCACTGTGTGAACTGAAAAAAACAGTTCAATTCATGCAAGAGACGACATTGCAGATATAGACATATTTCAAGCGAACGAAAGAAGAAGAAGAATCGCTGCAGCAAAGGTTTCAATGCTTGAGTGGAAACCTTCATAAACATCATGGGCAAAATCTGCTGCATTGGTCCAGGTTTCCCTTTTGGGACGTACCCTTCCAAGGTGGGTGGGAAAACACCTTGCCTCTCTAGCTGGCTTGATATTTTTCTGGCAGTTAACTTCTCCAGCAGTTTGCCTATTGTATTCTGCATGGTTATTACTCGATATCCCTGAATTTTTGTGTGGTCTTTGCCAGACTTCGGCAAGGGAATCAGATAGCTGTGTAACCATGCCTCCTTGATGCTAGCACTCCCTATACTGTTGTTGTACATGTCTGCTAGTTTCTCTAGCTCGTTGTCGGTACACCTATTGATGTCGTCATATCTTATGCCATCTGGCCCTGGAGCGCTGTTTTTTTTATCGTCGAAGCACAGCCTTAATTTCTTTCACTGTCACTGTGTCTTCATCCGAAATGTTCTGGGTCTTACACCAGTCTGAGGTGACCTCCTTGGCAAGATTTCGGCCTCTCGTGTCTACCTGGTTGCTCTGCTCTAGATAGTGTTCAAAGAGGGCTTTGCCTTTGTTCTCGTCAGTCCTCTGCCAGATGAGGTCAGCACCTTGGAAGTCAGAAATTATCTTATTCTTGACTACCCCACTCATACTTTTATGTAGTCGCCAGATCAATTACAGTGACTTGTCTGTGCTTACTCTTTGACATACCTCTGCCCATTTTTATTTTTAACCACCTTAACCAGTTTTTTTTTAAATTGCTTACTTTTGTGTGCATCTCTCTTTCTAAGTGCATGCAGGAATTAGGATGGGCAACTCTGTACTTCTTGGCGTTTTGCCATTTCCTTACAGCACTACGCTTATCCAAGGTGGCTGCTCCCAGCTTTTTTTTCTGCCCTGAAGCTTTCTGCGCTTGTCACGCCTTATTTTACTCACCACATCTTGCCCTGTACTGTCATACTGGAAAGTCTTGACCGTTGACTTTTGCTGCCTGGTTCTACCTTTCTCCACCAATATGCTGCAAGGGTGGTGGTCGCTGCCGTGGTGTCCTAGGACGCCCCATCTACCTACTGTAGTGAGTGAAGGAGAAACCAGCGCCAGATCAATAGCACTGTCCTCATCACCTGGGCGGCTTGCTGTTCTGGTGACACAGCCATTGTTGATACAAACCAGATCAATGGTTCCATTTGCAGTCTCTCTGCCTATACTTTGTCTCTCTTTCTATGCCCTGAACTGTGCTTATGTCTCTCTCTATCTATACCTGTGTCTTTCTATGTCCATCACTCTGTTATCATCTGGATCTATACCATCACCTTTTATCTCAGACCCTCTCTGTCTTCCTCTAACTTTACTTGCATCACTCTCTTCCCTCACTATCTTCCTCTGTCTTTACCTGCAACTCTCTTTTCTCTCATATACACACTCTCTTTCTCTGGACAAGAAGTAGTGAATGACTGGACCCACCTGTAGGCATGTAGTAAATGACTGGACCCACCTGTAGACATATAGTGAATGACTGGACCCATCTGTAGATATATAGTGAATGACTGGACCCACATGTAGACATATAGTGAATGACTGGACCCACCTGTAGACATATAGTGAATGACTGGACCCACCTGTAGACATATAGTGAATGACTGGACCCACCTGTAGACATGGATTAAATGACTGGTCCCACCTGTAGACATGTAGTGAATGACTGGACCCACCTGTAGACATGTAGTGAATGACTGGACCCACCTGTAGACATATAGTGAATGACTGGACCCACCTGTAGACATGTTGTGAATGACTGGACCTGACTGTAGACATGCAGTCAGTGACTGGACCCGCCTGTAGACATGTAATGAATGACTGGACCCACCTGTAGACATGTTGTGAATGACTGGACCCGCCTGTAGACATGCAGTCAGTGGCTGGACTCGCCTGTAGACATGTAATGAATGACTGGACCCACCTGTAGACATTGATTAAATGACTGGTCCCACCTGTAGACATGTAGTGAATGACTGGACCCACCTGTACACATGTAGTGAATGACTGGACCCACCTGTAGACATGTAGTGAATGACTGGACCCACCTGTAGACATGTTGTGAATGACTGGACCCACCTTTAGACATGTAGTGAATGACTGGACCCACCTGTCGACATGTTGTGAATGACTGGACCCACCTGTAGACATGTAGTGAATGACTGGACCCACCTGTAGACATGTAGTGAATGACTGGACCCACCTGTAGACATGTATTGAATGACTGGACCCACCTGTAGACATGTAGTGAATGACTGGACCCACCTGTAGACATGCAGTCAGTGACGGGACCCACCTGTAGACATGCAGTCAGTGACGGGACCCACCTATAGACATGCAGTCAGTGACGGGACCCACCTGTAGACATGTAATGATTGACTGGACCCATGTGAAGACATGTAGTGAATGACTGGACCCACCTGCAGACATGTAGTGAATGACTGGACCGACCTGTAGACATGTAGTGAATGACTGGACCCACGTGTAGACATGTTGTGATGACTGGACCCACCTGTAGACATGCAGTCAGTGACTGGACCCATCTGTAGACATGCATTCAGTGACTGGACCCGCCCATGTGTCACCATCTGCCCTGTGATGTCTTCCAGCAGTTCTTCCAAGATGGAGCTCGCATTGAGAGTGCCTTCAGAAAGTACTTTTACAGAGCCGATCCGGGTCAGAAGGACGACTCATATGAGATCGTTGTCTGTCACGCAAACGTCATCCGTTATTTTATTTGCAGGTAACCACCATTGTTTATTGTTTGCTGACCACTATTGTATTTTCTTCTATTTTGGGTTTTGATTTCTATAAGCGATGATTACTTTGGGAGCTCTGTGTTATTGATGCTGCTTGTTTTTGAGAGTTACAGTATGTTATAATATAGTAAGTACAGGTAGGCCCCGCTATACGTCGCATCGGTATACGTCGTTTCAATGTCGTCACATAGGGGACTAACTTCACTTTACATCACTACATTTGGCCATAACGTCGTTTTGAGGCTGGCGACCGGGCCATTGATATTGGTAAAGTCCATGGTTTACCTCCAACGATGGTAAGGACATTTCAAGCAGGCGCTGACAAAATCAAAGAGGGTGCTAAAAGCATAACCCCTTTGAGTGCTTCCAAGATCACTTGTACCAGAAGTATTCTTATGGAGAACATGGAAACACAATTGGTCGTCTGGATTGAAGACCAGAACCAATGGGATATGCCTGTGAGCAAGATGGCTATCCAAGAGAAAGCAAAGTCTCTAGGAAGATCTAGCTAAGAAAGCGGGTGAGAGCAGTACTAGTAGTGCTGATGATAGTTTTAGAGCGAGTCGTGCTTGGTTTGAGCGCTCTAAGAAGAGTTCATACCTGCACATCATTCAGACAACAGGCGAAGCAGCGAGTGCTGATACTGAGGAGGGTGATTACTGTGCAGTAGACATTGGACACATCTTTTATTCAAGCAGAGAAGAGGCAGAAAGAGGTTACAGTTTCATCCTCTACGTCCCAATAACTTGACCACTCGCCCTCCAATCCCCCTCTGTTTAGCCAATAACTTGACCACTCGCCCTCCAATCCCCCTCTGTTTAGCCAATAACTTGACCACTCGCCCTCCAATCCCCCTCTGTTTAGCCAATAACTTGACCACTCGCCCTCCAATCCACCTCTGTTTAGCCAATAACTTGACCACTCGCCCTCCAATCCCCCTCTGTTTAGCCAATAACTTGACCACTCGCCCTCCAATCCCCCTCTGTTTAGCCAATAACTTGACTACTCGCCCTCCAATCCCCCTCTGTTTAGCCAATAACTTGACCACTCGCCCTCCAATCCCCCTCTGTTTAGCCAATAACTTGACCACTCGCCCTCCAATCCCCCTCTGTTTAGCCAATAACTTGACCACTCGCCCTCCAATCCACCTCTGTTTAGCCAATAACTTGACCACTCGCCCTCCAATCCACCTCTGTTTAGCCAATAACTTTACCACTCGCCCTCCAATCCCCCTCTGTTTAGCCAATAACTTGACCACTCGTCCTCCAATCCCCCTCTGTTTAGCCAATAACTTGACCACTCGCCCTCCAATCCCCCTCTGTTTAGCCAATAACTTGACCACTCGCCCTCCAATCCCCCTCTGTTTAGCCAATAACTTTACCACTCGCCCTCCAATCCCCCTCTGTTTAGCCAATAACTTGACCACTCGCCCTCCAATCCCCCTCTTAGCCAATAACTTGACCACTCGCCCTCCAATCCCCCTCTGTTTAGCCAATAACTTTACCACTCGCCCTCCAATCCACCTCTGTTTAGCCAATAACTTTACCACTCGCCCTCCAATCCCCCTCTGTTTAGCCAATAACTTGACCACTCACCCTCCAATCCCCCTCTGTTTAGCCAATAACTTGACCACTCGCCCTCCAATCCCCCTCTGTTTAGCCAATAACTTGACCACTCACCCTCCAATCCCCCTCTGTTTAGCCAATAACTTGACCACTCGCCCTCCAATCCCCCTCTGTTTAGCCAATAACTTGACCACTCGCCCTCCAATCTCCCTCTGTTTAGCCAATAACTTGACCACTCGCCCTCCAATCCCCCTCTGTTTAGCCAATAAATATCAACAACCATTAAAATATTCATTACTTTTGTACACAATACACTGTATATACGTCGTTTCACTTCACGTCGCGTTTTCCAAGAACGTAACCCCGATGTTAACCGGGGCCTACCTGTACATATAATATGCTAGAGTTACTGTATGTTATACTGTAGTAAGTACATATAATATGCTAGAGTTACTGTATGTTATACTGTAGTAAGTACATATAATATGCTAGAGTTACTGTATGTTATACTATAGTAAGTACATATAATATGCTAGAGTTACTGTATGTTATACTGTAGTAAGTACATATAATATGCTAGCATTACTGTGTGTTATACTGTAGTAAGTACATATAATATGCTAGAGTTACTGCATGTTATACTATAGTAAGAACGTATAATATGCTAGAGTTACTGTATGTTATACTATAGTAAGTACATATAATATGCTAGAGTTACTGTAGGTTATACTATAGTAAGTACATATAATATGCTAGAGTTACTGTAGGTTATACTATAGTAAGCACATATAATATGCTAGAGTTACTGTATGTTATACTATAGTAAGTACATATAATATGCTAGAGTTTCTGTAGGTTATACTATAGTAAGTACATATAATATATTAGAGTTACTGTAGGTTATACTATAGTAAGTACATATAATATGCTAGAGTTACTGTAGGTTATACTATAGTAAGCACATATAATATGCTAGAGTTACTGTAGGTTATACTATAGTAAGCACATATAATATGCTAGAGTTACTGTAGGTTATACTATAGTAAGTACATATAATATGCTAGAGTTACTGTAGGTTATACTATAGTAAGTACATATAATATATTAGAGTTACTGTAGGTTATACTATAGTAAGCACATATAATATGCTAGAGTTACTGTAGGTTATACTATAGTAAGTACATATAATATGCTAGAGTTACTGTATGTTATAACTATTGTAAGTGCATATAATATAATAGTCACTTAATTACATATGATATAATAGAGTTACTGTCTGTTATGCTAGAGTTACTGTACACTGGAGTTCTGTGAGCTGTTTTTACAGTTGTAAACAAAGATAAATAATCTACATTTGTAGATTATGGTTTTGCGAAGTTATCTTGTAGCTGGAGATGGTTCTCTCATCTAACCTAGTATCACTGAGCCATACTCGATGACTCTCAGAGGCAGTGCCTGAGACAATTGCTGTACACGACATGGGGCACGATTGTGTGCTCTCACTCAGCTGCTGTGTGTGGCCTGGTCTGCGTACAGATGTGCTGTGTGTAGCCTGGTCTGCGTACAGATGTGCTGTGTGTGGCCTGGTCTGCATACAGATGTGCTGTCTGAACATTATAGATTTCCAGTGTACATTGTTGATTGTTGTTTTGTTCATTTGTTGGTTGTTATGTTTTGTTCAATTGTTGGTTGTTATGTGTTGTTAGATTGAGTTGATTCCAATCTGATTATGTGAACATGTCCGCATTCCAGCGTAGGCATTGAAATTGTTGATTGTTATTTCAGAGCTCTACAATTTCCTGGTGACGCCTGGCTGCGATTTTCTCTAGCAAACTGCAGCATATCTCACATAGTGATTCGACCAAGCGGTCGAGTGACTGTCACGGCTGCAGGCGATCATGGGCACATACCAGGCACTAACATCTCATTTAGTTAACATACGGGGCAATTTAGGGGTTCAATTCTAGGTCATGGTAGGAGTACAAGTCAAGAAGGAGCCATTTCCTGGCCATGATTCCTGCTAGCCCCTGTTTGTAGATCTGCCAGCGCTCAATGGGGGAGGGGGGAGAACAAGGTCAGTGTGTCGGGGGGGGGGGGGGGGGGGGCATGGTCAGTGGAGATGTGGTCAGTGTCCTGCTGGCCACCTGTACTTCTCAGAACATGTGCTTATAGGAGAGTGAATATAGAGGACACTGTCAGAGAGGACATGTGCTTATAGGAGAGTGAATATAGAGGACACTGTCAGAGAGAACAAGTGCTTATAGGAGAGTGAATATAGAGGACACTGTCAGAGAGGACATGTGCTTATAGGAGAGTGAATATAGAGGACACTGTCAGAGAGGACATGTGCTTATAGGAGAGTGAATATAGAGGACACTGTCAGAGAGGACATGTGCTTATAGGAGAGTGAATATAGAGGACACTGTCAGAGAGAACATGTGCTTATAGGAGAGTGAATGTAGAGGACACTGTCAGAGAGGACATGTACAGTATTGGAGAGTGTATTATAGATGGGTTACTGTAAGTACATTATAGGTGGGTTATTATAATGTACATTATAGGTGGGTTATTGCAAGAGTACATTATAGGTGGGTTATGGTAAGTACATTATGGTGGGTCATTGTAAAGTACATTAGATTATAGGTGGATTATTGTAAGAGTACATTATAGGTGGTTTATTATAGAGTACTATATATATGGATGTATGGAGAATACTGTAGTAGAGTTATTATAGAATGCAAATGAAGAGAGTTAATATTAATATGGAGTATACTCTAGGGTGAATGTGCAATGCACATGTCAGCAGTATATGATGGGGACAGATGCAACTATTACGTGCTGCTAACTGCTGGAGGACGTGAGGCTGGCATCTGTGGCCGGTATCTGGCCAGACTTGTGGTGTGTGCTCCTGGTCATTCAGTTATAGCCATGTTTATAGTCAATATTGTTTTGACCATGTGTGAACAGTAAGTAAATCTTGTAAAGTATAACAGTGGGTGTAACATCCCAGAGAGAGAGAGAGGAGTCTTGTACTGTAACAGTGGGTGTAACATCCCAGAGAGAGAGAG
Organism: Cepaea hortensis; assembly: GCA_963921405.1. NCBI lineage: Eukaryota > Metazoa > Mollusca > Gastropoda > Stylommatophora > Helicidae > Cepaea > Cepaea hortensis. The sequence continues at coordinate 943,488 of OY992890.1, forward strand.
AGAGAGAGGAGTCTTGTACTGTAACGGTGGGTGAAACATCACAGAGAGGGGAGTCTTGCATCCATCTCTGACATCCTGTAGTGGAGGCTGCTGCAAGTTGACCAGGTCATCTGTGCGGTGGTGGGGCCAGTGGTCCCACATTGAGCAGCATCATTGTGAGGTTGTCAGACTTCACCAGCTGCCCATGACTTGTTGCATTGACCATTTTGTTACTTTCTATACATATTTACACATACTGATGGTTTTGTTGACGAGCTGGTAGTCACTGTTATCTGTACACATTTGATATTGCATACGTTTGATACTTACACAGACTGTACAACATATGTCACAATCTACTGATGGTTTTGTGTACTATTTATATGCACACATATAATATAGTGTATGTTTGATACTTAAAGAGACAGTACATGTGCCACAATCTAATTGTGGCTGTGTTGTTGGTTTGCTGACATATAATATAGTGTATGTTTGATACTTATAGAGACTGTACATGTGCCACAATCTACTTGTGGCTGTGTTGTTGGTTTGCAGCTGTATATTTACACTTTATTTGTAGAGATGTTGACAGTTTGTGGAACAAACATTTCATTGTTGTATTTCTGCACTGTTTCAATCAGAGATTTTTTGATGCTGCATTAGTTGGCTATTCATGAAATCACGTTTTCAATATTTGTTTTTTCTATTTATGTGTGTGTAGCTCTCTCTCTCTCTCTCTCTCTCTCTCTCTCTCTCTCTCTCTCTCTCTCTCTCTCTCTCTCTCTCTCTCTCTCTCTCTCCCTCCCTCTCTCTCTCTCTCTCTCTCTCTCTCTCTCTCTATATATAAAATTCATTTGTTCGTTCTCTCTCTCTCTGTGCCAGTCTGTCTTTTATTTTGTCTCTGTGTCTCTTTGTCTTTATACCTTTCTCTTTGTCATCGGTCTGTATGAGTGACTGTGTATATGATTGTCTGTCTGTTTGAGTATCTGTGTGTAAGATTGTCTGTCTGTATAAGTGTCTATTGTATTGAACCCATAGGAAGATTGGCAGACATGTCTGATGGTCTGAGATAGAGATGTGTTGACACTGTCATCTGTGTGTCTGCATCTAAAAGAGGTGTGTTGGCATTGTCATCTGTGTGCCTACATCTGAGAGAGGTGTGTTGGCATTGTCATATGTGTGCCTACATCTGAGAGGTGTGTTGGCATTGTCATGCGTGTGCCTACATCTGAGAGAGGTGTGTTGGCATTGTCATATGTGTGCCTACATCTGAGCAGTGATACATCTAGATATGACATTGTCATCTGAGCAGTGATACATCTAGATATGACTTTGTCATCTGAGCAGTGATACATCTAGATATGACTTTCTCATCTGAGCAGTGATACATCTAGATATGACATCATTTGAGAAGTGATACATCTAGATATGACATTGTCATCTGAGCGGTGATACATCTAAATATGACATTCATGGAAGTCTCTATTTATGTTAACAGTTGAAACGTGAGTCTAGTCTACGTTAATTGACACCTGTGTCAAGTCTGTGTCAATGCCTAACACCTGTGTCAAGTCTATGTCAATGCCTAACACCTGTGTCAAGTCTATGTCAATGCCTAACACCTCTGTCAAGTCTATGACAACACCTAACACCTGTGTCAAGTCTATGACAATGCCTAACACCTGTGTCAAGTCTATGTCAATGCCTAACACCTCTGTCAAGTCTATGACAACACCTAACACCTGTGTCATCAATGACTAACACCTGTGCCAAGTCTATGTCAATGGCTATCGTCTGTGTCAGGTCTTGTGTCAACGACTATCACCTGTTTCAAGTCATGTCAACGACTATCGTCTGTGTTAACTAACACCTGTGTCAAGTCTGTGTTAACTATCACCTGTGTCAAGTCTGTGTTAACTAACACCTGTGTCAAGTCTGTGTTAACTATCACCTGTGTCAAGTCTGTTAACTAACACCTGTGTCATCAATGACTAACACCTGTGAACTGTTCTGCCCCTAGAGCTCTACAGTTCCCAGGAGAAGCCTGGTTGAGGATCTGTGTGGCCAACTGTAGCGTCAGCCTGGTCACCATCCAGCCTGACGGGCTGGTGGTGCTGGAGATGATGGGAGACCACGGACACATAGACCCCGAGAGGATCACATTTCATTAGAAGCTGTGTCTGGTCATTAGTGGGCAGGTCTGTCTTCATCCTGGTGTCCAGCCTGACTGAGAATGCTTGGGGCATCTTGTCACATGAGTGGATCATTACTGCAGCCATTGAGTGGTCATGTTCTGCAGATTTCTTGTTTGTTTAACCTCAAATGTGTTTATTGGGGTAATATATCGGGGGGGGGGGGGGGGGGGCTTCATGGCCATTGCCAGACTGAGAATGTGTGTGTGTTGTGATGCTGCATTCCATGTTAACAAATGTGTGTTATAAGAATGTGTGTGTTCTATTGCTGCATTCCATGCTAACAATTGTTGTATGTTATAATTTCGTGTATAGCGTCTTGCTGCGTTCCTCATTCATTAGACAGCTGGACACAGATTAGTGACCACACAGATGGCTGGACACAGATTAGTGACCACATTTACAGCTGGTACAGATTAGTGAACATACTCACAGCTGGACACAGATTATTGGCCACACAGACAGCTGGACACAAATTAGTGACCACACAGACAGCTGGACACAGATTAGTGACCACATTTACAGATGGTACAGATTAGTGACCATACTCACAGCTGGACACATTACTGACCACACAGATTGACCACAACAGACAGCTGAACACATTAGTGACCACATAGATTATTGACCACACAGATTAGTGACCACATAGACTATTAGTGACCACACAGGCTGCTGGACACATTAGTGACCACACAGGCCGCTGGACACATTAGTGACCACACAGACAGCTGGACACATATTAGTGACCACATAGATTATTGGCCACTGGACACATTAGTGACCACAGATTGATCACAGAGACAGCTGGACACATTAGTGACCAATCAGATTGATCACACAGACAGCTGGACACATTAGTGACCACACAGACAGCTGGACACATTAGTGACCACACAGACAGCTGGACACATTAGTGACCACACAGATTGATCACACAGACAGCTGGACACAGATTAGTGACCACACAGACAGCTGGACACAGATTAGTGACCACACAGACAGCTGGACACAGATTAGTGACCACACAGATTGATCACACAGACAGCTGGACACATTAGTGACCACATAGACAGCTGGACACAGATTAGTGACCACATAGACAGCTGGACACAGATTAGTGACCACACAGACAGCTGGATACAGATTAGTGACCACACAGATTAGTGACCACACAGACAGCTGGACACATTAGTGACTACACAGACAGCTGGACACATTAGTGACCACTCAGATCACAGACAGCTGGACACAGATTAGCGACCACACAGACAGCTGGGCACATTAGTGATCACACAGACAGCTGGACACAGATTAGTGACCACACAGACAGCTGGACACAGATTAGCGACAAGACAGACAGCAGGACACAGATTAGTGACAACACAGACAGCAGGACACAGATTAGTGACCACACAGACAGCTGGACACAGTGACCACACAGCTGGACACAGATTAGTGACCACACAGACAGCTGGACACAGATTAGTGACCACACAGACAGCTGGACACAGATTAGCGACAAGACAGACAGCAGGACACAGATTAGTGACAACACAGACAGCAGGACACAGATTAGTGACCACACAGACAGCTGGACACAGTGACCACACAGCTGGACACAGATTAGTGACCACACAGCTGGACACAGATTAGTGACCACACAGACAGCTGGACACAGATTAGTGACCACACAGACAGCTGGACACAGATTAGTGACCACACAGACAGCTGGACACAGATTAGTGACCACACAGACAGCTGGACACAGATTAGTGACCACACAGACAGCTGGACACAGATTAGTGACCACACAGACAGCTGGACACAGATTAGTGACCACACAGACAGCTGGACACAGATTAGTGACCACACAGACAGCTGGACACAGATTAGTGACCACACAGACAGCAGGACACAGATTAGTGACAACACAGACAGCTGGACACAGATTAGTGACCACACAGACAGCTGGACACAGACAGCTGGACACAGATTAGTGACCACACAGACAGCTGGACACAGATTAGTGACCACACAGACAGCTGGACACAGATTAGTGACCACACAGACAGCTGGACACAGATTAGTGACCACACAGACAGCAGGACACAGATTAGTGACCACACAGACAGCTGGACACAGATTAGTGACCACACAGACAGCTGGACACAGATTAGTAACCACACAGACAGCTGGACACAGATTAGTGACCACACAGACAGCTGGACACAGATTAGTGACCACACAGACAGCAGGACACAGACAGCTGGACACAGATTAGTGACCACACAGACAGCTGGACACAGATTAGTAACCACACAGACAGCTGGACACAGGCAGCTGGACACAGATTAGTGACCACACAGACAGCTGGACACAGATTAGTGACCACACAGACAGCTGGACACAGATTAGTGACCGCACAGACAGCTGGACACAGATTAGCGACAACACAGACAGCAGGACACAGATTAGTGACAACACAGACAGCAGGACACAGATTAGTGACCACACAGACAGCAGGACACAGACAGCTGGACACAGATTAGTGACCACACAGACAGCTGGACACAGATTTGTGACCACAGAGACAGCTGGACACAGATTAGTGACCACACAGATTAGTGACCACACAGACAGCTGGACACAGACAGCTGGACACAGATTAGTGACCACACAGACAACTGGACACAGATTAGTGACCACACAGACAGCTGGACACAAATTAGTGACCACACAGACAGCTGGACACAGATTAGTGACCACACAGACAGCTGGACACAGATTAGTGACCACACAGACAGCAGGACACAGATTAGTGACCACACAGACAGCTGGACACAGATTAGTGACCACACAGACAGCTGGACACAGATTAGTGACCACACAGACAGCTGGACACAGATTAGTGACCACACAGACAGCAGGACACAGATTAGTGACCACACAGATTAGTGACCACACAGACAGCTGGACACAGATTAGTGACCACACAGACAGCTGGACACAGATTAGTGACCACACAGACAGCTGGACACAGATTAGTGACCACACAGACAGCTGGACACAGATTAGTGACCACACAGACAGCTGGACACAGATTAGTAACCACACAGACAGCTGGACACAGATTAGTGACCACACAGACAGCTGGACACAGATTAGTGACCACACAGACAGCTGGACACAGATTAGTGACCACACAGACAGCTGGACACAGATTAGTGACCACACAGACAGCTGGACACAGATTAGTGACCACACAGACAGCTGGACACAGATTAGTGACCACACAGACAGCAGGACACAGATTAGTGACCACACAGATTAGTGACCACACAGACAGCTGGACACAGATTAGTGACCACACAGACAGCTGGACACAGATTAGTGACCACACAGACAGCTGGACACAGATTAGTAACCACACAGACAGCTGGACACAGACAGCTGGACACAGATTAGTGACCACACAGACAGCTGGACACAGATTAGTGACCACACAGATTGATCACACAGACAGCTGGACACATTAGTGACCACATAGACAGCTGGACACAGATTAGTGACCACATAGACAGCTGGACACAGATTAGTGACCACACAGACAGCTGGATACAGATTAGTGACCACACAGATTAGTGACCACACAGACAGCTGGACACATTAGTGACTACACAGACAGCTGGACACATTAGTGACCACTCAGATCACAGACAGCTGGACACAGATTAGCGACCACACAGACAGCTGGGCACATTAGTGATCACACAGACAGCTGGACACAGATTAGTGACCACACAGACAGCTGGACACAGATTAGCGACAAGACAGACAGCAGGACACAGATTAGTGACAACACAGACAGCAGGACACAGATTAGTGACCACACAGACAGCTGGACACAGTGACCACACAGCTGGACACAGATTAGTGACCACACAGACAGCTGGACACAGATTAGTGACCACACAGACAGCTGGACACAGATTAGCGACAAGACAGACAGCAGGACACAGATTAGTGACAACACAGACAGCAGGACACAGATTAGTGACCACACAGACAGCTGGACACAGTGACCACACAGCTGGACACAGATTAGTGACCACACAGCTGGACACAGATTAGTGACCACACAGACAGCTGGACACAGATTAGTGACCACACAGACAGCTGGACACAGATTAGTGACCACACAGACAGCTGGACACAGATTAGTGACCACACAGACAGCTGGACACAGATTAGTGACCACACAGACAGCTGGACACAGATTAGTGACCACACAGACAGCTGGACACAGATTAGTGACCACACAGACAGCTGGACACAGATTAGTGACCACACAGACAGCTGGACACAGATTAGTGACCACACAGACAGCAGGACACAGATTAGTGACAACACAGACAGCTGGACACAGATTAGTGACCACACAGACAGCTGGACACAGACAGCTGGACACAGATTAGTGACCACACAGACAGCTGGACACAGATTAGTGACCACACAGACAGCTGGACACAGATTAGTGACCACACAGACAGCTGGACACAGATTAGTGACCACACAGACAGCAGGACACAGATTAGTGACCACACAGACAGCTGGACACAGATTAGTGACCACACAGACAGCTGGACACAGATTAGTAACCACACAGACAGCTGGACACAGATTAGTGACCACACAGACAGCTGGACACAGATTAGTGACCACACAGACAGCAGGACACAGACAGCTGGACACAGATTAGTGACCACACAGACAGCTGGACACAGATTAGTAACCACACAGACAGCTGGACACAGGCAGCTGGACACAGATTAGTGACCACACAGACAGCTGGACACAGATTAGTGACCACACAGACAGCTGGACACAGATTAGTGACCGCACAGACAGCTGGACACAGATTAGCGACAACACAGACAGCAGGACACAGATTAGTGACAACACAGACAGCAGGACACAGATTAGTGACCACACAGACAGCAGGACACAGACAGCTGGACACAGATTAGTGACCACACAGACAGCTGGACACAGATTTGTGACCACAGAGACAGCTGGACACAGATTAGTGACCACACAGATTAGTGACCACACAGACAGCTGGACACAGACAGCTGGACACAGATTAGTGACCACACAGACAACTGGACACAGATTAGTGACCACACAGACAGCTGGACACAAATTAGTGACCACACAGACAGCTGGACACAGATTAGTGACCACACAGACAGCTGGACACAGATTAGTGACCACACAGACAGCAGGACACAGATTAGTGACCACACAGACAGCTGGACACAGATTAGTGACCACACAGACAGCTGGACACAGATTAGTGACCACACAGACAGCTGGACACAGATTAGTGACCACACAGACAGCAGGACACAGATTAGTGACCACACAGATTAGTGACCACACAGACAGCTGGACACAGATTAGTGACCACACAGACAGCTGGACACAGATTAGTGACCACACAGACAGCTGGACACAGATTAGTGACCACACAGACAGCTGGACACAGATTAGTGACCACACAGACAGCTGGACACAGATTAGTAACCACACAGACAGCTGGACACAGATTAGTGACCACACAGACAGCTGGACACAGATTAGTGACCACACAGACAGCTGGACACAGATTAGTGACCACACAGACAGCTGGACACAGATTAGTGACCACACAGACAGCTGGACACAGATTAGTGACCACACAGACAGCTGGACACAGATTAGTGACCACACAGACAGCAGGACACAGATTAGTGACCACACAGATTAGTGACCACACAGACAGCTGGACACAGATTAGTGACCACACAGACAGCTGGACACAGATTAGTGACCACACAGACAGCTGGACACAGATTAGTAACCACACAGACAGCTGGACACAGACAGCTGGACACAGATTAGTGACCACACAGACAGCTGGACACAGATTAGTAACCACACAGACAGCAGGACACAGACAGCTGGACACAGATTAGTGACCACACAGACAGCTGGACACAGATTAGTGACCACACAGACAGCTGGACACAGATTAGTGACCACACAGACAGCTGGACACAGATTAGTGACCACACAGACAGCTGGACACAGATTAGCGATAACACAGACAGCAGGACACAGATTAGTGACAACACAGACAGCAGGACACAGATTAGTGACCACACAGACAGCTGGACACAGATTAGTGACCACACAGATTAGTGACCACACAGACAGCTGGACACAGATTAGTGACCACACAGACAGCTGGACACAGATTAGTGACCACACAGACAGCAGGACACAGATTAGTGACAACACAGACAGCTGGACACAGATTAGTGACCACACAGACAGCTGGACACAGATTAGTGACCACACAGACAGCTGGACACAGATTAGTGACCACACAGACAGCTGGACACAGACAGCTGGACACAGATTAGTGACCACACAGACAGCTGGACACAGATTAGTGACCACACAGACAGCAGGACACAGATTAGTGACCACACAGACAGCTGGACACAGATTAGTGACCACACAGACAGCTGGACACAGATTAGTGACCACACAGACAGCTGGACACAGATTAGTAACCACACAGACAGCTGGACACAGATTAGTGACCACACAGACAGCTGGACACAGATTAGTGACCACACAGACAGCAGGACACAGACAGCTGGACACAGATTAGTGACCACACAGACAGCTGGACACAGATTAGTGACCACACAGACAGCTGGACACAGATTAGTGACCGCACAGACAGCTGGACACAGATTAGTGACCGCACAGACAGCTGGACACAGATTAGCGACAACACAGACAGCAGGACACAGATTAGTGACAACACAGACAGCAGGACACAGATTAGTGACCACACAGACAGCTGGACACAGATTAGTGACCACACAGACAGCTGGACACAGATTTGTGACCACAGAGACAGCTGGACACAGATTAGTGACCTCACAGACAGCAGGACACAGATTAGTGACCACACAGACAGCTGGACACAGATTAGTGACCACACAGACAGCTGGACACAGATTAGTGACCACACAGACAGCTGGACACAGATTAGTGACCACACAGACAGCTGGACACAGATTAGTGACCACACAGACAGCTGGACACAGATTAGTGACCACACAGACAGCTGGACACAGATTAGTGACCACACAGACAGCTGGACACAGATTAGTGACCACACAGACAGCTGGACACAGATTAGTGACCACACAGACAGCAGGACACAGATTAGTGACAACACAGACAGCTGGACACAGATTAGTGACCACACAGACAGCTGGACACAGACAGCTGGACACAGATTAGTGACCACACAGACAGCTGGACACAGATTAGTGACCACACAGACAGCTGGACACAGATTAGTGACCACACAGACAGCTGGACACAGATTAGTGACCACACAGACAGCTGGACACAGATTAGTGACCACACAGACAGCTGGACACAGATTAGTGACCACACAGACAGCTGGACACAGATTAGTAACCACACAGACAGCTGGACACAGATTAGTGACCACACAGACAGCTGGACACAGATTAGTGACCACACAGACAGCAGGACACAGACAGCTGGACACAGATTAGTGACCACACAGACAGCTGGACACAGATTAGTAACCACACAGACAGCTGGACACAGGCAGCTGGACACAGATTAGTGACCACACAGACAGCTGGACACAGATTAGTGACCACACAGACAGCTGGACACAGATTAGTGACCGCACAGACAGCTGGACACAGATTAGCGACAACACAGACAGCAGGACACAGATTAGTGACAACACAGACAGCAGGACACAGATTAGTGACCACACAGACAGCAGGACACAGACAGCTGGACACAGATTAGTGACCACACAGACAGCTGGACACAGATTTGTGACCACAGAGACAGCTGGACACAGATTAGTGACCACACAGATTAGTGACCACACAGACAGCTGGACACAGACAGCTGGACACAGACAGCTGGACACAGATTAGTGACCACACAGACAACTGGACACAGATTAGTGACCACACAGACAGCTGGACACAAATTAGTGACCACACAGACAGCTGGACACAGATTAGTGACCACACAGACAGCTGGACACAGATTAGTGACCACACAGACAGCAGGACACAGATTAGTGACCACACAGACAGCTGGACACAGATTAGTGACCACACAGACAGCTGGACACAGATTAGTGACCACACAGACAGCTGGACACAGATTAGTGACCACACAGACAGCAGGACACAGATTAGTGACCACACAGATTAGTGACCACACAGACAGCTGGACACAGATTAGTGACCACACAGACAGCTGGACACAGATTAGTGACCACACAGACAGCTGGACACAGATTAGTGACCACACAGACAGCTGGACACAGATTAGTGACCACACAGACAGCTGGACACAGATTAGTAACCACACAGACAGCTGGACACAGATTAGTGACCACACAGACAGCTGGACACAGATTAGTGACCACACAGACAGCTGGACACAGATTAGTGACCACACAGACAGCTGGACACAGATTAGTGACCACACAGACAGCTGGACACAGATTAGTGACCACACAGACAGCAGGACACAGATTAGTGACCACACAGACAGCTGGACACAGATTAGTGACCACACAGACAGCTGGACACAGATTAGTGACCACACAGACAGCTGGACACAGATTAGTAACCACACAGACAGCTGGACACAGACAGCTGGACACAGATTAGTGACCACACAGACAGCTGGACACAGATTAGTAACCACACAGACAGCAGGACACAGACAGCTGGACACAGATTAGTGACCACACAGACAGCTGGACACAGATTAGTGACCACACAGACAGCTGGACACAGATTAGTGACCACACAGACAGCTGGACACAGATTAGTGACCACACAGACAGCTGGACACAGATTAGCGATAACACAGACAGCAGGACACAGATTAGTGACAACACAGACAGCAGGACACAGATTAGTGACCACACAGACAGCAGGACACAGACAGCTGGACACAGATTAGTGACCACACAGATTAGTGACCACACAGACAGCTGGACACAGATTAGTAACCACACAGACAGCAGGACACAGACAGCTGGACACAGATTAGTGACCACACAGACAGCTGGACACAGATTAGTGACCACACAGACAGCTGGACACAGATTAGTGACCACACAGACAGCTGGACACAGATTAGTGACCACACAGACAGCTGGACACAGATTAGCGATAACACAGACAGCAGGACACAGATTAGTGACAACACAGACAGCAGGACACAGATTAGTGACCACACAGACAGCAGGACACAGACAGCTGGACACAGATTAGTGACCACACAGACAGCTGGACACAGATTAGTGACCACACAGACAGCAGGACACAGATTAGTGACCACACAGACAGCTGGACACAGATTAGTGACCACACAGACAGCTGGACACAGATTAGTGACCACACAGACAGCTGGACACAGATTAGTAACCACACAGACAGCTGGACACAGATTAGTGACCACACAGACAGCTGGACACAGATTAGTGACCACACAGACAGCAGGACACAGACAGCTGGACACAGATTAGTGACCACACAGACAGCTGGACACAGATTAGTGACCACACAGACAGCTGGACACAGATTAGTGACCACACAGACAGCTGGACACAGATTAGTGACCGCACAGACAGCTGGACACAGATTAGCGACAACACAGACAGCAGGACACAGATTAGTGACAACACAGACAGCAGGACACAGATTAGTGACCACACAGACAGCTGGACACAGATTAGTGACCACACAGACAGCTGGACACAGATTTGTGACCACAGAGACAGCTGGACACAGATTAGTGACCTCACAGACAGCAGGACACAGATTAGTGACCACACAGACAGCTGGACACAGACAGCTGGACACAGATTAGTGACCACACAGACAACTGGACACAGATTAGTGACCACACAGACAGCTGGACACAAATTAGTGACCACACAGACAGCTGGACACAGATTAGTGACCACACAGACAGCAGGACACAGATTAGTGACCACACAGATTAGTGACCACACAGACAGCTGGACACAGATTAGTGACCACACAGACAGCTGGACACAGATTAGTGACCACACAGACAGCTGGACACAGATTAGTGACCACACAGACAGCTGGACACAGATTAGTAACCACACAGACAGCTGGACACAGATTAGTGACCACACAGACAGTTGGACACAGATTAGTGACCACACAGACAGCTGGACACAGATTAGTGACCACACAGACAGCTGGACACAGATTAGTGACCACACAGACAGCTGGACACAGATTAGTGACCACACAGACAGCAGGACACAGATTAGTGACCACACAGACAGCAGGACACAGATTAGTGACCACACAGATTAGTGACCACACAGACAGCTGGACACAGATTAGTGACCACACAGACAGCTGGACACAGATTAGTGACCACACAGACAGCTGGACACAGATTAGTGACCACACAGACAGCTGGACACAGATTAGCGACAACACAGACAGCAGGACACAGATTAGTGACAACACAGACAGCAGGACACAGATTAGTGACCACACAGACAGCTGGACACAGATTAGTGACCACACAGACAGCTGGACACAGATTAGTGACCACACAGACAGCAGGACACAGATTAGTGACTACACAGACAGCTGGACACAGACAGCTGGACACAGATTAGTGACCACACAGACAGCTGGACACAGATTAGTGACCACACAGACAGCTGGACACAGATTAGTGACCACACAGACAGCTGGACACAGATTAGTGACCACACAGACAGCTGGACACAGATTAGTGACCACACAGACAGCTGGACACAGATTAGTGACCACACAGACAGCTGGACACAGACAGGACACAGACAGCTGGACACAGATTAGTGACAACACATACAGCAGGACACAGATTAGTGACAACACAGACAGCAGGACACAGATTAGTGACCACACAGACAGCTGGGCACAGATTAGTGACCACACAGACAGCAAGACACAGACAGCAGGACACAGATTAGTAACCACACAGACAGCTGGACACAGATTAGCAACCACACAGACAGCAGGACACAGATTAGTAACCACACAGACAGCAGGACACAGACAGCTGGACACAGATTAGTAACCACACAGACAGCTGGACACAGAATAGTGACCACACAGACAGCTGGACACAGATTAGTAACCACACAGACAGCAGGACACAGACAGCTGGACACAGATTAGTGACCACACAGACAGCTGGACACAGATTAGTGACCACACAGACAGCAGGACACAGATTAGTGACCACACAGACAGCTGGACACAGATTAGTAACCACACAGACAGCTGGACACAGATTAGTGACCACACAGACAGCTGGACACAGATTAGTGACCACACAGACAGCTGGACACAGATTAGTGACCACACAGACAGCTGGACACAGATTAGTGACCACACAGACAGCTGGACACAGATTAGTGACCACACAGACAGCTGGACACAGATTAGTGACCACACAGACAGCTGGACACAGATTAGTGACCACACAGACAGCTGGACACAGATTAGTGACCACACAGACAGCTGGACACAGATTAGTGACCACACAGACAGCTGGACACAGATTAGTGACCACACAGACAGCTGGACACAGATTAGTGACCACACAGACAGCTGGACACAGATTAGTGACCACACAGACAGCTGGACACAGATTAGTGACCACACAGACAGCTGGACACAGATTAGTGACCACACAGACAGCTGGACACAGATTAGTGACCACACAGACAGCTGGACACAGATTAGTGATCACACAGACAGCAGGACACAGATTAGTGACAACACAGACAGCTGGACACAGATTAGTGACCACACAGACAGCTGGACACAAATTAGTGACCACACAGACAGCAGGACACAGATTAGTAACCACACAGACAGCTGGACACAGATTAGTAACCACACAGACAGCAGGACACAGATTAGTAACCACACAGACAGCTGGACACATTAGTGACCACACAGACAGCTGGACACAGATTAGTAACCACACAGACAGCTGGACACAGATTAGTGACCACACAGACAGCTGGACACAGATTAGTGACCACACAGACAGCAGGACACAGACAGCTGGACACAGATTAGTGACCACACAGACAGCTGGACACAGATTAGTAACCACACAGACAGCAGGACACAGATTAGTGACAACACAGACAGCTGGACACAGATTAGTGATCACACAGACAGCAGGACACAGATTAGTGATCACACAGACAGCAGGACACAGATTAGTGACAACACAGACAGCTGGACACAGATTAGTAACAACACAAGACAGCTGGACACAGATTAGTGACAACAGAGACAGCTGGACACAGATTAGTGATCACACAGACATCTGGACACAGATTAGTGATCACACAGACATCTGGACACAGATTAGTGATCACACAGAGACATCTGGACACAGATTAGTGAGAGTAAACATGGTGCCATTGTATTGATGTCTATACCAGCTCCTGGGAGTGCGCTCACGCTTGCTCCCAAACACACACACAGATGAGTGAAGATGTTGCCATGGTATTTGTCATCAACTTGTGTGTGTCTAGTCAACTAGCAGTCTGTGTGAGAACATATCTAGCCAGCTAGCAGTCTGTGTGAGAACATATCTGGCCAGCTAGCAGCCTGTGTTAGAACATATCTAGCCAGCTAGCAGTCTGTGTGAGAACATATCTAGCCAGCTAGCAGTCTCTGTGAGAACATATCTAGCCAGCTAGCAGCCTGTGTGAGAACATATCTAGCCAGCTAACAGCCTATATGAGGACACATCTAGCCAGCTAGCAGTCTGTGTGAGAACATATCTAGCCAGTTAGCAGTCTGTGTGAGAACATATCTAGCCAGTTAGCAGTCTGTGTGAGAACATATCTAGCCAGTTAGCAGTCTGTGTGAGAACATATCTAGCCAGCTAGCAGTCTGTGTGAGAACATATCTGGCCAGCTAGCAGACTGTGAGAACATGAGACGAGCTAGCAGTCTGTGTGAGAGAGATTGGTTGTTGATATCTGAACTATCATCGTTTACACTTGCCTGTTGTCTGTGACTGGACCGCCAATGTTTTATTTTTTTAAATTATAATAAAACATCTATATTTGTGGAAGTTGCAGTTGTTCTGTAGTAGTGGTGTTCCTCTGCTCGACAAGACATTAACCGTACATCAAGAAAGAATGGCAGTGATGGAATAAATGCTGCGAGGGGAAATAACCTGGTCATAGAAAAGCGGGTTATAATTATGTATCAAGCATATTGTACATGATGCTACACACACACATGCACAGGACAATAGATAGTGTGGCATGTATCAGGGTCGCAGTTAGTGGTCATTATGTCAATAGCTGTCATCTTGACAGCTACAGGTCTAAGCTACGCAATACTGATACAAACATTTGGCTGGGGCCAAACATGTACACAATCAACTGAACAAGCAGATGGTACTACCTGCTTTCTGTTAACGCCGAATGTTGGGCGACGTTTACCAAACCCGACACCCCACATTGTGCCAACGGCTTCGGGCGGAAGAGCGTAATTGGGAGGCTACAAGCCTTATCCTGGTGCGAGGAAATGCAACCTAAAGACAATGTCAGGGCAGACCAGGCCCTAAGCCTTGGATGGCAGCTGGTCTAGGATCGAAGCTCTGACAGGCGGACAGTTAGAGCATTGCTTTGCTGCAGCTTGTCTTGTTCCAGACGTATTGGTGTTATCTTTCCTCTGGAATGAACCGGACAGACCGAAAGAGGGATCATGTTGCATGGGCAACACATGGTCTCTATATTTTAGCCCAGGCTTTGTGCTATGGAGAGGTATAACTCATCCCTGGTCTTAAACGGTCTCGGAATCAAAGCGAGAGGTAGCAGTTACGGGTTATAAGTCCTTGTCAATTGGCGTAGACATGGGGCGCCACGGGTTGCCTCTGGCGGTGGGAGACCCCTACAGGTGTCACTGATCAACTGCCGCCCGCCTCAAGCTGGACATCCCCCGGCCAATTGGGTGCTGATCCGCCATAGCCTGCCTGCTTCAATGAGTGGTTGGGGCTAGGACAAAATCTAAATCGCAGGCTGTAAAACCAATGTACCAGGTACTACTAAAAAGAAAAATAGAAAACCTCAAGCTACGGCTTGCAACCTGGAACGTAAGAACCATGTGTCCAGGATTTTCCACTGACCTAACAAATATTGATGATGTGAGAAAAACTGCTGTGAACTCAATCGTCTTAACATTGATATTGCTGGCCTGCAGGAGACTCGCCTCGCCGAGGGAGGGTCACTCGGGGGAAAACAATTACACTTTTTTGTGTGTGTGTGGAAGGGTAGAGGGCAGGCAGAAAAAAAGACAACATGGTGTGGGCTTTGCAGTGAAAAATTCGCTACTGGGAATGATTGAAATTCCAGCAGGAGGTAATAAAAGACTAATATCCCTGCGCTTGGCAACCTCTTATGGTTTTGCCACCATTATTACTGCATATGCACCGACACTCACTTTCCCTGATGATATGAAGGATTCGTTCTATGAGTTAGACTGTGATCAAGGCAGTTCCAAAATCCGACTGCATTTATATGTTCGGTGATTTCAATTCTCGTGTGGGCAAGGACTCGAGTTCATGGCCAGTGTGCCTTGGAAAATACAGCATCGGTCGCATGAATGAAAATGGACAAAGGCTGCTGGAGCATTGCACCACAAATGACCTGTATTACGAACTCCTTTTTTTTAAACCAAAAGCGCTGCATAAGCTCACATGGGAACATCCCAGATCCGGCCATTGGCATCAGGTGGACTTCATCATCACACGGAGACAACATCTGAACCAAACATCATTAACTCGAAGTTACTACAGTGCTGACTGTTATATTGTATTGATCATTCGTTGGTTGTTGCAAGGGTTAGACTGAGACCAAAGAGAATCTACACAGCTAAACACAAATCTAGCCCCAGGATTAATATTATTAACACTCACGATCCTGATAAGTGCTTTGAGTTCCAACAGCAACTTGAAGACGCTTTCACGGATACATCATAAATTGTACAGCAAGTGAAAAGTGGGGTAAACTTAAGGAAATTATAAAACAGTGGTAGGCGTTTACGGCACTGTGGATCATAAGAGGCAGGACTGGTTTGCGGCAAACAGCCAGACACCGCAGCCATTTATTGATAAAAAGAAGATAGCTCTCTTGAGAAACAAGGAAAGAACAACGCGTAACACTCTCAGTGAGCTGAAGCAAGCTAGGAAGGATGTGCAAAAGGCTGCCAGGCAGTGTGAGAATGACTATTGGATCAAGTTATGTGAGTCCATTCAAATCGCAAGTGATAAGGGAAACATCAGAAGCATGTATGAAGGGATAAAGAAAGCCTGTGGTCCAATGATCAGAAGAAGTGCACCAATGAAAACCTTGACTGGAGAAATCATCATTGATAAAAAAAAACAGCAGATGGGTAGAGCACTATTTGGAGCTTTACTCAAGTGAGACCAAACTAGCGGTTGATGCCCTCAACGCCATAGAGGCCCTGCCAACTCTTGACCACCTGGAAACACTTCCCACCGTAACAGAAGTTAAGTGTGCTATAAATGAACTTGCATCTGGCAAGGCTCCAGGTATGGATGGGATTCCAATAGAGGTTATCAGGAGTGGGCAAGACACACTCACTCTACAGATTCACCAGCTAATAGAGCTATACTGGTGAGATGGACAAGTCCCACAGGCTTTCAAAGATTCAAACATCAAAACACTACACGAACAAGGGTGATCGGAGCGACTGTAAAAACTATAGGGGTATCTCATTTCTGTGTATTGTTGGGAAAGTATTTGCCAGAATTGTTCTGCGCAGACATGATATGCTGACAATCTTCGTCCGATCCAGTGTTAGCCATTCCATCCAGAACATCCATGGTATGCTGGCAATATCCGTCCTATCCAGTGCAAGTCACTCCATCCAGAACATCCATGATATGCTGGCAATCTCCGTCCAATCCGGTGCTAGCCACCCCACCCAGAACATCCGTGATATGCTGGCAATCTCCGTCCAATCCGGTGCTAGCCACCCCACCCAGAACATCCGTGATATGCTGGCAATCTCCGTCCAATCCGGTGCTAGCCACCCCACCCAGAACATCCGTGATATGCTGGCAATCTCCGTCCAATCCGGTGCTAGCCACCCCACCCAGAACATCCGTGATATGCTGGCAATCTCCGTCCAATCCGGTGCTAGCCACCCCACCCAGAACATCCGTGATATGCTGGCAATCTCCGTCCAATCCGGTGCTAGCCACCCCACCCAGAACATCCGTGATATGCTGGCAATCTCCGTCCAATCCGGTGCTAGCCACTCCACACAGAACGTTCCAATTTCAGAAACATACCCAGTGAGTCAGTTACAAACACAACATGTGCTACCCTCGAACAATCTATGAGTCAGTTACAAACACATGTGCTACCCTCCAAATATCTGTGAGTCAGTTACAAACACAACGTATGCTACCCTCCAACCATCTGTGAGTCAGTTATAAAAACACGTGCTACCCTCCAACCATCTGTGAGTCAGTTACAAACAACATGTGCTACCCTCCAACAGTCTGTGAGTCCGGTACAAACACAACGTGCTACCCTCGAACAATCTATGAGTCAGTTACAATCACAACATGTGCTACCCTCGAACAATCTATGAGTCAGTTACAAACACATGTGCTACCCTCCAACAATCTGTGAGTCAGTTACAAACACAACATGTGCTACCCTCCAACAATCTGTGAGTCAGTTACAAACACAACATGTGCTACCCTCGAACAATCTATGAGTCAGTTACAAACACATGTGCTACCCTCCAACAATCTATGAGTCAGTTACAAACACATGTGCTACCCTCCAACAATCTGTGAGTCAGTTACAAACACAACATGTGCTACCCTCGAACAATCTATGAGTCAGTTACAAACACATGTGCTACCCTCCAACAATCTGTGAGTCATTTACAAACACAACGTATGCTACCCTCCAACCATCTGTGAGTCAGTTATAAAAACACGTGCTACCCTCCAACCATCTGTGAGTCAGTTACAAACAACATGTGCTACCCTCCAACAGTCTGTGAGTCCGGTACAAACACAACGTGCTACCCTCGAACAATCTATGAGTCAGTTACAAACACAACATGTGCTACCCTCGAACAATCTATGAGTCAGTTACAAACACAACATGTGCTACCCTCCAACAGACTGTGAGTCCGTTACAAACACAACATGTGCTACCCTCCAACCATCTGTGAGTCAGTTACAAACACAACATGTGCCACCCTCCAACCACCTGTGAGTCAGTTACAAACACATGTCTGGCCGTGCTACACTCCAACCATCTGTGAGTCAGTTATGAACACAACATATGCTACCCTCCAACCATCTGTGAGTCAGTTACAAACACAACATGTGCTACCCTACAACCATCTGTGAGTCAGTTATAAACACATGTCATGTCTGGCCGTGCTACCCTCCAACAATCTGTGAGTCAGTTACAAACACAACGTATGCTACCCTCCAACCATCTGTGAGTCAGTTATAAACACAACATGTGCTACCCTCCAACCATCTGTGAGTCAGTTATAAATACAACATGTGCTACCCTCCAACCATCTGTGAGTCAGTTATGAACACTCTGGCCGAGCTACCCTCCAACCATCTGTGAGTCAGTTACAAACACAACATGTGCTACCCTCCAACCATCTGTGAGTCAGTTATAAACACATGTCATGTCTGGCCGTGCTACCCTCCAACAATCTGTGAGTCAGTTACAAACACAACGTATGCTACCCTCCAACCATCTGTGAGTCAGTTATAAACACAACATGTGCTACCCTCCAACCATCTGTGAGTCAGTTATAAATACAACATGTGCTACCCTCCAACCATCTGTGAGTCAGTTATGAACACTCTGGCCGAGCTACCCTCCAACCATCTGTGAGTCAGTTACAAACACAACATGTGCTACCCTCCAACCATCTGTGAGTCAGTTAGAAACACAACATGTGCTACCCTCCAACCATCTGTGAGTCAGTTAGAAACACAACATGTGCTACCCTCCAACCATCTGTGAGTCCGTTACAAACACAACATGTGCTACCCTCCAACCATCTGTGAGTCCGTTACAAACACAACATGTCTGGTCGTGCTACCCTCCAACCATCTGTGAGTCCGTTACAAACACAACATGTGCTACCCCCCAACCATCTGTGAGTCCGTTACAAACACAACATGTGCTACCCCCCAACCATCTGTGAGTCCGTTACAAACACAACATGTGCTACCCTCCAACCATCTGTGAGTCCGTTACAAACACAACATGTGCTACCCTCCAACCATCTGTGAGTCCGTTACAAACACAACATGTGCTACCCTCCAACCATCTGTGAGTCCGTTACAAACACAACATGTGCTACCCTCCAACCATCTGTGAGTCCGTTACAAACACAACATGTCTGGCCGTGCTACCCTCCAACCATCTGTGAGTCCGTTACAAACACAACATGTGCTACCCTCCAACTATCTGTGAGTCAGTTACAAACAACATGTGCTATCCTCCAACCATCTGTGAGTCAGTTACAAACAACATGTGCTATCCTCCAACCATCTGTGAGTCAGTTACAAACAACATGTGCTACCCTCCAACCATCTGTGAGTCAGTTACAAACAACATGTGCTATCCTCCAACCATCTGTGAGTCAGTTACAAACAACATGTGCTATCCTCCAACCATCTGTGAGTCAGTTACAAACACAACATGTGCTATCCTCCAATCATCTGTGAGTCAGTTACAAACAACATGTGCTATCCTCCAACCATCTGTGAGTCAGTTACAAACACAACATGTGCTACCCTCCAACCATCTGTGAGTCAGTTACAAACAACATGTGCTATCCTCCAACCATCTGTGAGTCAGTTACAAACAACATGTGCTATCCTCCAACCATCTGTGAGTCAGTTACAAACAACATTTGCTATCCTCCAACCATCTGTGAGTCAGTTACAAACAACATGTGCTACCCTCCAACCATCTGTGAGTCAGTTACAAACACAACATGTGCTACCCTCCAACTATCTGTGAGTCAGTTACAAACAATATGTGCTACCCTCCAACTATCTGTGAGTCCGTTACAAACACAACATGTGCTACCCTCCAACCATCTGTGAGTCCGTTACAAACACAACATGTGCTACCCTCCAACCATCTGTGAGTCTGTTACAAACACAACATGTCTGGCCGGCTACCCTCCAACCATCTGTGAGTCTGTTACAAACACAACATGTGCTACCCTCCAACCATCTGTGAGTCAGTTACAAACACAACATGTGCTACCCTCCAACCATCTGTGAGTCCGTTACAAACAACATGTGCTACCCTCCAACGATCTGTGAGTCCGTTACAAACACAACACGTGCTACCCTCCAACCATCTGTGAGTCCGTTACAAACACAACATGTGCTACCCTCCAACCATCTGTGAGTCCGTTACAAACACAACATGTCTGGCCGTGCTACCCTCCAATCATCTGTGAGTCCGTTACAAACACAACATGTGCTATCCTCCAACCATCTGTGAGTCAGTTACAAACAACATGTGCTATCCTCCAACCATCTGTGAGTCAGTTACAAACAACATGTGCTATCCTCCAACCATCTGTGAGTCAGTTACAAACAACATGTGCTACCCTCCAACCATCTGTGAGTCAGTTACAAACACAACATGTGCTACCCTCCAACTATCTGTGAGTCAGTTACAAACAACATGTGCTACCCTCCAACTATCTGTGAGTCCGTTACAAACACAACATGTGCTACCCTCCAACCATCTGTGAGTCAGTTACAAACACAACATGTGCTATCCTCCAATCATCTGTGAGTCAGTTACAAACAACATGTGCTACCCTCCAACCATCTGTGAGTCAGTTACAAACACAACATGTGCTACCCTCCAACTATCTGTGAGTCAGTTACAAACAACATGTGCTACCCTCCAACTATCTGTGAGTCCGTTACAAACACAACATGTGCTACCCTCCAACCATCTGTGAGTCCGTTACAAACACAACATGTGCTACCCTCCAACCATCTGTGAGTCCGTTACAAACACAACATGTCTGGCCGTGCTACCCTCCAACCATCTGTGAGTCCGTTACAAACACAACATGTGCTACCCTCCAACCATCTGTGAGTCAGTTACAAACACAACATGTACTACCCTCCAACCATCTGTGAGTCCGTTACAAACAACTTGTGCTACCCTCCAACCATCTGTGAGTCCGTTACAAACACAACATGTGCTACCCTCCAACCATCTGTAAGTCCGTTACAAACACAACATGTGCTACCCTCCAACCATCTGTGAGTCCATTACAAACACAACATGTCTGGCCGTGCTACCCTCCAATCATCTGTGAGTCCGTTACAAACACAACATGTGCTACCCTCCAACCATCTGTGAGTCCGTTACAAACACAACATGTCTGGCCGTGCTACCCTCCAACCATCTGTGAGTCCGTTACAAACACAACATGTGCTACCCTCCAACCATCTGTGAGTCAGTTACAAACACAACATGTGCTACCCTCCAACCATCTGTGAGTCCGTTACAAACAACATGTGCTACCCTCCAACCATCTGTGAGTCCGTTACAAACACAACATGTGCTACCCTCCAACCATCTGTGAGTCCGTTACAAACACAACATGTTTGGCCGTGCTACCCTCCAATCATCTGTGAGTCCGTTACAAACACAACATGTGCTACCCTCCAACCATCTGTGAGTCCGTTACAAACACAACATGTCTGGCCGTGCTACCCTCCAACCATCTGTGAGTCCGTTACAAACACAACATGTGCTACCCTCCAACCATCTGTGAGTCAGTTACAAACACAACATGTGCTACCCTCCAACCATCTGTGAGTCCGTTACAAACAACATGTGCTACCCTCCAACCATCTGTGAGTCCGTTACAAACACAACATGTGCTACCCTCCAACCATCTGTGAGTCCGTTACAAACACAACATGTGCTACCCTCCAACCATCTGTGAGTCCGTTACAAACACAACATGTGCTACCCTCCAACCATCTGTGAGTCCGTTACAAACACAACATGTGCTACCCTCCAGCCATCTGTGAGTCCGTTACAAACACAACATGTGATACCCTCCAACCATCTGTGAGTCCGTTACAAACACAACATGTGCTACCCTCCAACCATCTGTGAGTCCGTTACAAACACAACATGTCTGGCCGTGCTACCCTCCAATCATCTGTGAGTCCGTTACAAACACAACATGTGCTATCCTCCAACCATCTGTGAGTCAGTTACAAACAACATGTGCTATCCTCCAACCATATGTGAGTCAGTTACAAACAACATGTGCTATCCTCCAACCATCTGTGAGTCAGTTACAAACAACATGTGCTACCCTCCAACCATCTGTGAGTCAGTTACAAACACAACATGTGCTACCCTCCAACTATCTGTGAGTCAGTTACAAACAACATGTGCTACCCTCCAACTATCTGTGAGTCCGTTACAAACACAACATGTGCTACCCTCCAACCATCTGTGAGTCCGTTACAAACACAACATGTGCTACCCTCCAACCATCTGTGAGTCCGTTACAAACACAACATGTCTGGCCGTGCTACCCTCCAACCATCTGTGAGTCCGTTACAAACACAACATGTGCTACCCTCCAACCATCTGTGAGTCAGTTACAAACACAACATGTGCTACCCTCCAACCATCTGTGAGTCCGTTACAAACAACATGTGCTACCCTCCAACCATCTGTGAGTCCGTTACAAACACAACATGTGCTACCCTCCAACCATCTGTGAGTCCGTTACAAACACAACATGTGCTACCCTCCAACCATCTGTGAGTCCGTTACAAACACAACATGTCTGGCCGTGCTACCCTCCAATCATCTGTGAGTCCGTTACAAACACAACATGTGCTACCCTCCAACCATCTGTGAGTCCGTTACAAACACAACATGTCTGGCCGTGCTACCCTCCAACCATCTGTGAGTCCGTTACAAACACAACATGTGCTACCCTCCAACCATCTGTGAGTCAGTTACAAACACAACATGTGCTACCCTCCAACCATCTGTGAGTCCGTTACAAACAACATGTGCTACCCTCCAACCATCTGTGAGTCCGTTACAAACACAACATGTGCTACCCTCCAACCATCTGTGAGTCCGTTACAAACACAACATGTGCTACCCTCCAACCATCTGTGAGTCCGTTACAAACACAACATGTGCTACCCTCCAACCATCTGTGAGTCAGTTACAAACACAACATGTGCTACCCTCCAACTATCTGTGAGTCAGTTACAAACACAACATGTGCTAACCGTGCTACCCTCCAACCATCTGTGAGTCAGTTACAAACACAACATGTGCTACCCTCCAACTATCTGTGAGTCAGTTACAAACACAACATGTGCTAACCGTGCTACCCTCCAAGTCATCATAGTGCTACAGTTAAACTGTGGAGAGAAACTGTGAGGAACCCTGTTATCTTAGTAATACAGTTAAACTGTGGAGAGAAACTGTGAGGAACCCTGTTATCTTAGTAATACAGTTAAACTGTGGAGAGAAACTGTGAGGAACCCTGTTATCTTAGTAATACAGTTAAACTGTGGAGAGAAACTGCGAGGAACCCTGTTATCTTAGTAATACAGTTAAACTGTGGAGAGAAACTGTGAGGAACCCTGTTATCTTAGTAATACAGTTAAACTGTGGAGAGAAACTGTGAGGAACCCTGTTATCTTAGTAATACAGTTAAACTGTGGAGAGAAACTGCGAGGAACCCTGTTATCTTAGTAATACAGTTAAACTGTGGAGAGAAACTGTGAGGAACCCTGTTATCTTAGTAATACAGTTAAACTGTGGAGAGAAACTGCGAGGAACCCTGTTATCTTAGTAATACAGTTAAACTGTGGAGAGAAACTGCGAGGAACCCTGTTATCTTAGTAATACAGTTAAACTGTGGAGAGAAACTGCGAGGAACCCTGTTATCTTAGTAATACAGTTAAACTGTGGAGAGAAACTGCGAGGAACCCTGTTATCTTAGTAATACAGTTAAACTGTGGAGAGAAACTGTGAGGAACCCTGTTATCTTAGTAATACAGTTAAACTGTGGAGAGAAACTGCGAGGAACCCTGTTATCTTAGTAATACAGTTAAACTGTGGAGAGAAACTGTGAGGAACCCTGTTATCTTAGTAATACAGTTAAACTGTGGAGAGAAACTGTGAGGAACCCTGTTATCTTAGTAATACAGTTAAACTGTGGAGAGAAACTGTGAGGAACCCTGTTATCTTAGTAATACAGTTAAACTGTGGAGAGAAACTGTGAGGAACCCTGTTATCTTAGTAATACAGTTAAACTGTGGAGAGAAACTGTGAGGAACCCTGTTATCTTAGTAATACAGTTAAATTGTGGAGAGAAACTGCGAGGAACCCTGTTATCTTAGTAATACAGTTAAATTGTGGAGAGAAACTGTGAGGAACCCTGTTATCTTAGTAATACAGTTAAACTGTGGAGAGAAACTGTGAGGAACCCTGTTATCTTAGTAATACAGTTAAAGTGTGGAGAGAAACTGCGAGGAACCCTGTTATCTTAGTAATACAGTTAAATTGTGGAGAGAAACTGCGAGGAACCCTGTTATCTTAGTGATACAGTTAAATTGTGGAGAGAAACTGCGAGGAACCCTGTTATCTTAGTGATACAGTTAATCAAATTATGCAGTTTTACTGGCAAGTTCCTGGCTAGAATAGTTCACTTTTGTGAGATAGAATAATTAACATGGCTCTTTGAAGAGAACTAGTCACAGTCTAGTGAAACTTGTATAATATCACCAGGACTTATCATCAACTCCAACATGGCAGTCACCACGCTCCTACAAGACCTGGTGGGTAGATTTTTAACTCGAGATTTTGCCCGGGCAGCGCCGTTAGGCTACTCTTTTTCGATTTCCAACTGACAAGGGATTTTTTTACGTGCGCAACAATACTCACGGGCGTCCGGTCTCACTACCCAGAGACCAGGGACATTTTATTACTAGAAGTCCACGTGAAATAAATCCCGGTCCTAACCGGGGCTTGAACCCGGGACCTCCAGCCCTCGAGGCGAACACCATACCTCGAGACCACGCAATCAATCATTCATGTGCCATGCCGGAAAGCGTGGTTGGTCATGACTTGATCACCAGAGTCGTGGATCAGCTCAGTGTTCCTGTCTCGACCATGCCATGTGGCCAAGCCATCCAGGTATTTTCCTCTTGGTCTGTTCCCCTCGATCTTGACAGTTGTCAATAAGTTCTCCAATCCATTTCTTCTCATAACACGTCCAAAATTTTTTGACTGTCTTCGTCTAATTTCTCTAATCAGTCTACGATTTTCATTTGTCTCCTGCAGTACTTGGTCATTGGTTTTTCTATCGCAGACTCCTGTATTTCAAAGATTTTCAGGATTTTTCTGATTTATCTCCGTCCTCAGGATTCTCCGTCCTCCTCCGTCCAAAGTATCTCAGGATCCTCGCCGGTGCTACGGAGTTCGTGCACTGAGCTGAGTTTCTCGAGACTCAGGTTTGAGTTAGGAGGAAAACGGAGCACTTATGGGTTACACCCGTGTGCCGTGATGTTGATCCATTGACTAAACTAAACTAAACTAAGACCTGGTGGAGGGGGCGGTGCCACAAGGTCGGCCGAGCCTATTTGTGGCATGTTGGGAAAGCAGCGGAAGGCGGCGGACCGGAAATTGCCATGTCAACAAATATGGAGGGAGACAGAGAGAGCAGAAACCACATGTGTTTTATTTTGTCTCCCGGACCACCCCATGTTCTCTTGTCTGACTCACACACGTTCTAGCCAGCGTATCTAGAGAATACCCACACTGCAAGAGTTTGACGCTTTTTCTCATTAACTATTACCTGCTCACCGTACAACATGGATGATATCAAGGACGACCCCCGGTTTGCTCACATTTTGTCGGACCCAAAGTTTCGGGTTATGCCCAAATCGAAGAAAAAAGTGAAAATTGATTCACGCTTTCGGTCTGTATTCAGCAGCGAACATTTCAGCCACAAGACAGATATCGACAAACGTGGCCGACCAATCTTTGATGTGACAAAACGCAACAGAAATGTCATGAAGCGGTTTTATCAACTCTCTGAGGACGAGGACGGAGATAAATCTGAGTCAGGTGAAGAAGTTGCATGCAAGCAACACAGCAAACAGGGCAGCAAACCCAAACGATCCAAAGTAACAGATCAGAATAGTCGATGTTTAAGTGAGACTGAGACCCAGCCATCGACACGCGTCCCATTTCAAGACACACACAGCCAGAAACCAGCAGACACAAACTCTAGAAAGAAAATAAAACCAGTAGCTGCAGTAGCAAGTAGAAGGGACGTCACATTGTCAAAGAAATCTTCGTCTGAAGAAGGTAACTCAGGTAAGAATTTTGTATTTCAATAATGAAGACACAAACAAAAGATTGCACGATTTATTGTCTAGCTTATTTCACTGATTTTTCATCAGGTCAATCAATGAATCAGGTGCCGTCTCCACAATAAAGGTTGGCTGCAATGCATCTCCAACAGGCAACACTGTCTTTCGCCTTCATTGTACATTCTGTCTGGCTGATGTTCGTCCATCTCTTGATGTTATCTTTCATCTTTCCACTTGTATCGTTGTCGACCTCTTGCTCACTTGCTGCCCTAAACCTTGCCCTCCAATAAGGTTTTTATAAGAGTATCATGTCTTTTAACGTGGCTAAAATATTTCACTTGCCTCCTCTTTATATCTTTCATCAACTCTTCATTCCCAGTTTTTCAAGAACCTCTACATTTGATTGTTTTTGTTTCCATGAAATACGACCTATTCGTCTGTATATCCACATCTCCAGGGCTTCTATGCGACTTTCTAGTTGCTTGTTCAATGTCCAGGCTTCCGCGCCTTACAGTAGCGTTGAATATATGTAGCATTTGGCAATTCTCATTTTTAATGCGTTGTTAATCTCTCTAGATGTTAATACTGATTTCATGCCGTTGAAAGCATTTTTAGCCATTCCTATTCTCTTTTTGATTTCTATTTCACTTCTGCCATCATCTGTTATTCGTCAGGTGCATACTGCAGAAATCACACAACATAAGTAAAATAACTAGATAAATCCTTTAAGCTGAAATATACACATGTTCGCACAGTAATTTCAATTGTCTACCACGATAATTTTAAAGTGACTATCATGTTTTTCAAGAATGTAAATCACCTGGGTGTGATGAGATACCAGCTGAACTAATAAAACCCTTTACCAAGCAGACGTTTGTTTTGTAGCCCTGAATGGGCAAGAAGAATTTTGAGTTCTGTAAAATTTTGGGTTATGTTAGTAAAAATATCACATATCCCTGGGAAGGTTAACCCGGTCAAAAAATGCCTGCAGAAGTCGGATGTGTCGGCCTAACGGCGCAAGAACGCAGCTCTGCTGTAAACAGGCACAACGCAGTCACATCCGAAAAAATAATCCGGATGAACGCAGAAGAAGAAGAAGATATCACATATAAGTTGTTAGTCAACAGATTTTAGTCAAATAAACAGCGAAATGATGGGAACAGCATGCAGAACATTTTATTCATGTGAATAATGCCGCTAATCCACACATAAACACAAATATTTACAAAATACAACATATTGTTTGTGATTGTCAATCATCTATACAGCAATTTACAAACACATTTTCCGAATCATCATCACTTTAAAGTCCAACTCACGACTGCTAACGCAAAGTAACGCTGATCACTGATAACTAGCTCCGATTAATAGTCAACTTCGTGCCTTTCAAGGTCACTTAAATTGAACCCAGCGAAATCTCCGCTGTCACTTGAAGAATCATCAAAATCCATTGTGAAATGCAAAGCGTAAAACCTACAAACACTATTTTAAATCTGTTCAAATTCAAAGTACCCGCTTGCGAATGGCGGCCACGTTGACAAGCTATCGGCAAAACCGAAAGTAGACAATCGGAAGTCTCAGAAAGTCGAGAGTTTGCGTTTTTACAATGCATAGTAGTCGCAGGCGCTTTCAGACGGTTTGCCCGTTCGGGGGTAGAGACGTTCCCGGACGCTTTGTCCGGTAAAGGATTAAAATGGAAGGAGAAGAAAGCATACAAATCTATCACGCATTATTAAAAAAATATGGTATATGGCCAAAAGATTGGAAGAAAACTATCTTTATTCCAATACCAAAAAAGGGCAACTTGAAATTATGCACCAATTATAGAACTGTTGCCCTGATCAGTCATGCAAGTAAATTTCTGCTAAAAATCATAATGGGAAGACTTCGTAAGAAAATGGAAGAAGAAATTAACGTGGTTCAAGATGGATTTAGACAAGGAGGAGGAACAAGAGATCACATACTCTATATGTGTTTAATAATAGAGAAGTGCAGAGAATTTAATGTAAACATATTCTCATGCTTTGTGGATTATTCAAAGGCATTTGACAAGCACTTGGAATCAATGACTGGCAAGAGAAGGTCCACCAGAGAGACGAATGGAGACGGATTGTATCTGCAGCAAAGAATCTCAGTGGCTCGGAACGCTGAAGAAGAAAAAGAATTTGACTGCGTACAACATCAGAAACTTTTGGAAATCATGAGGAATATGGGCTATTTGTTTAACCTGTACGCCAAAAATATAATGAGAAATGTCAGAGATGATATAAACAGGGAGAAATATGATGCCCTAAATATCGGCGGTCATGACATACCAGAGGTTCGATATGCTGATGATACAGTATTACTTTCCACAACACAGAATGGTATAGAAAAACTAATAACCTCAACCCAATTGAATAGTGCAAATCACAACTTATATCTTAACATAGCAAATAAAATACAAAGATAATGCATACGGATACAACTACTATGGAAAAATATATGTTAATGAAGAAAAATTGGAGGTGGTGGAAAATTTTGAATATCTTGGGTCATTGATTACCAACAATGATGACACAAAGAAATTGAAAGTCAGATATCTGTTGCTCTTCAAAGAATAAAACAATTGAATAAGTTGTTGAGTGGGACAGATAGAACTACAAAAATTAGATTTTTAAGAGCATGCATCTTTCCCATTGCAACATACGCCTGTGAGACCTGGACACTTACTAAACAAGCTGAGCAGCGCATAGTTTCCTTTAATATAAATGTTATAGACAAATTCTAAGAATATCTTGGATAAAGAAAAGAAAAAATGCATCCATACTTCAAGAGCTGAATATTGAAGAAGATATTATAGACGGTAAAACAGAAAATTAAAATTTTTTGGTCACTTGAAACGTCACAAAAGTTTGGAGAAAACAGTAATGGAGGGGTATATGCCTGGGAAGAGAGGAAGAGGAAGGCCAAAGAGAAGATGGGTGCAGGATGTGGTGGATGATCTCCAGTTGGGTGTATGGACATCTTGCTTATGATCGAGAGGTTTTCTGGAAGGTTGTTATGGGAGCGAGGTTCTGCAAAGGACATGCTACTGAATGATTGAATCATGTCTTTCTGTTTGCACAAAAGTGGCCTATGT
The DNA here is from genome assembly GCA_963921405.1 of Cepaea hortensis. Lineage (NCBI taxonomy): Eukaryota > Metazoa > Mollusca > Gastropoda > Stylommatophora > Helicidae > Cepaea > Cepaea hortensis. The sequence goes on from OY992890.1 coordinate 974,438, forward strand.
AGATTAATCATGATGGCTTCTGTAAACTTTAACGAGGGTATTTTGTGTATTAAACAACACGCGCAATGCATTGTCCAACAGACACTACCATTGATGAAAAATAATGAGATATGCAAAAATACAAGACAAATGCTGCAAATAAAAAATAATAATGCTTGTCTAACAGTATTTTCTCATTTACAGTTAATTCTAAAATAAATTGTACAATGTACTGCCAGTCGGCACAAGATTGTCTCAAATGGGTCATAGATGGATATGAAAACTGACTTCAAAAATATGTTCTGTCATGTTAAATATTTAAAAAATAGTAAAAGTATACAGATACATTATTAATAATCTTTAAATGTGTATTCTTCTTCTTCTGCATTCATCCGTTTTTTATTTTGGACGTGATTGCGTAGTGCTTGTTTACAGCAGAGCTGCGTTCTTGCGCCGTTAGGCCGACACATCCGACTTCTGCGGGCATTTGTTGACCGGGTTAACTTTCCTGGGGAAATGTGTATTCTTTGTACATTGAGTAGTTTAATTGCACATTTTGAGTGTACAGAGTAAACAGGCTAGTCCGATCAATAAGCGCCGCCGCCACCATTTTGGATGTCCTTTCACCACGATGAAATAACATCTCCGCAGAAATATTTGTTTCTACCACATCTCGAGCAAGTTCCACGATGAAAATTTCCAAATATGTGTAAAAATTGATACAGAAGTCTATCCATATAAAATTAATGACGTTCTACGAACAGCACCAGAATAAAATAAATTACTTACCTTTTGCCAAATAAATGAAATGATTTCATAACCAAAGATAATTTCAACTTTCGCTGTGCACAGAATGTTAGACTGACCTATTCTGCAGAAACTAAGATGGCGTTTGTTATTGTTTCATGATACTTGAATGAATCAGTGACGTCGGAAACACGCAGTGTCGTTTCATAGCCATTTTTGGGGACCCAATGGATCCTTCTGCGCAGGTGCGGAATATTATTTCTGGTTTCAGATCTAGCTGCGGATGAAAATGAAATCGCTACTTGTAGCTCGTCTGTGGTGATAATGAATATATTGTCCACTTAACGATGGTAGAAGACCACATTTTTAATGTCTGAGGATCTCTTTTCTTCTAAATGTGCCATAAAGATTTCCGCTAGAATAGGACCAAGAGGACTCCCCATGGCCACTCCGTCAATTTAGCGTATGATATTTTTAGAAAATTGAATTGTATATTGGCAGTACATAGTAATAATAGCCTGTCCGAAATAGATGTTGGTATTCCTAGTTTTAGTTTGTCTTTCATGCGTTCACTTATTATTTTCACTGTCTCATCTAATGGAACGTTGGTGAATAGAGAGGCTATATCCATGGATGCCATATATTTATTATTTATGTGAATAGTATCCAATAATTCCACCAGTTCGAATGTATCTCTGAGTATTTTTGGATCGAAGAACTGTCATACTGGCTTTAAAATTTCAGCTAGCCATCTCATTTGGTGTTGTACAGAGTTAACCATGGACAGGATCAGTCTTAGCGGGATTTCGGGCTTGTGAAGTTTAGGTAGATCATACATTTGAGGAGTTTGGGAACCACGGGGTGTGAGCATTTTTGCATTGGCCTCACTGATGAGTCCTGCATTCACAAGTGACTGGGTCTATTTCCTCATTTTTGCATCCAGGTCCTCTGACTTGTTTACTTTTTGATCTAACTTGAATTTAGATTCATCTGATAAGACCTTCCATTTTACTCTGCAATCGTGCAATCTATTGTTTGTGTCTTTGTTATTCTTTTTCTTTCATTCGCTTGAAATATGTCTATAACTGCAATGTTGTCTCTTGTATGAATTCAACTATCTTTTTCAGTTCACTCAGTGGTCCATAGAGTTTATCTTCCACTGTTGTCTCTCTAGGCCAGAAGGTTTGCCTATATATGTTGTATTTTGGACAGTCCTGGAGTATGTGCTCTGCTGTCTACGATGCTAATCCACGTGTGCACATGGCTGATTCACCAATCTTGAATTTTGCATACAAGTGGTTGCGTAATCTATTGTGTCCTGTTCTGAGGCGCAGAATAATGACTTGTTCTGGTCTGTCCATAACGTCGTAGTCATCTTGAACAGATTTTGCTGGCTTTCTGACTGTTTCCTTGCCGTTGACCACTGTGTTTCCTTATCGTTGACCACCATGTTTCCTTGTCGTTGACCAATGTTTCCTTGTCGTTGACCACCATGTTTCCTTGTCTGTGACCACTGTGTTTCTTTGTCTTTGACCACTGTGTTTCTTTGTCTTTGACCACTGTGTTTCCTTGTCTTTGACCACTGTGTTTCCTTGTCTGTGACCAGTTTCTTTGTCTTTGACCACTGTGTTTCCTTGTCTTTGACCACTGTGTTTCCTTGTCTGTGACCACTGTGTTTCCTTGTCTTTGACCACTGTGTTTCCTTGTCTTTGACCACTGTTTCCTTGTCTTTGACCAATGTGTTTCCTTGTCTTTGACCACCATGTTTCCTTGTCTTTGACCACCATGTTTCCTTGTCTTTGACCACTGTTTCCTTGTCTTTAACCACTGTTTCCTTGTCTTTGACCACTGTGTTTCCTTATCTTTGACTACCATGTTTCCTTGTCTTTGACCACTGTTTCCTTATCTTTGACCACCATGTTTCCTTATCTTTGACCACTGTTTCCTTGTCTTTGACCACCATGTTTCCTTGTCTTTGATTACCATGTTTCCTTGTCTTTGACCACTGTTTCCTTGTCTTTGACCACCATGTTTCCTTGTCTTTGACCACCATGTTTCCTTGTCTTTGACCACCATGTTTCCTTGTCTTTGACCACTGTTTCCTTGTCTTTGACCACCATGTTTCCTTGTCTTTGACCACCATGTTTCCTTGTCTTTGACCACCATGTTTCCTTGTCTTTGACCACTGTTTCCTTGTCTTTGACCACTGTGTTTCCTTATCTTTGACTACCATGTTTTCCTGTCTTTGACCACTGTTTCCTTATCTTTGACTACCATGTTTCCTTGTCTTTGACCACTTTTTCCTTATCTTTGACCACCGCGTTTCCTTGTCTTTGACCACCATGTTTCCTTGTCTTTGACCACTGTTTCCTTGTCTTTGACCACTGTTTCCTTATCTTTGACCACTGTGTTTCCTTGTCTTTGACCACTGTGTTTCCTTATTTTTGACCACCATGTTTCCTTATCTTTGACTACCATGTTTTCCTGTCTTTGACCACTGTTTCCTTATCTTTGACCACCAAGTTTCCTTGTCTTTGACCACCATGTTTCCTTATCTTTGACCACCATGTTTCCTTGTCTTTGACCACTGTTTCCTTATCTTTGACTACCATGTTTTCCTGTCTTTGACCACTGTTTCCTTATCTTTGACTACCATGTTTCCTTATCTTTGACCACCGCGTTTCCTTGTCTTTGACCACCATGTTTCCTTGTCTTTGACCACTGTTTCCTTGTCTTTGACCAATGTGTTTCCTTGTCTTTGACCACGTTTCCTTGTCTTTGACCACTGTTTCCTTGTCTTTGACCACTGTTTCCTTGTCTTTGACCACTGTTTCCTTGTCTTTGACCGCGTTTCCTTGTCTTTGACCACCATGTTTCCTTATCTTTGACCACCATGTTTCCTTGTCTTTGACCACTGTTTCCTTGTCTTTAACCACTGTTTCCTTGTCTTTGACCACTGTGTTTCCTTATCTTTGACTACCATGTTTCCTTGTCTTTGACCACTGTTTCCTTATCTTTGACCACCATGTTTCCTTATCTTTGACCACTGTTTCCTTGTCTTTGACCACCATGTTTCCTTGTCTTTGACCACTGTTTCCTTACCTTTGACTACCATGTTTCCTTATCTTTGACTCCATGTTTCCTTGTCTTTGACCACCATGTTTCCTTGTCTTTGACCACCATGTTTCCTTGTCTTTGACCACCATGTTTCCTTGTCTTTGACCACTGTTTCCTTGTCTTTGACCACCATGTTTTCTTATCTTTGACCACCATGTTTCCTTGTCTTTGACCACTGTTTCCTTGTCTTTGACCACTGTTTCCTTGTCTTTGACCACTGTTTCCTTGTCTTTGACCACTGTGTTTCCTTATCTTTGACTACCATGTTTTCCTGTCTTTGACCACTGTTTCCTTATCTTTGACTACCATGTTTCCTTGTCTTTGACCACTGTTTCCTTATCTTTGACCACCGCGTTTCCTTGTCTTTGACCACCATGTTTCCTTGTCTTTGACCACTGTTTCCTTGTCTTTGACCACTGTTTCCTTATCTTTGACCACTGTGTTTCCTTGTCTTTGACCACTGTGTTTCCTTATTTTTGACCACCATGTTTCCTTGTCTTTGACCACTGTTTCCTTATCTTTGACTACCATGTTTTCCTGTCTTTGACCACTGTTTCCTTATCATTGACCACCGCGTTTCCTTGTCTTTGACCACCACGTTTCCTTATCTTTGACCACCATGTTTCCTTATCTTTGACCACCATGTTTCCTTATCTTTGACTACCATGTTTTCCTGTCTTTGACCACTGTTTCCTTATCTTTGACTACCATGTTTCCTTGTCTTTGACCACTGTTTCCTTATCTTTGACCACTGCATTTCCTTGTCTTTGAGCACCATGTTTCCTTGTCTTTGACCACTGTTTCCTTGTCTTTGACCAATGTGTTTCCTTGTCTTTGACCAATGTTTCCTTGTCGTTGACCACTGTGTTTCCTTGTCTTTGACCACGTTTCCTTGTCGTTGACCACTGTGTTTCCTTATCTTTGACCACCGCGTTTCCTTGTCTTTGACCACTGTTTCCTTGTCTTTGACCACCATGTTTCCTTGTCTTTGACCACCATGTTTCCTTGTCTTTGAGCACCATGTTTCCTTGTCTTTGACCACCATGTTTCCTTGTCTTTGACCACCATGTTTCCTTGTCTTTGACCACTGTTTCCTTATCTTTGACTACCATGTTTTCCTGTCTTTGACCACTGTTTCCTTATCTTTGACTACCATGTTTCCTTATCTTTGACCACCGCGTTTCCTTGTCTTTGACCACCATGTTTCCTTGTCTTTGACCACTGTTTCCTTGTCTTTGACCAATGTGTTTCCTTGTCTTTGACCAATGTGTTTCCTTGTCTTTGACCACGTTTCCTTGTCTTTGACCACTGTTTCCTTGTCTTTGACCACTGTTTCCTTGTCTTTGACCGCGTTTCCTTGTCTTTGACCGCGTTTCCTTGTCTTTGACCACCATGTTTCCTTATCTTTGACCACCATGTCTCCTTGTCTTTGACCACTGTTTCTTTGTCTTTAACCACTGTTTCCTTGTCTTTGACCACTGTGTTTCCTTATCTTTGACTACCATGTTTCCTTGTCTTTGACCACTGTTTCCTTATCTTTGACCACCATGTTTCCTTATCTTTGACCACTGTTTCCTTGTCTTTGACCACCATGTTTCCTTATCTTTGACTCCATGTTTCCTTGTCTTTGACCACCATGTTTCCTTGTCTTTGACCACCATGTTTCCTTGTCTTTGACCACCATGTTTCCTTGTCTTTGACCACTGTTTCCTTGTCTTTGACCACCATGTTTTCTTATCTTTGACCACCATGTTTCCTTGTCTTTGACCACTGTTTCCTTGTCTTTGACCACTGTTTCCTTGTCTTTGACCACTGTTTCCTTGTCTTTGACCACTGTGTTTCCTTATCTTTGACTACCATGTTTTCCTGTCTTTGACCACTGTTTCCTTATCTTTGACTACCATGTTTCCTTGTCTTTGACCACTGTTTCCTTATCTTTGACCACCGCGTTTCCTTGTCTTTGACCACCATGTTTCCTTGTCTTTGACCACTGTTTCCTTGTCTTTGACCACTGTTTCCTTATCTTTGACCACTGTGTTTCCTTGTCTTTGACCACTGTGTTTCCTTATTTTTGACCACCATGTTTCCTTGTCTTTGACCACTGTTTCCTTATCTTTGACTACCATGTTTTCCTGTCTTTGACCACTGTTTCCTTATCATTGACCACCGCGTTTCCTTGTCTTTGACCACCACGTTTCCTTATCTTTGACCACCATGTTTCCTTATCTTTGACCACCATGTTTCCTTATCTTTGACTACCATGTTTTCCTGTCTTTGACCACTGTTTCCTTATCTTTGACTACCATGTTTCCTTGTCTTTGACCACTGTTTCCTTATCTTTGACCACTGCATTTCCTTGTCTTTGAGCACCATGTTTCCTTGTCTTTGACCACTGTTTCCTTGTCTTTGACCAATGTGTTTCCTTGTCTTTGACCACGTTTCCTTGTCTTTGACCAATGTTTCCTTGTCGTTGACCACTGTGTTTCCTTGTCTTTGACCACGTTTCCTTGTCGTTGACCACTGTGTTTCCTTATCTTTGACCACCGCGTTTCCTTGTCTTTGACCACTGTTTCCTTGTCTTTGACCACCATGTTTCCTTGTCTTTGACCACCATGTTTCCTTGTCTTTGACCACCATGTTTCCTTGTCTTTGACCACCATGTTTCCTTGTCTTTGACCACCATGTTTCCTTATCTTTGACCACCATGTTTCCTTGTCTTTGACCACTGTTTCCTTGTCTTTGACCACCATGTTTCCTTGTCTTTGACCACTGTGTTCCCTTATCTTTGACTACCATGTTTCCTTGTCTTTGACCACTGTTTCCTTATCTTTGACCACTGTGTTTCCTTGTCTTTGACCACTGTGTTTCCATGTCATTGACCACTGTTTCCTTGTCTATGACCACTGTGTTTCCTTGTCTTTGACCACTGTGTTTCCTTGTCGTTGACCAATGTTTCCTTGTCATTGACCACTGTGTTTCCTTATCTTTGACCACCATGTTTCCTTGTCATTGACCACTGTTTCCTTGTCTTTGACCACTGTGTTTCCTTATCTTTGACCACCGTGTTTCCTTATCTTTGACCACTGTGTTTCCTTGTCATTGATCACTGTGTTTCCTTGTCTTTGACCACTGTGTTTCCTTGTCTTTGACCACTGTGTTTCCTTGTCTTTGACCACTGTTTCCTTGTCTTTGACAACCATGTTTCCTTGTCTTTGACCACTGTTTCCTTGTCTTTGACCACTGTGTTTCCTTATCTTTGACTACCATGTTTCCTTATCTTTGACCACTGTTTCCTTATCTTTGACCACCATGTTTCCTTGTCTTTGACCACTGTTTCCTTATCTTTGACCACTGTGTTTCCTTGTCTTTGACCGCTGTGTTTCCTTGTCATTGACCACTGTTTCCTTGTCTTTGACCACTGTGTTTCCTTGTCTTTGACCACTGTGTTTCCTTGTCGTTGACCACTGTGTTTCCTTGTCGTTGACCACCATGTTTCCTTTTCGTTGACCACTGTGTTTCCTTATCTTTGACCACCATGTTTCCTTGTCATTGACCACTGTTTCCTTGTCGTTGACCACTGTTTCCTTGTCATTGATCACTGTGTTTCCTTGTCTTTGACCACCATGTTTCCTTGTCTTTGACCACCGCATTTCCTTGTCTTTGACCACTGTTTCCTTATCTTTGACCACTGTGTTTCCTTGTCTTTGACCACTGTGTTTCCTTGTCGTTGACCATTGTTTCCTTGTCTTTGACCACTGTGTTTCCTTGTCTTTGACCAATGTTTCCTTGTCGTTGACTACTGTGTTTCCTTATCTTTGACCACCATGTTTCCTTGTCGTTGACCACTGTTTCCTTGTCTTTGACCAATGTTTCCTTGTCTTTGACCACTGTGTTTCCTTGTCATTGACCACTGTGTTTCCTTATCTTTGACCACTGCATTTCCTTGTCTTTGACCACTGTGTTTCCTTGTCATTGACCACTGTGTTTCCTTGTCTTTGACCACTGTGTTTCCTTGTCATTGATCACTGTGTTTCCTTGTCGTTGACCACTGTGTTTCCTTGTCTTTGACCACTGTTTCCTTATCTTTGACCACCGCGTTTCCTTGTCTTTGACCACTGTTTCCTTATCTTTGACCACTGTGTTTCCTTATTTTTGACCACCATGTTTCCTTGTCTTTGACCACTGTTTCCTTATCTTTGACTACCATGTTTTCCTGTCTTTGACCACTGTTTCCTTATCTTTGACCACCGCGTTTCCTTGTCTTTGACCACCATGTTTCCTTATCTTTGACCACAATGTTTCCTTGTCTTTGACCACTGTTTCCTTATCTTTGACTACCATGTTTTCCTGTCTTTGACTACCATGTTTTCCTGTCTTTGACCACTGTTTCCTTATCTTTGACTACCATGTTTCCTTGTCTTTGACCACCATGTTTCCTTGTCTTTGACCACTGTTTCCTTGTCTTTGACCAATATGTTTCCTTGTCTTTGATCACGTTTCCTTGTCTTTGACCACTGTTTCCTTATCTTTGACCAATGTGTTTCCTTGTCTTTGACCGCGTTTCCTTGTCTTTGACCACCATGTTTCCTTATCTTTGACCACCATGTTTCCTTGTCTTTGACCACTGTTTCCTTGTCTTTAACCACTGTTTCCTTGTCTTTGACCACTGTGTTTCCTTATCTTTGACTACCATGTTTTCCTGTCTTTGACCACTGTTTCCTTATCTTTGACTACCATGTTTCCTTGTCTTTGACCACTGTTTCCTTATCTTTGACCACCATGTTTCCTTATCTTTGACCACTGTTTCCTTGTCTTTGGCCACCATGTTTCCTTGTCTTTGATCACCATGTTTCCTTGTCTTTGACCACTGTTTCCTTGTCTTTGACCACCATGTTTCCTTGTCTTTGACCAGCGTTTCCTTGTCTTTGACCACTGTTTCCTTGCCTTTGACTACCATGTTTCCTTGTCTTTGACCAGCGTTTCCTTGTCTTTGACTCCATGTTTCCTTGTCTTTGACCACCATGTTTCCTTGTCTTTGACCACCATGTTTCCTTGTCTTTGACCACCATGTTTCCTTGTCTTTGACCACTGTTTCCTTGTCTTTGACCACCATGTTTCCTTGTCTTTGACCACTGTTTCCTTGTCTTTGACCACTGTTTCCTTGTCTTTGACCACTGTGTTTCCTTATCTTAGACTACCATGTTTTCCTGTCTTTGACCACTGTTTCCTTATCTTTGACTACCATGTTTCCTTGTCTTTGACCACTGTTTCCTTATCTTTGACCACCGCGTTTCCTTGTCTTTGACCACCATGTTTCCTTGTCTTTGACCACTGTTTCCTTGTCTTTGACCACCATGTTTCCTTATCTTTGACCACCATGTTTCCTTATCTTTGACTACCATGTGTTCCTGTCTTTGACTACCATGTGTTCCTGTCTTTGACCACTGTTTCCTTATCTTTGACTACCATGTTTCCTTGTCTTTGACCACTGTTTCCTTATCTTTGACCACCGCGTTTCCTTGTCTTTGACCACCATGTTTCCTTGTCTTTGACCACTGTTTCCTTGTCTTTGACCAATGTGTTTCCTTGTCTTTGACCACGTTTCCTTGTCTTTGACCAATGTTTCCTTGTCGTTGACCACTGTGTTTCCTTGTCTTTGACCACGTTTCCTTGTCTTTGACCAATGTTTCCTTGTTGTTGACCACTGTGTTTCCTTATCTTTGACCACCGCGTTTCCTTGTCTTTGACCACTGTTTCCTTGTCTTTGACCACCGTGTTTCCTTATCTTTGACCACTGTGTTTCCTTGTCATTGATCACTGTGTTTCCTTGTCTTTGACCACTGTGTTTCCTTGTCTTTGACCACTGTGTTTCCTTGTCGTTGACCACTGTATTTCCTTGTCGTTGACCATTGTTTCCTTGTCTTTGACCACTGTGTTTCCTTGTCGTTGACCACTGTGTTTCCTTATCTTTGACCACCATGTTTCCATGTCGTTGACCACTGTTTCCTTGTCTTTGACCACTGTTTCCTTATCTTTGACCACCGCGTTTCCTTGTCTTTGACCACCATGTTTCCTTGTCTTTGACCAATGTGTTTCCTTGTCTTTGACCACGTTTCCTTGTCTTTGACCACTGTTTCCTTGTCTTTGACCAATGTGTTTCCTTGTCTTTGACCGCGTTTCCTTGTCTTTGACCACCATGTTTCCTTATCTTTGACCACCATGTTTCCTTGTCTTTGACCACTGTTTCCTTGTCTTTGACCACTGTTTCCTTGTCTTTGACCACTGTGTTTCCTTATCTTTGACTACCATGTTTTCCTGTCTTTGACCACTGTTTCCTTATCTTTGACTACCATGTTTCCTTGTCTTTGACCACTGTTTCCTTATCTTTGACCACCATGTTTCCTTATCTTTGACCACTGTTTCCTTGTCTTTGGCCACCATGTTTCCTTGTCTTTGATCACCATTTTTCCTTGTCTTTGACCACTGTTTCCTTGTCTTTGACCACCATGTTTTCTTGTCTTTGACCAGCGTTTCCTTGTCTTTGACCACCGTTTCCTTACCTTTGACTACCATGTTTCCTTATCTTTGTCTCCATGTTTCCTTGTCTTTGACCACCATGTTTCCTTGTCTTTGACCACCATGTTTCCTTGTCTTTGACCACCATGTTTCCTTGTCTTTGACCACTGTTTCCTTGTCTTTGACCACCATGTTTCCTTATCTTTGACCACCATGTTTCCTTGTCTTTGACCACTGTTTCCTTGTCTTTGACCACTGTTTCCTTGTCTTTGACCACTGTGTTTCCTTATCTTTGACTACCATGTTTTCCTGTCTTTGACCACTGTTTCCTTATCTTTGACTACCATGTTTCCTTGTCTTTGACCACTGTTTCCTTATCTTTGACCACCGCGTTTCCTTGTCTTTGACCACTGTGTTTCCTTATTTTTGACCACCATGTTTCCTTGTCTTTGACCACTGTTTCCTTATCTTTGACTACCATGTTTTCCTGTCTTTGACCACTGTTTCCTTATCTTTGACCACCGCGTTTCCTTGTCTTTGACCACCGCGTTTCCTTGTCTTTGACCACCGCGTTTCCTTGTCTTTGACCACCATGTTTCCTTATCTTTGACCACCATGTTTCCTTGTCTTTGACCACTGTTTCCTTATCTTTGACTACCATGTTTTCCTGTCTTTGACCACTGTTTCCTTATCTTTGACTACCATGTTTCCTTGTCTTTGACCACTGTTTCCTTATCTTTGACCACCGCGTTTCCTTGTCTTTGACCACGTTTCCTTGTCTTTGACCAATGTTTCCTTGTCGTTGACCACTGTGTTTCCTTGCCTTTGACCATGTTTCCTTGTCTTTGACCAATGTTTCCTTGTCGTTGACCACCGCGTTTCCTTGTCTTTGACCACTGTTTCCTTGTCTTTGACCACCATGTTTCCTTGTCTTTGACCACCATGTTTCCTTGTCTTTGACCACTGTTTCCTTGTCTTTGACCACCATGTTTCCTTATCTTTGACCACCATGTTTCCTTGTCTTTGACCACTGTTTCCTTGTCTTTGACCACCATGTTTCCTTGTCTTTGACCACTGTGTTTCCTTATCTTTGACTACCATGTTTCCTTGTCTTTGACCACTGTTTCCTTATCTTTGACCACTGTGTTTCCTTGTCTTTGACCACTGTTTCCTTGTCATTGACCACTGTTTCCTTGTCTTTGACCACTGTGTTTCCTTGTCGTTGACCAATGTTTCCTTGTCATTGACCACTGTGTTTCCTTATCTTTGACCACCATGTTTCCTTGTCATTGACCACTGTTTCCTTGTCTTTGACCACTGTGTTTCCTTATCTTTGACCACCGTGTTTCCTTATCTTTGACCACTGTGTTTCCTTGTCATTGATCACTGTGTTTCCTTGTCTTTGACCACCATGTTTCCATGTCTTTGACCACTGTGTTTCCTTGTCTTTGACCACTGTGTTTCCTTGTCTTTGACCACTGTGTTTCCTTGTCATTGACCACTGTTTCCTTGTCTTTGACCACTGTGTTTCCTTGTCGTTGACCACCATGTTTCCTTGTCATTGACCACTGTGTTTCCTTATCTTTGACCACCATGTTTCCTTGTCATTGACCACTGTTTCCTTGTCATTGACCACTGTTTCCTTGTCGTTGACCACTGTTTCCTTGTCTTTGACCACTGTGTTTCCTTATCTTTGACCACTGTGTTTCCTTGTCATTGACCAACTGTTTTTCTTTGTCTTTGACGAACTGTGTTTCCTTGTCATTGATCACTGTGTTTCCTTGTCTTTGACCACCATGTTTTCATTGTCTTTGACCATCGCATTTCTTTGTCTTTGACCACTGTTTCCTTATCTTTGACCACTGTGTTTCCTTGTCTTTGACCACTGTATTTCCTTGTCTTTGACCAATGTTTCCTTGTCTTTGACCACTGTGTTTCCTTGTCATTGATCACTGTGTTTCCTTGTCGTTGACCACTGTGTTTCCTTGTCTTTGACCACTGTGTTTCCTTATCTTTGACCACTGCGTTTCCTTGTCTTTGACCACTGTGTTTCCTTGTCATTGACCACTGTGTTTCCTTGTCTTTGACCACTGTGTTTCCTTGTCATTAATCACTGTGTTTCCTTGTCGTTGACCACTGTGTTTCCTTGTCTTTGACCACTGTGTTTCCTTGTCATTGATCACTGTGTTTCCTTGTCTTTGACCACTGTGTTTCCTTGTCATTGACCACTGTGTTTCTTTGTCATTGACCACCATGCTTCTTTCATTCCTTGTCTTTGACCACCATGTTTTCCTGTCTTTGACCACCATGTTTTCCTGTCTTTGACCACCATGTTTTCCTGTCTGATAAACCATGTTTTCCTGTCTGATAAACCATGTTTTCCTGTCTTTGACCACCATGTTTTCCTGTCTTTGACCACCACGTCTCTTTGTTTTTGACCACCATGTCTCTTTGTCTTTGACCACCATGTTTTCCTGTCTTTGACCACCATGTTTTCCTGTCTTTGACCACCATGTTTTCCTGTCTTTGACCACCATGTTTTCCTGTCTTTGACCACCATGTTTTCCTGTCTTTGACCACCATGTTTTCCTGTCTGATAAACCATGTTTTCCTGTCTGATAAAGCATGTTTTCCTGTCTGATAAAGCATGTTTTCCTGTCTTTGACCACCATGTTTTCCTGTCTTTGACCACCATGTCTCTTTGTCTTTGACCACCATGTTTTCCTGTCTTTGACCACCATGTCTCTTTGTCTTTGACCACCATGTTTTCCTGTCTTTGACCACCATGTTTTCCTGTCTTTGACCACCATGTTTTCCTGTCTTTGACCACCATGTTTTCCTGTCTTTGACCACCATGTTTTCCTGTCTTTGACCACCATGTTTTCCTGTCTTTGACCACCATGTTTTCCTGTCTTTGACCACCATGTTTTCCTGTCTTTGACCACCATGTTTTCCTGTCTTTGACCACCATGTTTCTGGAATTCATGCTTGTTGTATTCTCTCATCTAGATGCCACAAGTGTGCCCCAAGTTGAGGATGAGGACAGCAGCAATGATACAACAGATGATGATGATGAAGATGCTGAGCTGCCAGAATTTTCCCAAGAATATGCCCTGGAAGAAACCGAAATTGACCACAAATGGAATGAACTTCACACAGACGCGACGGCTGTGGTTGAGTCCACATGCAGACTTGCCGTGTGCAACATGGACTGGGACTTTGTTAAGGCCCAAGATTTGTTTGTCCTGTTCAAGTCATTTGTGCCAGATGGGGGCCGGGTCAAATCTGTCACCATCTACCCATCTGAGTTTGGAAAAGAGAGGATGGCAGAAGAAGCCCGACTTGGTCCCAGAGAAATCCGGGAACATAAAAGCCAGGAATGTATGAAGGCAGCTGACAGGGAAGGAAAGAGTGGCAAGAAGAACAGAGCTACTCACCAGCAGCAAGTGAAGAGAGCCACGAAAGATCTGGAAGCATCACAGACGGAGAAACTCCGAGAATACCAGCTCAATCGTCTGCGGTACTATTTTGCTGTTGTGGATTGTGACTCTGTTGTGACAGCAGAGACCATTTATAATGAATGTGACGGTCGAGAATATTTACTCAGTTCAGTCCAGTTGGATCTCCGGTTTATACCAGACAGCATGACCTTTGATGACCCTCCCAGAGAGACGTTTTCACATGATCAAAGCATTTTGGAGTATGAACCGAACCAGTTTAGTTCCACGGCGTTGTGCCAGGCCAAAGTGGATGTGACATGGGATGAGACTGAATTTGACCGCTTGAGTCGGCGTATGGGAGCCATGCAGCACAAGGAGCTGGAGAACATCGTGGAGGAGAATAAATATGCAGATATTATAGCTCCCCCGGAGAGCGATTCTGACCAGGATGTGGACGATCAACCTGATTGGCTGAAACATGCCCTCACCAGCGAGGATAGAGAGCTGACTGAGGAGGAGAAAATTGCCATGTATCGTCAGCTGTTGATGGACAAGTTGGACGACGAAGAGGATGATGATGATGGAGATGAGAAGGGAAAAGAAGGCGAGAAAGAGCTGGTTTGGAAGCCAGGTCTCAAATCCTCATTAGTGAAGAGAATGGAGAAAAAAGAAAGACAGCGGGATAACACAGGAGTGGTCAACGACTATCTGGATAAGAAAAAGGAGAAGAAGAAAAAGAAGAAGGAAGACAGGGTAAAGAAAAGGTCAGCAAATGAGAAGGAGCAAGCGAATATTTTTGATAACAGTGTGAATGAAAATGTAGAGGCAGTATCTAACACGCAAACAAAAAAGAAGAAAAAGAAGCAAAAAATGCGTGGTGTAGAAAACGCAGACATTAAGAACACAGCTGATTTGGAGTTGCTGGTTATGGGTGATCATGATGATGATGTGAAAGATGCACACGTAGATAAACATACGTCAAGTAATAAGAAGGGGAAAAAACTGAAGACGAAGAAGAAAAAATTAGCAGAGGTTCAGGATGAATTTCAGCTAGATATGAATGACCCCAGATTTGCTGCCGTCTACGCCTCCGAGCACTTCCACATCGACCCGTCTTCTTCCCAGTTCAAGAAGAGCATAAATATGACTGCTTTAATGAATGAACAGATCAAGAGGAGAGGCCATCCTGGCAAACCTGATACTGAGACAGGATCCAAACCTGGCCACAGTGATGAACACTCAAGGTCATTGTCACGCGCTCTGGTTGAAAGCATAAAATTGAAGATGAAAAAATAAAAGTCATCCAGTATCGTGATCAGTCTTGTCTTCTGTGTGGCTAGTAACAGTTTCATGAAGTCTGGCACAAAAAGTGCTGCCAGCAGATCCATGCGTCATCTCTTGCCGTCAGAAGATCCATGCGTCATCTCTTGCTGTCAGCAGATCCATGCATCATCTCTTGCCGTCAGCAGATCCATGCATCATCTCTTGCCGTCAGCAGATCCATGCATCATCTCTTGCCGTCAGCAGATCCATGCATCATCTCTTGCCGTCAGCAGATCCATGCGTCATCTCTTGCAGCAGAACAATCACTGGTGCCAGTTTGTCAGCACCCTCCTTGTAATCATCTGTCTGGTCACATGCTGATGTAGTTAGATTGTAGACCTGGACAATCGTGAACTTGTGAAGCAGAGACCAGTTCCATGCATTCACTGTGAACAGTGAGAATTGTAGAGTGAACAGTGAACATTGTATGGTGAACAGTGAGTATTGTAGAGTGAACATTGTATGGTGACCAGTGAGTATTGTAGAGTGAACATTGTATGGTAAACAGTGAGCATTGTAGAGTGAACATTGTATGGTGAACAGTGAGAATTGTAGAGTGAACATTGGATGGTGAACATTGTAGAGTGAGCTTGAATGGTGAACATTGTATAGAGAGCACTGTAGAGTGAACATTGTATGGAGAGCATTGTAGAGTGAACATTTTATAGAGAGCATTGTAGAGTGAACATTTTATAGAGAGCATTGTAGAGTGAATAGTGAACAGTGATCATTGTAGAGTGAACATTGTATGGAGATCATTGTGTGGAGAGAATTGTAGAGTGAACATTTTATGGAGAGCATTGTAGAGTGAACATTGTATTGAGATCATTGTAGAGTGAACATTGTATGAAGAGCATTGTAGAGTGAGCATTGAATGGTGAACATTGTAGTGTGAATGTTGGAGAGTAAACCTTGTAGAGTGAATATTGAGCATTATATGGTGAACATTTTAGAGTGAACAGTGATCATTGTAGAGTGAATGTTGGAAAATAAACTTTGTACAGTGAACAGTGATCATTGCAGTCTACTTATACAGAGTACAGTGGATGGCTACTGGCACCCCATCATCTAGTCTACTTATACAGAGTACAGTGGGTGGCTACTGGCAGGCACCCCACCATCTAGTCTACTTATACAGAGTACAGTGGGTGGCTACTGGCAGGCACCCCACCATCTAGTCTACTTATACAGAGTACAGTGGGTGGCTACTGGCAGGCACCCCACCATCTAGTCTACTTATACAGAGTACAGTGGGTGGCTACTGGCAGGCACCCCACCATCTAGTCTACTTATACAGAGTACAGTGGATGGCTACTGGCACCCCATCATCTAGTCTACTTATACAGAGTACAGTGGGTGGCTACTGGCACCCCATCATCTAGTCTACTTATACAGAGTACAGTGGGTGGCTACTGGCAGGCACCCCACCATCTAGTCTACTTATACAGAGTACAGTGGGTGGCTACTGGCAGGCACCCCACCATCTAGTCTACTTATACAGAGTACAGTGGATGGCTACTGGCACCCCATCATCTAGTCTACTTATACAGAGTACAGTGGGTGGCTACTGGCACCCCACCATCTAGTCTTCACTATCATTGATTATGGTCTGTAAGGCTATCTTTTTAAAATCTGCATGTTGCTAATTCGACGATCGTCGAAATTGGTCACCGAGGCGTATAACAGGAAATTCAACAATCATAAAATTTTGTCTGTAAAGTAACACCACCACTGTTAGGTAAAAACACGAGTGAAATGAAGAGAATTGCACGCGTGACTCTCAATCAAATGGTAATATATAAATAAGCCTGGTCGCGCGTGAGTGCTGCAGACCTGCACAGTTCACGGCCTACAAACCAATCGCCGGTAAGAGCAGGCAGCCCCTGAAATGGTCAGCAGCAAAAACAAAATCGAATAAAGAGTTGAAGGTCATGGATTGTAGAAGCCAGGAGGGCAGGCATCGTCTCTCTCTCTCTCTCTCTCCCTCTCTCTCTCTCTCTCTCTCTCTCTCTCTCTCTCTCTCTCTCTCTCTCTCTCTCTCTCTCTCTCACACACACACACACACACACACACAGATCATCCACCAAATCTGAGTCTGGCCAGAGAACCTAGAGATGGTTTCATGGGCTCGAAGAACTGGAGGTCCTAGAGTTGATGGGTGAACACAACTGACAGAAATGACGCAATTTTATGCACCGGCGATTCTGTTGATGAGATTTCATTCTGGCTATTTGATCTAGGTCGTCGCCGAGCAAAATGCTCCCCCCCCCCCCAACGCACACATGTACAGCTAATGATCACGCCTCCATACCATACATGCACAGCCAATGATCACCCCTCCATACCATACACACACAGCCAATGATCACGCCTCCATACCATACATACACAGCCAATGATCACTCCTCCATACCATACATACACAGCCAATGATCACTCCTCCATACCATACATACACAGCCAATGATCACCCCTCCATACCATACATACACAGCCAATTATCACTCCTCCATATCATACATGCACAGCCAATGATCACCCCTCCATACCATACATACACAGCCAATTATCACTCCTCCATACCATACATGCACAGCCAATGATCACCCCTCCATACCATACATGCACAGCCAATGATCACTCCTCCATACCATACATGCACAGCCAATGATCACCCCTCCATACCATACATACACAGCCAATTATCACTCCTCCATACCATACATGCACAGCCAATAATCACTCCTCCATAGCATACATGCACAGCCAATTATCACTACCCCAACGCAAACATGCACAGCCAATGATCACTTCCCAGAGCAAACATACAGGGGAAATGATCACCCCCCCCCCCCCCAACGCACACATACTCAGCCAATGATCACCCCCCCCCCCCCCCCCCCCCCCAACGCGCGACACACACAGCCAATGATCACTCCCCCAACACACACATACACATCCAATGATCACTCCCCCAACGCACACACACCGCCAATGATCACTCCCCCAACACACACACACAGCCAATTATCACTCCCCCAACGCACACACACAGCCATCGAGGTCATTCTTGGTTGGGGTGAGTTGAGGAAGTTGTACAGGGGCGTGTTCTACAACATATTGCACCCGGAGAAGATGGACACTTGCCGCTCAGAACTTCAGGCAATCCTCGCTGGTGGCCAGAATGGACTGGTGGCTCAATACTTCGAGTGATGGGGATGCTGTGATATCTACACGCTGATCGCTTGTTGGTCGCAGACAAAGGGGGGGGGGGGCTTTTAGATCCGAACCGTTCAGAGATGCTGTCTCCACAACTACTAGTAGAGGGGGGGGGGGGTGGATATGGCACTACTTTCTTCACAACCACTGGAGCATCTTTCTCCGCAACTATTGGAGCATCTTTCTCCGCAACTATTGGAGCGGCTTTCTCCACAACTACTGGAGCGGCTTTCTCCACAACTACTGGAGCGGCTTTCTCCACAACTACTGGAGCGGCTTTCTCCATAACTACTGAGGTGGCTTTCTCCATAACTACTGGAGCGGCTTTCTCCATAACTACTGGGGCGGCTTTCTCCATAACTACTGGAGCGTCTTTCTCAACTACTGAAGCGGCTTTCTCCATAACTACTGGGGCGGCTTTCTCCATAACTACTGGAGCGGCTTTCTCCATAACTACTGGAGCGTCTTTCTCAACTACTGAAGCGGCTTTCTCCATAACTACTGGGGCGGCTTTCTCCATAACTACTGGAGCGGCTTTCTCCATAACTACTGGGGCGGCTTTCTCCACATCTACTGGAGCGGCTTTCTCTATAACTACTGGGGCGGCTTTCTCCGCAATTACTAGCAGTCTGACGCCGGGGGAGTTGGCGCTACTTTGATTTTTTCAATAAACACACACACACACAATTCTGTATACGTATATAAACAATATAGATTAACACAAAGTAATGCAGCTTTCCATCCATCATGTGCCATGCCGATAAGCATGAACGCTCATGATTCGACTTTCACTCGATCACCAGAGTCGTGGATTAGCTCAGTGTTCCTGTATCGACAAATGCCACGTGGCCAAGACATACATGTATTTACTTCTCTGTCTTCCCCTTGTTCTCTTCTCATCAATCTTGTCAGTTGTCACCAAGTTCTCCAATTTATTTTTTTCTCATAACATGCCCAAAAATGTTGACTGTCTACGTCTAATTTTTCTAATAAGTTTACGATTTTCATTTGTTTCTTGTAGGAATTGGTCTTTGGTTTTTCTGTCTGTCCATGGTATTCTTTGCATTCTCCCCAGAAACTACAGACACAACATATTGCACCCGGAGAAGCTGGACACTTGCCGCTCAGAACTTCAGGCAATCCTCGCTGGTGGCCATCAGATGTTTTCCACATTGACTGCTCATTGTCCACACTTCACATGCATACAAAAGTGTAGCACCTCAACACTCTTTTTTCACGTTCTTGTGATGATCTGTAATTAGGCGAATCATGATAAACTAGGCAACTTTAAAGAAGGTAGTTTGCCGTAGCTTTCCTTCCTGGCGGTGATCATACTGGTCGGTGACCGTAGCCATTGTCTCGATAAAAGGATCTTCTGCCTACAGTCGCAAAACTGAGACCATAACCAACAACTATCTGTCGGTTGCCCTCAAAATTTCACCCACGACCTGCCTTCCGTGGCCTCTTGTGAACAACTTCCGACAACGAATATGAAATAACAGCACATACTCCCCAGAAATACACAGTAAAAATATGAACAAAGTTTGGTGGAACTGGGGTCAAGCTGTGAAAATGTAAACAATATAAAATGACACAAAGTAGTGCAGCTTTACATATCAGAATTACGACACATACAGGATGTTGCGGCGATTAGCCTTCATCAGCAAAAAATCACATTCACGAAACACAACATATAGTCAAGGAGATCTCGTGTGACTACATTAAAACGTGACGACAGGACGAGAAGAATAAAAAGATGAAAACATGCAATCAATTAAGAGAAAATGAAAATTGGAAAAATATGTTCATACTTACCTCAGAATCCCGAGCTGTGTATAGCCTCGAATATCACCGTTGTATTCTGTTTATACCCAACCGAGGGAGTGGGTGTAACGGTTCAGTGAGTCAGTGAGCACCCAGGTACTGGAGTGGAAGTGGTACATTGAAAGAACGGGGGGGGGGGGGGGGGAAGGTAGGACGGCAACCTATGATAGTTGTCCGAGAATGGTATCTGGGGGATCCCAGTGGATGTACTAACAAAGCATGAGTGGGTGCCAGTGAATGGGTTGGCCCTGGTGGACGAATATTGAAGAGCAATGGAGTGTGGACCCAAGTATGATGGTGATACTAACCAAACTCATATTATGTACTCCTTTATGTTATTGTGAGGCGAGTCCTAAAGTCTGGGTGGACTGATATGAGTGAGCGCACCACTCAACATACATTCATGCAGCAGTGTACATGGACCTGTGCAAGGTATATATGAGGAGAGAAACAGAGAGAGAGAGAGAGTGAGAGAGAGAGAGAGAGAGAGAGAGAGTGAGAGAGAGAGAGAGAGAGAGAGAGAGAGAGAGTGAGAGAGAGAGAGAGTGAGTGAGAGAGAGAGAGAGAGTGTGAGAGAGAGAGAGAGAGAGAGAGAGAGAGGTTAGAGAGAGAGAGAGAGAGAGAGAGAGAGAGAGAGAGAGAGAGAGAGGTTGGTATAGTTTCTGTGATGTGCCACATTGGGTTTGCGGAGTAGGTCGGTCTACAAATACGAGGCTTCACTGTCAAAGACTGAAGCATAGAGGTCTGAGGTCTGCCTCGAGATAGAAGACCACCGGGAAGAGTGGTCAACCTCAAGCAGATCAGAGTAACACAGTGCCCCGGTATGAGGGCAGGGTAGGTGATAGGAAGGGGGACTATTAACTAGTTCTCTCATGAGACACGGAGGCGTCGACCAGATAGTTAGTACTCTGGTCACGGCAGTATCACGCCTACGTGATAGCCACAGAGAAGTGGATTGCCACTCAATAGGAGACGGCTGCTATAAGCGTGCTGAGTGTGACAGCACGCAAAAAGTCGAAGACGCACAAGGTCCTTCCGCGTGCTGTGTAGCCACGCGAGGAGAAGAATCAGACTGGGACTGACTTCTTAGCGAGCGCACCGTTAGTGTCGATAGGGGTTTCTGTAGCCAAGTAGATAGAGATTAGCAATAGGCTTAGGAAACTAGTGATAGGCAATTCTGTGGCTTTGTGTGTGATTTGATAGCGACTGTTTTGTAAATGTAAAGAGCCAACGGCAAATAAAATGTATCATCCATTTCCTCTCACACGACTTGCAAGTTCCTTGTGTGGTGCGAGAGAAGTAATCCTATGATGCCTGAAACATCAGTTGCTGACAGGCTAGATTAAAGTGGTGTCAGAAGTGTGGCTTGGACAAATGTTCAAGCTATTACACTCACCCACGGCTCTAGACTAAGGTTACTAGTAGTGAATTACAAGGTTTAATTTGTGTCAGTGACGGTTGACGTGTGCAGACTAGAACAAGTTGCGAGCTGAGCTGTGCCTATCGTGACAAAATAATGTTTATTTGTGTTTAATTAAATATCGTATACTTATATTCATGTGTTCTTCGAAGTTGTAAGTATTGATATTATGTATTTCTTGCATTTATTTATGTAATTATCTATTTGTTTGTGAATAAGGATCAAATATGATTCATGGGCGGAGCGATACACATGCCGGCAGCATTATCGATTTTTGCAAGCTAAAAATAGCGCTGCGCCTCTGACGTATTGCGACTGACAAACAGTTGTGTTACGCCATTTGCATTCAGCATCTGATTGTTTACAAATCGCCAAGCTGCTGCCCGCCTGAATCTGTGCGTTATATTAACTATTATTTGTTTATTTAAGTTAATGAATGAATATATTTATTTATTTAAACAGTATTATTATATTTATATTTATTTCAAGCAGTTATTGTATTTTTTTTCGTACTTTTTCTATTGTTTACCGTCTCGATGGCACTACTTTCGGCTATGCAAATTAGACTTGGTCTGCACAACACTTCCATAGATTAAACTAGATTAGGAACGAAAGGCATAAAACTGTAGAACGAAGACAGGACATTGACATTTAATATTAATTAATTTACATTGTATTTGTCTGGGGCATGTCATTGTGATTGTACTAATTTGTCGAAAGTAATATGTCGTTTGCAATTTGTTAATTGTTGCTGCTCTTTTAAACCAGGGTGAACAACAGCCGAATAGAAAAGTAACTCGTGTGTATGCCGCAGTGCCAAATGATTAGACCTGAGTTGCCAAACGATTGTCCCTGATTTTCTGGAACATTAAGATGAGTATACTCAACGTTTTGGCATGCAATGTGATTAATAATGCATCTCTTTTTCAGCGTGTGATGCATTAGCATATTTTTGTGCTCTTTTTCAGGATAAGATTTTCCAGGTTATAAACTAAGAGTACAATTGGTAGTACTCAGAGGTTAAGAAACATAACATATCTAAGATAAATAAGTGATTAAAGAGGTCAGTGCCTGTTAACGCTAGCTATTTACCCAACAACATGGCTACTTTAGCTGATTTCATAAAAGCAGGTAAAGAGGTACAATACACAGGAAAGGAGCTAGAACAATATGCTGATCAAAAATTTAAAGAAGCAAAAGATGCTGAGAGAGATGAACGCGCACAAGAAAGATGGGTTATGGGTGATCATGATGATGATGTGAAAGATGCACACGTAGATAAACATACGTCAAGTAATAAGAAGGGGAAAAAACTGAAGACGAAGAAGAAAAAATTAGCAGAGGTTCAGGATGAATTTCAGCTAGATATGAATGACCCCAGATTTTGCTGCCGTCTACGCCTCCGAGCACTTCCACATCGACCCGTCTTCTTCCCAGTTCAAGAAGAGCATAAATATGACTGCTTTAATGAATGAACAGATCAAGAGGAGAGGCCATCCTGGCAAACCTGATACTGAGACAGGATCCAAACCTGGCCACAGTGATGAACACTCAAGGTCATTGTCACGCGCTCTGGTTGAAAGCATAAAATTGAAGATGAAAAAATAAAAGTCATCCAGTATCGTGATCAGTCTTGTCTTCTGTGTGGCTAGTAACAGTTTCATGAAGTCTGGCACAAAAAGTGCTGCCAGCAGATCCATGCGTCATCTCTTGCCGTCAGAAGATCCATGCGTCACCTCTTGCTGTCAAGCAGATCCATGCATCATCTCTTGCCGTCAGCAGATCCATGCATCATCTCTTGCCGTCAGCAGATCCATGCATCATCTCTTGCCGTCAGCAGATCCATGCATCATCTCTTGCCGTCAGCAGATCCATGCGTCATCTCTTGCAGCAGAACAATCACTGGTGCCAGTTTGTCAGCACCCTCCTTGTAATCATCTGTCTGGTCACATGCTGATGTAGTTAGATTGTAGACCTGTAGACCTGGACAATCGTGAACTTGTGAAGCAGAGACCAGTTCCATGCATTCACTGTGAACAGTGAGAATTGTAGAGTGAACAGTGAACATTGTATGGTGAACAGTGAGTATTGTAGAGTGAACATTGTATGGTGACCAGTGAGTATTGTAGAGTGAACATTGTATGGTAAACAGTGAGCATTGTAGAGTGAACATTGTATGGTGAACAGTGAGAATTGTAGAGTGAACATTGGATGGTGAACATTGTAGAGTGAGCTTGAATGGTGAACATTGTATAGAGAGCACTGTAGAGTGAACATTGTATGGAGAGCATTGTAGAGTGAACATTTTATAGAGAGCATTGTAGAGTGAACATTTTATAGAGAGCATTGTAGAGTGAATAGTGAACAGTGATCATTGTAGAGTGAACATTGTATGGAGATCATTGTGTGGAGAGAATTGTAGAGTGAACATTTTATGGAGAGCATTGTAGAGTGAACATTGTATTGAGATCATTGTAGAGTGAACATTGTATGGAGAGCATTGTAGAGTGAGCATTGAATGGTGAACATTGTAGTGTGAATGTTGGAGAGTAAACCTTGTAGAGTGAATATTGAGCATTATATGGTGAACATTTTAGAGTGAACAGTGATCATTGTAGAGTGAATGTTGGAAAATAAACTTTGTACAGTGAACAGTGATCATTGCAGTCTACTTATACAGAGTACAGTGGATGGCTACTGGCACCCCATCATCTAGTCTACTTATACAGAGTACAGTGGGTGGCTACTGGCAGGCACCCCACCATCTAGTCTACTTATACAGAGTACAGTGGGTGGCTACTGGCAGGCACCCCACCATCTAGTCTACTTATACAGAGTACAGTGGGTGGCTACTGGCAGGCACCCCACCATCTAGTCTACTTATACAGAGTACAGTGGGTGGCTACTGGCAGGCACCCCACCATCTAGTCTACTTATACAGAGTACAGTGGATGGCTACTGGCACCCCATCATCTAGTCTACTTATACAGAGTACAGTGGGTGGCTACTGGCACCCCATCATCTAGTCTACTTATACAGAGTACAGTGGGTGGCTACTGGCAGGCACCCCACCATCTAGTCTACTTATACAGAGTACAGTGGGTGGCTACTGGCAGGCACCCCACCATCTAGTCTACTTATACAGAGTACAGTGGATGGCTACTGGCACCCCATCATCTAGTCTACTTATACAGAGTACAGTGGGTGGCTACTGGCACCCCACCATCTAGTCTTCACTATCATTGATTATGGTCTGTAAGGCTATCTTTTTAAAATCTGCATGTTGCTAATTCGACGATCGTCGAAATTGGTCACCGAGGCGTTATAACAGGAAATTCAACAATCATAAAATTTTGTCTGTAAAGTAACACCACCACTGTTAGGTAAAAACACGAGTGAAATGAAGAGAATTGCACGCGTGACTCTCAATCAAATGGTAATATATAAATAAGCCTGGTCGCGCGTGAGTGCTGCAGACCTGCACAGTTCACGGCCTACAAACCAATCGCCGGTAAGAGCAGGCAGCCCCTGAAATGGTCAGCAGCAAAAACAAAATCGAATAAAGAGTTGAAGGTCATGGATTGTAGAAGCCAGGAGGGCAGGCATCGTCTCTCTCTCTCTCTCTCTCTCCCTCTCTCTCTCTCTCTCTCTCTCTCTCTCTCTCTCTCTCTCTCTCTCTCTCTCTCTCTCTCTCTCTCACACACACACACACACACACACACAGATCATCCACCAAATCTGAGTCTGGCCAGAGAACCTAGAGATGGTTTCATGGGCTCGAAGAACTGGAGGTCCTAGAGTTGATGGGTGAACACAACTGACAGAAATGACGCAATTTTATGCACCGGCGATTCTGTTGATGAGATTTCATTCTGGCTATTTGATCTAGGTCGTCGCCGAGCAAAATGCTCCCCCCCCCCCCCCAACGCACACATGTACAGCTAATGATCACGCCTCCATACCATACATGCACAGCCAATGATCACCCCTCCATACCATACACACACAGCCAATGATCACGCCTCCATACCATACATACACAGCCAATGATCACTCCTCCATACCATACATACACAGCCAATGATCACTCCTCCATACCATACATACACAGCCAATGATCACCCCTCCATACCATACATACACAGCCAATTATCACTCCTCCATATCATACATGCACAGCCAATGATCACCCCTCCATACCATACATACACAGCCAATTATCACTCCTCCATACCATACATGCACAGCCAATGATCACCCCTCCATACCATACATGCACAGCCAATGATCACTCCTCCATACCATACATGCACAGCCAATGATCACCCCTCCATACCATACATACACAGCCAATTATCACTCCTCCATACCATACATGCCACAAGCCAATAATCACTCCTCCATAGCATACATGCACAGCCAATTATCACTACCCCAACGCAAACATGCACAGCCAATGATCACTTCCCAGAGCAAACATACAGGGGAAATGATCACCCCCCCCCCCCCAACGCACACATACTCAGCCAATGATCACCCCCCCCCCCCCCAACGCGCGACACACACAGCCAATGATCACTCCCCACACACACATACACATCCAATGATCACTCCCCCAACGCACACACACCGCCAATGATCACTCCCCCAACACACACACACAGCCAATTATCACTCCCCCAACGCACACACACAGCCATCGAGGTCATTCTTGGTTGGGGTGAGTTGAGGAAGTTGTACAGGGGCGTGTTCTACAACATATTGCACCCGGAGAAGATGGACACTTGCCGCTCAGAACTTCAGGCAATCCTCGCTGGTGGCCAGAATGGACTGGTGGCTCAATACTTCGAGTGATGGGGATGCTGTGATATCTACACGCTGATCGCTTGTTGGTCGCAGACAAGGGGGGGGGGGGGGGGGCTTTTAGATCCGAACCGTTCAGAGATGCTGTCTCCACAACTACTAGTAGAGGGGGGGGGGGTGGATATGGCACTACTTTCTTCACAACCACTGGAGCATCTTTCTCCGCAACTATTGGAGCATCTTTCTCCGCAACTATTGGAGCGGCTTTCTCCACAACTACTGAGCGGCTTTCTCCACAACTACTGGAGCGGCTTTCTCCACAACTACTGGAGCGGCTTTCTCCATAACTACTGAGGTGGCTTTCTCATAACTACTGGAGCGGCTTTCTCCATAACTACTGGGGCGGCTTTCTCCATAACTACTGGAGCGTCTTTCTCAACTACTGAAGCGGCTTTCTCCATAACTACTGGAGCGGCTTTCTCCATAACTACTGGAGCGTCTTTCTCAACTACTGAAGCGGCCTTTCTCCATAACTACTGGGGCGGCTTTCTCCATAACTACTGGAGCGGCTTTCTCCATAACTACTGGGGCGGCTTTCTCCACATCTACTGGAGCGGCTTTCTCTATAACTACTGGGGCGGCTTTCTCCGCAATTACTAGCAGTCTGACGCCGGGGGAGTTGGCGCTACTTTGATTTTTTCAATAAACCACACACACACACAATTCTGTATACGTATATAAACAATATAGATTAACACAAAGTAATGCAGCTTTCCATCCATCATGTGCCATGCCGATAAGCATGAACGCTCATGATTCGACTTTCACTCGATCACCAGAGTCGTGGATTAGCTCAGTGTTCCTGTATCGACAATGCCACGTGGCCAAGACATACATGTATTTACTTCTCTGTCTTCCCCTTGTTCTCTTCTCATCAATCTTGTCAGTTGTCACCAAGTTCTCCAATTTATTTTTTTCTCATAACATGCCCAAAAATGTTGACTGTCTACGTCTAATTTTTCTAATAAGTTTACGATTTTCATTTGTTTCTTGTAGGAATTGGTCTTTGGTTTTTCTGTCTGTCCATGGTATTCTTTGCATTCTCCCCAGAAACTACAGACACAACATATTGCACCGGAGAAGCTGGACACTTGCCGCTCAGAACTTCAGGCAATCCTCGCTGGTGGCCATCAGATGTTTTCCACATTGACTGCTCATTGTCCACACTTCACATGCATACAAAAGTGTAGCACCTCAACACTCTTTTTTCACGTTCTTGTGATGATCTGTAATTAGGCGAATCATGATAAACTAGGCAACTTTAAAGAAGGTAGTTTGCCGTAGCTTTCCTTCCTGGCGGTGATCATACTGGTCGGTGACCGTAGCCATTGTCTCGATAAAAGGATCTTCTGCCTACAGTCGCAAAACTGAGACCATAACCAACAACTATCTGTCGGTTGCCCTCAAAATTTCACCCACGACCTGCCTTCCGTGGCCTCTTGTGAACAACTTCCGACAACGAATATGAAATAACAGCACATACTCCCCAGAAATACACAGTAAAAATATGAACAAAGTTTGGTGGAACTGGGGTCAAGCTGTGAAAATGTAAACAATATAAAATGACACAAAGTAGTGCAGCTTTACATATCAGAATTACGACACATACAGGATGTTGCGGCGATTAGCCTTCATCAGCAAAAAATCACATTCACGAAACACAACATATAGTCAAGGAGATCTCGTGTGACTACATTAAAACGTGACGACAGGACGAGAAGAATAAAAAGATGAAAACATGCAATCAATAAGAGAAAATGAAAATTGGAAAAATATGTTCATACTTACCTCAGAATCCCGAGCTGTGTATAGCCTCGAATATCACCGTTGTATTCTGTTTATACCCAACCGAGGGAGTGGGTGTAACGGTTCAGTGAGTCAGTGAGCACCCAGGTACTGGAGTGGAAGTGGTACATTGAAAGAACGGGGGGGGGGGGAAGGTAGGACGGCAACCTATGATAGTTGTCCGAGAATGGTATCTGGGGGATCCCAGTGGATGTACTAACAAAGCATGAGTGGGTGCCAGTGAATGGGTTGGCCCTGGTGGACGAATATTGAAGAGCAATGGAGTGTGGACCCAAGTATGATGGTGATACTAACCAAACTCATATTATGTACTCCTTTATGTTATTGTGAGGCGAGTCCTAAAGTCTGGGTGGACTGATATGAGTGAGCGCACCACTCAACATACATTCATGCAGCAGTGTACATGGACCTGTGCAAGGTATATATGAGGAGAAACAGAGAGAGAGAGAGAGAGAGAGAGTGAGAGAGAGAGAGAGAGAGAGAGAGAGAGTGAGAGAGAGAGAGAGAGAGAGAGAGAGAGAGAGAGAGTGAGAGAGAGAGAGTGAGAGAGAGAGAGGAGTGAGAGAGAGAGAGAGAGAGAGAGAGAGTGAGAGAGAGAGAGAGAGAGAGAGAGAGAGAGAGAGAGAGAGAGAGAGAGAGAGAGAGAGAGAGAGAGGTTGGTATAGTTTCTGTGATGTGCCACATTGGGTTTGCGGAGTAGGTCGGTCTACAAATACGAGGCTTCACTGTCAAAGACTGAAGCATAGAGGTCTGAGGTCTGCCTTGAGATAGAAGACCACCGGGAAGAGTGGTCAACCTCAAGCAGATCAGAGGTAACACAGTGCCCCGGTATGAGGGCAGGGTAGGTGATAGGAAGGGGGACTATTAACTAGTTCTCTCATGAGACACGGAGGCGTCGACCAGATAGTTAGTACTCTGGTCACGGCAGTATCACGCCTACGTGATAGCCACAGAGAAGTGGATTGCCACTCAATAGGAGACGGCTGCTATAAGCGTGCTGAGTGTGACAGCACGCAAAAAGTCGAAGGACGCACAAGGTCCTTCCGCGTGCTGTGTAGCCACGCGAGGAGAAGAATCAGACTGGGGACTGACTTCTTAGCGAGCGCACCGTTTAGTGTCGATAGGGGTTTCTGTAGCCAAGTAGATAGAGATTAGCAATAGCTTAGGAAACTAGTGATAGGCAATTCTGTGGCTTTGTGTGTGATTTGATAGCGACTGTTTTGTAAATGTAAAGAGCCAACGGCAAATAAAATGTATCATCCATTTCCTCTCACACGACTTGCAAGTTCCTTGTGTGGTGCGAGAGAAGTAATCCTATGATGCCTGAAACATCAGTTGCTGACAGGCTAGGATTAAAGTGGTGTCAGAAGTGTGGCTTGGACAAATGTTCAAGCTATTACACTCACCCACGGCTCTAGACTAAGGTTACTAGTAGTGAATTACAAGGTTTAATTTGTGTCAGTGACGGTTGACGTGTGCAGACTAGAACAAGTTGCGAGCTGAGCTGTGCCTATCGTGACAAAATAATGTTTATTTGTGTTTAATTAAATATCGTATACTTATATTCATGTGTTCTTCGAAGTTGTAAGTATTGATATTATGTATTTCTTGCATTTATTTATGTAATTATCTATTTGTTTGTGAATAAGGATCAAATATGATTCATGGCGGAGCGATACACATGCCGGCAGCATTATCGATTTTTGCAAGCTAAAAATAGCGCTGCGCCTCTGACGTATTGCGACTGACAAACAGTTGTGTTACGCCATTTGCATTCAGCATCTGATTGTTTACAAATCGCCAAGCTGCTGCCCGCCTGAATCTGTGCGTTATATTAACTATTATTTGTTTATTTAAGTTAATGAATGAATATATTTATTTATTTAAACAGTATTATTATATTTATATTTATTTCAAAAGCAGTTATTGTATTTTTTTTCGTACTTTTTCTATTTGTTTACCGTCTCGATGGCACTACTTTCGGCTATGCAAATTAGACTGGTCTGCACAACACTTCAATAGATTAAACTAGATTAGGAACGAAAGGCATAAAACTGTAGAACGAAGACAGGACATTGACATTTAATATTAATTAATTTACATTGTATTTGTCTGGGGGCATGTCATTGTGATTGTACTAATTTGTCGAAAGTAATATGTCGTTTGCAATTTGTTAATTGTTGCTGCTCTTTTAAACCAGGGTGAACAACAGCCGAATAGAAAAGTAACTCGTGTGTATGCCGCAGTGCCAAACGATTAGACCTGAGTTGCCAAACGTTAGTATACTGCATCTTTCTGGAA
>OY992890.1:1005192-1272692 GCA_963921405.1 Cepaea hortensis
CCGTAGCCATTGTCTCGATAAAAGGATCTTCTGCCTACAGTCGCAAAACTGAGACCATAACCAACAACTATCTGTCGGTTGCCCTCAAAATTTCACCCACGACCTGCCTTCCGTGGCCTCTTGTGAACAACTTCCGACAACGAATATGAAATAACAGCACATACTCCCCAGAAATACACAGTAAAAATATGAACAAAGTTTGGTGGAACTGGGGTCAAGCTGTGAAAATGTAAACAATATAAAATGACACAAAGTAGTGCAGCTTTACATATCAGAATTACGACACATACAGGATGTTGCGGCGATTAGCCTTCATCAGCAAAAAATCACATTCACGAAACACAACATATAGTCAAGGAGATCTCGTGTGACTACATTAAAACGTGACGACAGGACGAGAAGAATAAAAAGATGAAAACATGCAATCAATTAAGAGAAAATGAAAATTGGAAAAATATGTTCATACTTACCTCAGAATCCCGAGCTGTGTATAGCCTCGAATATCACCGTTGTATTCTGTTTATACCCAACCGAGGGAGTGGGTGTAACGGTTCAGTGAGTCAGTGAGCACCCAGGTACTGGAGTGGAAGTGGTACATTGAAAGAACGGGGGGGGGGGGGGGGAAGGTAGGACGGCAACCTATGATAGTTGTCCGAGAATGGTATCTGGGGGATCCCAGTGGATGTACTAACAAAGCATGAGTGGGTGCCAGTGAATGGGTTGGCCCTGGTGGACGAATATTGAAGAGCAATGGAGTGTGGACCCAAGTATGATGGTGATACTAACCAAACTCATATTATGTACTCCTTTATGTTATTGTGAGGCGAGTCCTAAAGTCTGGGTGGACTGATATGAGTGAGCGCACCACTCAACATACATTCATGCAGCAGTGTACATGGACCTGTGCAAGGTATATATGAGGAGAGAAACAGAGAGAGAGAGAAGAGAGTGAGAGAGAGAGAGAGAGAGAGAGAGAGTGAGAGAGAGAGAGAGTGAGAGAGAGAGAGAGAGAGTGAGAGAGAGAAGAGAGAGTGAGTGAGAGAGAGAGAGAGAGAGAGAGAGAGAGAGAGAGAGAGAGAGAGAGAGAGAGAGAGAGAGAGAGAGAGAGAGAGAGGTTGGTATAGTTTCTGTGATGTGCCACATTGGGTTTGCGGAGTAGGTCGGTCTACAAATACGAGGCTTCACTGTCAAAGACTGAAGCATAGAGGTCTGAGGTCTGCCTCGAGATAGAAGACCACCGGGAAGAGTGGTCAACCTCAAGCAGATCAGAGGTAACACAGTGCCCCGGTATGAGGGCAGGGTAGGTGATAGGAAGGGGGACTATTAACTAGTTCTCTCATGAGACACGGAGGCGTCGACCAGATAGTTAGTACTCTGGTCACGGCAGTATCACGCCTACGTGATAGCCACAGAGAAGTGGATTGCCACTCAATAGGAGACGGCTGCTATAAGCGTGCTGAGTGTGACAGCACGCAAAAAGTCGAAGGACGCACAAGGTCCTTCCGCGTGCTGTGTAGCCACGCGAGGAGAAGAATCAGACTGGGGACTGACTTCTTAGCGAGCGCACCGTTTAGTGTCGATAGGGGTTTCTGTAGCCAAGTAGATAGAGATTAGCAATAGGCTTAGGAAACTAGTGATAGGCAATTCTGTGGCTTTGTGTGTGATTTGATAGCGACTGTTTTGTAAATGTAAAGAGCCAACGGCAAATAAAATGTATCATCCATTTCCTCTCACACGACTTGCAAGTTCCTTGTGTGGTGCGAGAGAAGTAATCCTATGATGCCTGAAACATCAGTTGCTGACAGGCTAGGATTAAAGTGGTGTCAGAAGTGTGGCTTGGACAAATGTTCAAGCTATTACACTCACCCACGGCTCTAGACTAAGGTTACTAGTAGTGAATTACAAGGTTTAATTTGTGTCAGTGACGGTTGACGTGTGCAGACTAGAACAAGTTGCGAGCTGAGCTGTGCCTATCGTGACAAAATAATGTTTATTTGTGTTTAATTAAATATCGTATACTTATATTCATGTGTTCTTCGAAGTTGTAAGTATTGATATTATGTATTTCTTGCATTTATTTATGTAATTATCTATTTGTTTGTGAATAAGGATCAAATATGATTCATGGCGGAGCGATACACATGCCGGCAGCATTATCGATTTTTGCAAGCTAAAAATAGCGCTGCGCCTCTGACGTATTGCGACTGACAAACAGTTGTGTTACGCCATTTGCATTCAGCATCTGATTGTTTACAAATCGCCAAGCTGCTGCCCGCCTGAATCTGTGCGTTATATTAACTATTATTTGTTTATTTAAGTTAATGAATGAATATATTTATTTATTTAAACAGTATTATTATATTTATATTTATTTCAAAGCAGTTATTGTATTTTTTTTCGTACTTTTTCTATTTGTTTACCGTCTCGATGGCACTACTTTCGGCTATGCAAATTAGACTTGGTCTGCACAACACTTCCATAGATTAAACTAGATTAGGAACGAAAGGCATAAAACTGTAGAACGAAGACAGGACATTGACATTTAATATTAATTAATTTACATTGTATTTGTCTGGGGGCATGTCATTGTGATTGTACTAATTTGTCGAAAGTAATATGTCGTTTGCAATTTGTTAATTGTTGCTGCTCTTTTAAACCAGGGTGAACAACAGCCGAATAGAAAAGTAACTCGTGTGTATGCCGCAGTGCCAAACGATTAGACCTGAGTTGCCAAACGATTGTCCCTGATTTTCTGGAACATTAAGATGAGTATACTCAACGTTTTGGCATGCAATGTGATTAATAATGCATCTCTTTTTCAGCGTGTGATGCATTAGCATATTTTTGTGCTCTTTTTCAGGATAAGATTTTCCAGGTTATAAACTAAGAGTACAATTGGTAGTACTCAGAGGTTAAGAAACATAACATATCTAAGATAAATAAGTGATTAAAGAGGTCAGTGCCTGTTAACGCTAGCTATTTACCCAACAACATGGCTACTTTAGCTGATTTCATAAAAGCAGGTAAAGAGGTACAATACACAGGAAAGGAGCTAGAACAATATGCTGATCAAAAATTTAAAGAAGCAAAAGATGCTGAGAGAGATGAACGCGCACAAGAAAGAGAACAGGAAAGACAACACAAAAAGGAGATTGCAGAACTAGCTGAGATAACAAAACAGAAGCAATTAGAACATGATAAGGAAATTAAACAGAAGGAATTAGAATTAAAACAGAAGCAGTTAGAACATGATAAGGAAATTAAACAGAAGGAATTAGAGTTAAAACAAAAGCATTTAGATCAGGAGAAAGAACTAAAGCAAAAAGAGATAGATGAAATGACAAGAGTTAAGGAAAAACAAATACAAGTAGAATCAGAAACACAGTTAAAGATGAAAGGTATGGATGTAGACTCACACGCAGAGATCTCTGCTACTAAACTAAAAAGTCAACAAGAAGAAAATAAGTTCAATAAATACAAAAATATTATTAAACCATTCTGTAAAGAAGATTCCATATCAGCCTGGACAGAAAATGTCGAGTATCAGTTTAAATATCACCAAGTTCCAATAGAGATGTGGGCTATGATTTATATGAAGAACCTGAGTGGTGAGCCCCTTAAGGTGATAGAATCAATACCAACTGATCTTAGATCTAACTATCAGTACATCCATGATAGGATAATGCAACACTTTTTACTTGATGCCCCAGGGTATCAGGTTCAGTTCTCAAAATTAAAACCAAAACCTAGTGAGACTTTCATTGATTACGTCTCAAATGTCCAAAGTGTACTAGATAGGTGGCTTAAGGCAGCGAACATAGGAAAAGACTTTGACAGACTTAAAAATTTAATAGCCATGGATAAAATCATATCCACTATACCATCTCCTTTTGCTAAATTCCTGCAGCAGTCAGACATTGAGACCATAGAACAATTTGAAAAGAAAGGCTCTGCATATTTTTCCTCAAATAGAGATATTTTTAAGACATCAAGTAGCGACTCTGAAATAGTTTCTTTTGTAAAGGACCAACCTAAAAACTATCAGAGTAATAGAAAACCATTTCATAAAGTCGACAAGAAAGATAAGAAAGTGTCGAAATGTGTCTACTGTCAACTTTTGCATGACACTTATTCTATGTGTGATAAATCGCCTAACTATCCGGCACATCTTGAAAATGTCATTAAGAAGCAACAAAACAAAAGAACTGCATACAGGCGTGCAGTCAAATGCTTCTTCTGTTCCAGCTACGGCCATTATTCAAATAAGTGCCTGGGGCGCCAACGCATGAAAGCCAACAATGCTATTTTGATTGATACATCTTCTGATAGTGGTAGTGAGACTGAGTGTGAAGTTGAAAATGAATTACCTTTTAACCAAGCTGAAGATGTGTGTTGCGTGAACGATATATTGAGCTTTGACAGTTGTGAGCGATGTCACCAATTTCATGCAGACGGAAAATTAGAATGTGGACATACAGTACCATTCTCAATTGAGAGTGTAAATGCAGCATTAGCCTCCAGAGGCAATTTAGTGTTCCACAATGCAATGGTCAACGACAGACCATGCCAATGTTTGCTGGACAGCGGCAGCACCCTTATTGGTCTTAGAAAGGAACTGGTGAGTCCAAATGATTATACAGGTGACTCTGTCAAATGCCGAACCTTTTCGGGTAACATTGAAATTTACCCTTTGGCCAAAGCCCGTATTAACACTCCTTTCCTTTCTGGAACCTTTACTTGTGCAATACTTGACAACCCTTGTACTGATTTACTTTTGGGTTGCTTACCCCAATTGAAACAATGCACTAGCGATGAAATAGCTGCATGGGAAAGATTAAATGCAGCTAATACAACAACCAGAGCAGACACTATGAAACATCAAGACACACTACAAGATGAGAGACTACTGTTGCTATCACCAACTAGCACGGATGATACCACCAGACAAAAATTCATAGAACAGCAGAAAGCTGATCCTAGTGTGTCTCCATATTTAAAATTATTGAAAGAAAGAGCCAAAGTGACAAAAAACGCATCATGGTTCTTTAGACTTAGTAATGGTATTCTTACTAGGTATTATACAACTGGTAACCATGAGATTCAGCAAACGGTGTTACCTGTACAACACCGCCTAACTGTGCTAAAGATTGCACATGAGTCACCGTTTGCTGGTCACCTTGCATATGACAAAACCAGGGCCAGAATTCAGGCTCATTTTTATTGGCCAGGTTTTTGTAATGATATAAAATTATTTTGTCGTTCTTGTAATGTCTGTCAACAACTAGTACGTAAGGGTAAACATCCTACAGCTGAAGTACAACCTTCTACACTGGCTTCTAGGCCATTTGAGAGTGTGGCGGTAGATATTGTTGGACCCATGAATCAGGTGTCCAGCAAAGGAAGTCGCTTCATATTAACGATGGTCGACCTATGTTCAAGGTGGGTTGAGGCAGTAGCTTTGAAATACATCACCTCCAAAGATGTTGCCAATGTATTTCTACACCTGTTCTCACGATTCGGATTTCCACGTACCATCTTATCCGATCGTGGAACTCAATTCATATCGGCTGCAACGCAAGCCCTTACAAAAATGTTAGGGATTAAACAGCATTTTACAACAGCGTACCATCCAGCCAGCAATGGTATAGTAGAAAAAATTAACGGAGATCTTAAGCATATGCTGGCTAAGGTAACAGCAGAAAACCCAGCTGATTGGGATACACTGTTACCAACAGTGCTGTTCGCCTATCGGGAGATTCCCCATTCAAGCACGGGTTTCTCACCGTTTGAATTAGTATACGGGGCTAACCCACGTGGACCCCTAACCATTTATCATCAGGTAATAACTAATTCCATCGAAATTCCAACCCCAAAAACACCTTATGAAATGGTGACAGAAACACGAGATAAAATCATGAAATCGTGTATCATAGCTAAGGCAGCTTTGGAGAGGAAGGGTCAAATCTACCACCAATACGCAAACAAAGGGGCGAGAACAATTGATCTTGAACCAGATCAAGACATACTTTTGTTACTTCCAGACAAACGAAATTTATTATTGACCTCATGGCAAGGGCCATTCAAGGTGGTACGAAAAATTTCAGATGTCGACTATGAAATATCGATAAACGGACACTTAAAGATATTTCATGTCAACATGTTGAAACCCTACTTTTCACGACAAGAGACAGAAGTAGAGACAGACGAACACAGTGCACCCACACCTAGTGATGAGACGACAGACGTACACAACGCAACTACACTAGTTAGCGAGACTGGCAAATCCGACGATGTCCATACACGTAGTGAGAATACAGAAAACGCACTTAGCACCACTACCGTACTGAATCAGGTAGACGACGACGGAATGGAACTACCTGTTCCTATTGTAGACAATTAGATAGCATACGGATAGAACAGGGACTAACAGACGTTCAACGACGACAAATAATAGAATTAGTGACGGAGTATAAAGACATATTTTCTGACATTCCAGGTAGGACGGACAGAATCGAGCACTCCATTCTTCTTTCGGACTCTAAGCCTATAAAATGCAGGCCGTACTCTATCTCACTCAGCTATAGAGAAAATCTAAATAAGGAAATTCTTAATTTAGAAGCTAGTGGGATCATCCAGAAATCTACATCTGAGTACTCCTTTCCAATCGTCCTAGTTAAGAAAAAAGACTCCACAATTCGTCTGTGTGTGGACTATAGAAAGCTCAACAACGTCACTAAGATCGACGCAGAACCAATTCCTTTCTGCGAAGATCTTATTCTTGACATGTCCACCTCCAAAATCTTTTCTAAATTAGATCTTACTGAGGGATATTGGCAGGTCCCTATGCAGACTCAATCCATTCATCTTACTGCTTTTTCAACACCTTTAGGACTGTACGAGTGGCGTTTTCTTCCTTTCGGACTTCGAAACGCTCCTGCCACTTTCGTACGTTTAACTAGAGATCTACTTCATGGAGTGACGAATACAGTGACGTATATAGATGATATATGTGTCCATACAGATGACTGGACAACACACTTACTGAAACTAAGACATGTCTTCGATAGGTTGCGACTCTTCGGTCTCACTGTCAAACCAACCAAAGTTGAATTGGGCCTACAAGAAATTGATTTTTTGGGTCATGTCATTTCACAAGATCAACTAAAAACTGACAATAGAATTATTACCAAAATTATGAACCTGACCATGCCAACAACAAAGAAGCAGGTCAGAAGCCTTTTGGGTTTAGTAAATTACTATAGCAAGTTTATACCAAACTTAGCAGAAATTACAAGTGTATTTTCAAATGTTTTAAAAGCATCTGTAAAATTAAATGTCAAAGATGCATTATTAATTTCTGCATTGTCAAAATTGAAAATCCTGTTTAGTAATGTACCAATCCTCCGCTTGCCTAATCCTAGGCTCGTTTATTATCTTAGGACAGATGCCAGCAGGATCTCCATCGCTGCAGTACTAGGCCAATTTTATGATGGCATCTTCCATCCGATTTGCTACGTGAGCCGCAAGATCACACCTGCTGAGTCCAGATATTCCATATCAGAGTTGGAAGCCCTAAGCGTCATCTATGCGGTGAGGAAGCTGCATCGATTTCTAGCGGGTGTTCACTTCGTTGTCCAGACAGACAACTCCCCAATCACGGTCATACAAAGTGGTGTGCATCGGAATGACCGTATATACAGGTGGTCGTTAATACTACAAAATTATACTTTTAGTATAGAGCATATTAAGGGTAAGGACAACATTCTGGCAGATACCCTTAGTCGACCATCTGAGGTAGAAATACCAGATATCCCACATGAGAGTGTAGAGTAATAGAGGTCAAAATAGTACATTAGAATATTCTATATGAAATACCATTACGAATACATAGACATTATGTTCTGAACTAGGTACTAAGAACAGTGAACTACTATGTGTCCGTAGACAGCAAGAGAAGAACTGTACTCCGTGAACCAGTATATCACCGTGTGAACTAAGACAGCTCGTTACATACTAAGCTCCGTATGTGTTCCGGTGAATCATCTGTGTTAAGCAGGAAAAAACAGTGTCAGAACAGTACATAAATAATAGACACGAAAATACTTGTCTACGACACCAGCAAACTCTACAGGTGCAATACCCATAGGACACGAGTATGACTGTGTAATGTATTTAATATACCCAGGACAATTGTGTATATATACTATGCCAATGAAAGCAATTTCTAAACATTAGGGCAACGACTAACCTGAGGTATTTAAATACCATGTATATATAAACTCATTGTGATATGTATTATAACGTTTTAATATAGTGATAAACTATAGTTAGATTAGGTCACTCTAAGATACATTTAGATTTAGGAAATATAATAGTTTTCATTTTTTTAGTAGTTTAGATAGATCATTAATTTACCCACTTACTTAACTTAAAAGTAGATTAGGATAGTAATTTAAACGTAATAACATCTAATTATAAACTAGGATAAAAAGTTTAGATAGTAATAGTACCATTTAGTTTGTTACATTTCACTGTGGTTCATTTCACTAGAATTCATGCCATCTTAATGAACCAGTCCATTTAACAAACTTGTTCATTTAATATTATGATTAATTTACACCGGATAGGATAAAAGAATTATACATATAAACATACATCATTTACACCATTTAGAGTAAAAATATCAATCATATATTTTTCTTTCATTTAAAAACATTATTCATAATTTATTACATTTCACATTACCCATGATAGAAAGGGACATAATTTATTACATTTCACATTACTCATTTTAGTTAGTTACATAACTCATCTCACATCAATTTCATTTTAAATAATTAGATTACTTCCCTTAAATTAGATTAAATTAGGTAACACATTAAATACATATTTATAGTGCTAGTATTAGTATTTCAGTATTTAGAGTATTATTTCAACAGAATATAGTAGTTAATAATACCAGGGTACAAACCATCAACACTTTTTCTTACATGTAAATATGTTGTAAATACATGACTCGTGCAGCAATTTACGCACAGTCATGAAGCTCAACTTTCTCAAACTGAGCCAAACTTGTACAGTGTCACTCCAAGGTTTTTAAATAATTGTGAACGTAAAAGATGTGTGACAGAAGTGTAAAAGTGAGAGCATATGTAAATTATACAAGAGAGAGTGAGATCAGTCAGCGGATTTTTTCTGCCGCTTAACGCGACTTTTTTATTTTTTGTCTGCGTCAAACGTTTGCTTTCGATGTTGAAAGTGTGCTGTCTTGAATGTGTTGTGTGTAGTTTAGTGTAGATCTTAGAAAAAGTATTTTAAGTCTCATAAGACGGAAACGTAGTCACTAATTAGTGTTATACACTGGTTTGTGGCCACATTTAACCGAATTATGGCACTTGAAAACTAACTTACATACATATTATAAATAAACACACATGTTAGAAGTTAGATTATACTATTAATTAGATCCAAACACGCAAACATCCAGGAAAACTAACATGTAAATTGCATACATTTTCGGTAGATCAAAGGGAGATAACTCCGGGTCAGGGGACACAATAGACAACGAAACACTAACTTAACAGTGAAAGAGAACTTTACACGCGGAAGCGAGATAGGTAAAGCCTGTCGCACACAGCTTGTGTAATGGTTGTTTAATATTATATGGGGGACATGCAGCAATTCATGTGTTGACCCTAAGAAAGTCAACTTTGTATGGGTAGTGAGTTAATTTACTATTTGAGGGCAGGTCTTATAAGACAATGGTCCGGTTCAGACATACCTCTAATTAATATAATATTGCGATTGAGAAGAGGGCTCACGCCAACCAGACAAGTTTGTGGCGATTGCCAGTAGCCAAGTAAAGTGATACTACATTGTGACAATAGTCAGTAGAAGTCTATTGATTTACCCAAAGCCAGGTTATCAGCAGTCTTTGACAAAAATTAGATACACTAATTTTTTTTAGAAACCTCTTGCGTCACAACCAAGGAGTCAAAGTTGATGACGCAACACAGGAGGGGAGGGTGTGTGTCAAAGACTGAAGCATAGAGGTCTGAGGTCTGCCTCGAGATAGAAGACCACCGGGAAGAGTGGTCAACCTCAAGCAGATCAGAGGTAACACAGTGCCCCGGTATGAGGGCAGGGTAGGTGATAGGAAGGGGGACTATTAACTAGTTCTCTCATGAGACACGGAGGCGTCGACCAGATAGTTAGTACTCTGGTCACGGCAGTATCACGCCTACGTGATAGCCACAGAGAAGTGGATTGCCACTCAATAGGAGACGGCTGCTATAAGCGTGCTGAGTGTGACAGCACGCAAAAAGTCGAAGGACGCACAAGGTCCTTCCGCGTGCTGTGTAGCCACGCGAGGAGAAGAATCAGACTGGGGACTGACTTCTTAGCGAGCGCACCGTTTAGTGTCGATAGGGGTTTCTGTAGCCAAGTAGATAGAGATTAGCAATAGGCTTAGGAAACTAGTGATAGGCAATTCTGTGGCTTTGTGTGTGATTTGATAGGGACTGTTTTGTAAATGTAAAGAGCCAACGGCAAATAAAATGTATCATCCATTTCCTCTCACACGACTTGCAAGTTCCTTGTGTGGTGCGAGAGAAGTAATCCTATGATGCCTGAAACATCAGTTGCTGACATTCACTCATACTTTGAAATAGGGACAGTAATGTTGATTGTTATACCACGTAAGTATGAACATTTTTTCAAATTTTCATGTTCTCTTCATTGCTTTCATTTTTTTCATTTTTTTTATTCTTCTCGTCCTGTAGTCAAGTTTTAATGTTGTCACAGGAGATCTCCTTGACTATATGTTGTGTTTTGTGATTGTGATTGTTTGCTGATGAAGGCTAATTGCCGAAACGTCCTGTATATGTCGTAATTCTGTTATGTAAAGCTGCACTACTTTGTGTCATTTTATATTGTCCAGAAAAACACAATACAGCGTCCTCAGAAAAGGAACAAAGTTACATCGTCGCCATTTTACTGGAAGCAACTTTACAGAACAATTAAGGAAAACACCGTATTTTCTGTAACTGTTTTGTGTAAAGCTGCATCACTATGTGTTATTTTATATTGTCTACATTTCCACAGCTTTACCGCAGTTTCACTAATTTTATTCGCATACACACACCTGCATGTTGAGTGACTTCACGGACAGGATTAGGACGACCGAATCCAAATAAATAAGCGGTTTTTCTTTTGACCTCGCTATGGTTTTGCGACTAGTTTTGGGTTCAAAGTTAGCCCAAGCAGACGTGATTAAGGTTAACTATCTCGGTGAGAGACGGCCTATGTCAGTCACATGGATGAAATAGGTAACTAGACCAAAACCAGAGACTGGGGTCATGTAGTGAGTGCACGGACTGGGGTCATTGGCGAGTGTACAACCTGGGGTCATATATGAGTGCACAGATTTGGGCTATATAGTTAGTGCACAAATTGGGGTCATGTGGTGAGTGCACAGACTGGGGTCATGTGGTGAGTGCACAGACTGGGGTCATGTGGTAAGTATACAGACTGGGGTCATGTGGTGAGTGCACAGACTGGGGTCATGTGGTGAGTGCACAGACTGGGGTCATGTAGTGAGTGCACGGACTGGGGTCATGTGGTAAGTACACAGCCTGGGGTCATGTAGTGAGTGCACGGACTGGGGTCATGTGGTGAGTGCACAACCTGGGGTCATGTGGTGAGTGCACAGACTGGGGTCATGTAATGAGTGCACACCCATCCATCCATCATGTGCCATGCCGATAAGCGTGGGCGGTCATGTTTTGCCATCTCATTCGATCACCAGAGTCGTGGATCAGACCGTGTTTCTGTCTCGACCATGCCACGTGGCCAAGCCATCCAGGTATTTACTTCTAGGTCTTCCCCTTGGTCTCTTCCCTTCGATCTTGCCAGTTGTCACCATGTTCTGTGAGTGTAAACAATATAAAATAACACAAAGTAGTGCAGCTTTACATAACAGAATTAAGACACACACAGGACGTTGCGGCAATTAGCCTTCATCTGCACAGAAATACATGAGTGCACAGGTTGTGGGTCATGTAGTGAGTGCACAGGCTAGGGGTCATGTAGTGAGTGCACAGGTTGGGGGGGTCATGTAGTGAGTGCACAGGTTGGGGGGTCATGTAGTGAGTGCACAGGTTGGGGGTCATGTATTGAGTGCACAGGTTGGGGGTCATATAGTGAGTGCACAGGTTGGGGGTCATATAGTGAGTGCACAGGTTGGGGGTCAAGTAGTGAGTGCACAGTTTGGGGGTCATATAGTGAGTGCACAGGTTGGGGGTCATGTAGTGAGTGCTCAGGTTGGGGGTCATGTAGTGAGTGCATAGGTTGGGGGTCATATAGTGAGTGCACAGGTTGGGGTCATGTAGTGAGTGTACAGGTTGGGGGTCATATAGTGAGTGCACAGGTTGGGGGTCAAGTAGCGAGTGCACAGTTTGGGGGTCATATAGTGAGCGCACAGGTTGGGGTCATATAGTGAGTGCACAGGTTGGGGGTCATATAGTGAGTGCACAGGTTTGGGGTCATATAGTGAGTGCACAGGTTGGGGGTCAAGTAGTGAGTGCACAGGTTGGGGTCATGTAGTGAGTGCATAGGTTGGGGGTTATGTAGTGAGTGCACAGGTTGGGGGTCATGTAGTGAGTGCTCAGGTTGGGGGTCATGTAGTGAGTGCATAGGTTGGGGTCATGTAGTGAGTGCACAGGTTGGGGTTATGTAGTGAGTGCATAGGTTGGGGTCATGTATTGAGTGCACAGGTTGGGGGTCATGTAGTGAGTGCACAGGTTGGGGGGTCATGTAGTGAGTGCACAGGTTGGGGTCATGTAGTGAGTGCACAGGTTGGGGTCATGTAGTGAGTGCACAGGTTGGGGGTTATGTAGTGAGTGCATAGGTTTGGGTCATGTATTGAGTGCACAGGTTGGGGTCATGTAGTGAGTGCACAGGTTGGGGGTCATGTAGTGAGTGCACAGGTTGGGGGTCATGTAGTGAGTGCACAGGTTGGGGTCATGTAGTGAGTGCACAGGTTGGGGTCATGTAGTGAGTGCACAGGTTGGGGTCATGTAGTGAGTGCACAGGTTGGGGGTCATGTAGTGAGTGCACAGGTTGGGGGTCATGTAGTGAGTGCACAGGTTCGGGTCATGTAGTGAGTGCATAGGTTGGGGGTCATGTAGTGAGTGCACAGGTTGGGGTCATGTAGTGAGTGCACAGGTTGGGGTCATGTATTGAGTGCACAGGTTGGGGTCGTGTAATTACAACACCGGTACAACCATTTCGGAACAATCGTAACATGTGATGGGAGGTGACTCGAAGAGTTCAGAACAACAATCGCTGTGGCAAATGTAGCCTTTTGCAAGATGAAAAACATACTAACTGATACAAAGAATTGCAAAGTGAAAACGAGTGTTGAAGTGCTATATAGAACCTGTACTTTTGTATGAATGTGAGGCGTGGACATTGAGCAGACAAGCTGAAAATACCCAATGGCAGTGGGAATGTGGATTTCTGAGGAAAATGCATACAATACAATGGAAAAACCAATGACCAAGTCCTACAAAAAGCTGATAAAAACCATACACTGATTAGAGAAATTAGACGTATACAGTCACAATTTATTGAACACGTTATGAGAAGAAATACATGAGAGAACTTAGTGTCAGCTGGCAAGTTTGAGGGGAAAAGAATAAGGGTAAGGCAGAAAAGCACATACCTAGATGGTTTGACCACATGGCATGGTCGGGACAAGAACACTGAGCTGATCCACGACTCTGGTGATCGAGTGAGATGGCAGAACATGACCGCCCACG
This sequence comes from Cepaea hortensis, assembly GCA_963921405.1. Lineage (NCBI taxonomy): Eukaryota > Metazoa > Mollusca > Gastropoda > Stylommatophora > Helicidae > Cepaea > Cepaea hortensis. Next base: position 1,019,013 of record OY992890.1, read on the forward strand.
CTTACCGACATGGCACATGATGGATGGATGGAGAGAAGCACATACCTAGATAGCTTGACCACATGGCATGGTCGGGACAAGAACACTGAGCTGATCCACGAGTGAGATGGCAGAACATGACCGCCCACGCTTACCGACATGGCACATGATGGATGGATGGAGAGAAGCACATACCTAGATAGCTTGACCACATGGCATGGTCGGGACAAGAACACTGAGCTGATCCACGACTCTGGTGATCGAGTGAGATGGCAGAACATGACCGCCCACGCTTACCGACATGGCACATGATGGATGGATGGAGAGAAGCACATACCTAGATAGCTTGACCACATGGCATGGTCGGGACAAGAACACTGAGCTGATCCACGACTCTGGTGGTGGTGTAAGACAGCGAAACACGACCTCCACCGCTCTTCGGCACGACACATGATGATGATGCTAATGAATATTGTATTTGGTGCGCACCAGGGTTGCATACGTACAGTGATGAGGGTTGGAAGGACCGTTTTAGGTGCAGCGGTTGTTGACCCGAGCGGTGCACAGAACTGGCTGCAAGAATACCAAGGCAGATTTACTCAGAAATAGCTTCTCCTCGCCGACAAAATGACGAGCAGGTGATAACTTCTAGACTACAATAACAGGTTTGTAGTGACGAGCAGATGACAGCGTCTAGTCTACAATAATAGGTTTGTAATGACGAGCAGATGACAGCGTCTAGTCTACAATAATAGGTTTGTAATGACGAGCAGATGACAGCGTCTAGTCTACAATAATAGGTTTGTAATGACGAGCAGATGACAACATCTAGTCTACAATAATAGGTTTGTAATGACGAGCAGATGACAGCGTCTAGTCTACAATAATAGGTTTGTAATGACGAGCAGATGACAGCGTCTAGTCTACAATAATAGGTTTGTAATGACGAGCAGATGACAGCGTCTAGTCTACAATAATAGGTTTGTAATGACGAGCAGATGACAGCGTCTAGACTACAATAATAATAGGTTTGTAGTGACGAGCAGATGACAGCGTCTAGTCTACAATAATAGGTTTGTAGTGACGAGCAGATGACAGCGTCTAGTCTACAATAATAGGTTTGTAATGACGAGCAGATGACAGCGTCTAGTCTACAATAATAGGTTTGTAATGACGAGCAGATGACAACATCTAGTCTACAATAATAGGTTTGTAGTGACGAGCAGATGACAGCTTGTGATGACGAGCAGATGACAGCGTCTAGTCTACAATAATAGGTTTGTAATGACGAGCAGATGACAGCGTCTAGTCTTTAATAATAGGTTTGTAATGACGAGCAGATGACAGCGTCTAGTCTACAATAATAGGTTTGTAATGACGAGCAGATGATAATCTTTAATTGTCCATCAATTAACTGGCACCTTACCATCTTGACAGACGATAATTTGTTACATTCTACTTAATAAAAAAAGGCATGCTAACTACAACCCATGGCATTAGCGAATGTGACTGACTGAACAATTCGCGTTGTAAATGTTCGTCCACAATGGGTGCATGTAAACACATCGTCATTTCCACCATCATGCACAATCTGACGTCTCACACGCCCAATATGTCCAATGCCTGCAATAATTATCTTCTTGCCTTTATTCTATTTCTGATCTTCCACACAAATCGATCAGCGGCGACTTGCTCCCAATGTGCATTATCAATGCCTGTATCAATCATGTCCCGCTTACACAAATCTTTGTATCGTAGTAGAGGCCGACCCTGAGATCTCCTACCCGTCTGTAATTCACAAAAAAAAAAGAAGAAGAAAATAAGACCTCCTTTGGTATTCTACCATCGTCCATCCTCCTAACATGTCCTATCCATCTAAGTCTACGAAGACTGAGCATGGAATACACCGTCACACAACCTGATCTTTCCAATACTTCAGTATTTGTGATTTTGTCTTGCCACTTAATACCAAGTATTCTACTCAGACACCGCATATGAAAGCTGTTTAAACGTTTCTCTTGGCATGAGTAAGATGACTAGGTTTCACTGTCTTAAAGAAGTGTACTAAGAACATAACTTTTGTTTTTGGCAGTAGGTTTCCTGTTCTCCCACTCTCTTTGTTAACCTGTTCATTGTTGTTGCTGCCTTAACAATCCTGATGTTGATTTCCTGGTAACCCCAGTTGCACCTTGTGCCATAATCGGAGTCTGCTTCCTGCTAATTGTTAACCAAATTCATAACAAGCATTGGAGAATGCATATGGTAGACGTCATTCTTCCTCAGAGTGAGTCTCAATTGCAGCATTACCTACTAAAAGCAACTCTCTGATCAGTACCCCCTTAATGTCGGTCTTAGCCTTCACTCTCTGAGCATTGTAGAGGCCACCATCTGAGCGTGAGTTAATGTATATACCTCCATCCTGATCACGAAAGGCATATTTCAACAGAAGTGAAGAGTTCCATCAAATAAATATGTGCGTGAATTACTATTTGTTGAATGATAAGACCAGCATTGCTATATAGCAGTATGCTATTATGTTCGTGTGTACAGCATGTATTTCTTGTGTGTAACGAAGACAATGTACATATTGAGCACAGGTTGTAGACAGCTAAAGCCGGACAAACACTCCGATCTGACTGAACCGATGGACAGCTAGTATGCAGCTGTTCAAAGTGGATATGTTGCCCGATGAAGCCACAATCCCGGAGTCAGACCGTCTGTACCTGGACGTGGGTGGGACTGTCTTCATCGTGTCTCGCTTCGCCCTCAGAAGGTTCCCCTACACCAGGCTGGGCAAGCTGGCCATGACCTCGCTGAAGAGGGTGCACTTTGACCGCAACCCCAAGTTGATGGGCTACATCCTTGACCTCTACAGGACGGGCCAGCTCCACGTGCCCAGAAACTGCTGCAGGTAGGTCAGCCTCGATGTCGGGATAGGTTTACTGTCTAGACGGGGATAGGTTTACTGTCTGGCCAAGGTAAGGTTTACTGTCTGGCCAGGGATAGGTTTACTGTCTGGCCAAGGTAAGGTTTACTGTCTGGCCAGGGATAGATTTACTGTCTGGCCAGGGTCAGATTTACTGTCTAGACGGGGATAGGTTTACAGTCTGGCCAAGGTAAGGTTTACTGTCTAGACGGGGATAGGTTTACTGCCTGGCCAGGGATATGTTTACTGTCTGACCAGGGATAGGTTTACTGTCTGACCAGGGATAGGTTTACTGTCTGACCAGGGTCAGGTTTACTGTCTGGCCAGGGATAGGTTTACTGTCTGACCAGGGATAGGTTTACTGTCTGACCAGGGTCAGGTTTACTGTCTTGCCAGGTTTACTGTCTGACCAGGGGTAGGTGTACTGTCTGACCAGGGTCAGGTTTACTGTCTTGCCAGGTTTACTGTCTGACCAGGGATAGGTTTACTGTCTGACCAGGGTCAGGTTTACTGTCTTGCCAGGTTTACTGTCTGGCCAGGGTCAGGTTTACTGTCTGGACAGGGTCAGGTTTACTGTCTGGACGGGATCAGGTTTACTGTCTTGCCAGGTTTACTGTCTGACCAGGGATAGGTTTACTGTCTGACCAGGGTCAGGTTTACTGTCTTGCCAGGTTTACTGTCTGACCAGGGATAGGTTTACTGTCTGACCAGGGTCAGGTTTACTGTCTTGCCAGGTTTACTGTCTGACCAGGGTCAGGTTTACTGTCTGGCCAGGGATAGGTTTACTGTCTGACCAGGGATAGGTTTACTGTCTGACCAGGGTCAGGTTTACTGTCTGGCCAGGGATAGGTTTACTGTCTGACCAGGGATAGGTTTACTGTCTGACCAGGGTCAGGTTTACTGTCTTGCCAGGTTTACTGTCTGGCCAGGTTTACTGTCTGACCATGGTCAGGTTTACTGTCTGACCAGGGTCAGGTTTACCGTCTGACCAGGGATAGGTTTATTGTCTGACCAGGGTCAGGTTTACTGTTTTGCCAGGGATAGGTTTACTGTCTGGCCAGGGATAGGTTTACTTTCTAGACGGGGATAGGTTTACTGTCTGGCCAAGGTAAGGTTTACTGTCTGGCCAGGGATAGGTTTACTGTCTGGCCAAGGTAAGGTTTACTGTCTGGCCAGGGATAGATTTACTGTCTGGCCAGGGTCAGATTTACTGTCTAGACGGGGATAGGTTTACAGTCTGGCCAGGGATAGGTTTACTGTCTGACCAGGGATAGGTTTACTGTCTGACCAGGGATAGGTTTACTGTCTGGCCAGGGTCAGGTTTACTGTCTGGCCAGGGTCAGGTTTACTGTATTACCTAGAATAGATTTACCATGAGGTTTGAGGTGATGTATATTATCAATGTGTGTGTGTGTGTGTGTGTGTGACCTCCCTCAGCATGGAAATTAAGTGTGAGATGATGTATATTATTAATGTGTGTGTGTGTGTGTGTGCGTGCATGTGCGTGTGTCCCTTTCCCCCCAGCATGGTCATGAAGTGTGAGATGTTGTGTATTCCCCCAGCATGGCCATGAAGTGTGAGATGATGTGTATTCCCCCAGCATGGCCATGAAGTGTGAGATGTGTATTCCCTCAGCATAGCCATAAAGTATGAGATGATGTATTTTCCCCAAACATGGCCATGATGTGTGAGATAATGTGTTTTCCCTCAGCATGGGCATGAAGTGTGCGATGATGTGCATTCCCCCGTTATAGCCATTAAGTGTGTGATGATGTGTATTCCCCCCAGCATGACCATGACGTGTGAGATAATGTGTATTCCCCCATTATGGCCATCAAGTGTGAGATAATGTGTATTAACCCAGCATGGCCGTGAAGTGTGAGATCATGTGTATTCCCCCAGCATGGCCATGAAGTGTGAAATGTGTATTCACCCAGCATGGCCATGAAGTGTGAGATGTGTATTCCCCCAGCATTGCCATTAAGTGTGAAATGTGTATTCCCTACAGCATTGCCATTAAGTGTGAGATGATGTGTATTCCCCCATCATGGCCATTATATGTGAGATGTGTATTCCCCCAGCATGGCTATGAAGTGTGAGAAGATGTGTATTTCCCCAGCATTGCCATGAAGTGTGAGATGATGTGTATTCCCCCAACATGGCCATGAAGTGTGAAATGTGTATTCAACCAGCATGGCCATGAAGTGTGAGATGTGTATTCCCCTAGCATGGCCATGAAGTGTGAGATCATGTGTATTCCCCCAGCATGAGCACGAAGTGTGAAATGTGTATTCCCCCAGCATGGCCATGAAGTGTGAGATGTGTATTCTCCTAGCATGGCCATGAAGTGTGAGATGTGTATTCCCCTAGCATGGCCATGAAGTGTGAGATGTGTATTCCCCTAGCATGGCCATGAAGTGTGAGATGTGTATTCCCCTAGCATGGCCATGAAGTGTGAGATGATGTGTATTCCCCCAGCATGAGCACGAAGTGTGAAATGTGTATTCCCCCAACATGGCCATGAAGTGTGAAATGTGTATTCCCCCAGCATGGCCATGAAGTGTGAGATGTGTATTCCCCCAGCATGGCCGTGAAGTGTGAGATGATGCGTATTCCCGCATTATGGCCATGAAGTGTGAGATGATGTGTAATCCCCCAGCATGGCCATGGAGTGTGAGATGTGTATTCCCCCAGCATTGCCATGAAGTGTGAGATGATGTGTATTCCCCCAGCATGGCCATGAAGTGTGAGATGATGCGTATTCCCCCCGTTATGGCCATGAAGTGTGAGATGATGTGTATTCCCCCAGCATGGCCATGAAGTGTGAGATGTGTATTCCCCCAGCATGGCCATGAAGTGTGAGATGTGTATTCCCCCAGCATGGCCATGAAGTGTGAGATGTGTATTCCTCTAGCATGGCCATGAAGTGTGAGATGTGTATTCCCCCAGCATGGCCATGAAGTGGAGATGTGTATTCCCCCATTATGGCCATGAAGTGTGAGATGATGTGTATTCCCCCAGCATGGCCATGAAGTGTGAGATGTGTATTCCCCCAGCATGGCCATGAAATGTGAGATGTGTATTCCCCCAGCATGGCCACGAAGTGTGAGATGTGTATTCCCCCAGCATGGCCACGAAGTGTGAGATGTGTATTCCCCCAGCATGGCCACGAAGTGTGAGATAATGTGTATTCCCCCAGCATGGCCATTATATGTGAGATGATGTGTATTCCCCTAGCATGGCCATGAATTGTGAGATGATGTGCATTCCCCCAGTATGTCCATGAAGTGTGAGATGATGTGTAATCCCCCAGCATGGCCATGGAGTGTGAGATGTGTATTCCCCCAGCATGTCCACGAAGTGTGAGGTGATATGTATTCCCCCAGCATGGCCATGAAGTGTGAGATGATGTGTATTCCCCCATTATGGCCTTTAAGTGTGAGATGATGTGTATTCCCCCAGCATGGCCATGAAGTGTGAGATGATGTGTATTCCCCCAGCATGGCCATGAAGTGTGAGATGTGTATTCCCCCAGCACGGCCATCAAGTGTGAGATAATGTGTATTCTCCCAGCATGGCCATGAAATGTGAGATGATGTGTATTCCCCCAGCACGGCCATCAAATGTGAGATAATGTGTATTTCCCATAGCATGGCCATGAAATGTGAGATGATGTGTATTCCCCCAGCACGGCCATCAAGTGTGAGATAATGTGTATTCCCCCAGCATGGCCATCAAATGTGAGATAATGTGTATTCCCCCAGCATGGCCATGAAATGTGAGATAATGTGTATTCCCCCAGCATGGCCATGAAATGTGAGATAATGTGTATTCCCCCAGCATGGCCATGAAATGTGAGATGATGTGTATTCCCCTAGCATGGCCATGACGTGTGAGATAAAGTGTATTCCCCCATTATGGCCATGACATGAGAGATAATGTGTATTCCCCCAGCTAGTTAGTTAGTTAGTTAGTCGACAGATCATCCTCGCTGCACATCGAACCATTCAGTCCATAAGTGCTCGGATCCCCTCCTCAGCAAATCCCGCAGCGTGTAGCGGCTAACGACGCCAGTTCTGTGTTGGTTTATCAATCTTCTTTGGCTTCCTGCGTAGTGTTCTTGTTTGGCCACACCTCTTTTAATTTGATGCTCTAGCAGTCTGGCCATTGTTGTAGATTCACAGTCATCACTTGGTTCTCGCAAAAGTCTCACATCACGTAGAGCATTCAGAATGTCAGCCTGGTCCATGGCGCGTCCGCCCTCCACAGTAGCCTCACCTGCGAGCTTGTCAGCCCGCTCATTTCCTTGTACTCCCGCATGCCCTGGCACGAAGATGAAACTAATCTTTGCCAGCCGAGACCGCTTCAGAGGCAGCAACCATTCTCTTCGGATCGACCCCTCCTCTATCCTCTTGATCATGTTCATTGAGTCGCTAAGGAAACAAGCCCTGGTGAATGTCTGTGTCTCGAGCCATGTTATTGCTTTACTTACTGCCATGACTTCCATGGTCAGGCTACTTGTGGTTTCAGTGAAAGCACCAGAGTCCTCCTTCACAATTCTCCCTCCGGCCCGAGCTGTAAAGGCCCATGAGCTTCTCACATGTCGGACGACCGACCCATCTGTGTAGATGACCGCGTCACCGTCTAGCGAATTCTCGAAAATCAACGCTTGTACTTCAGCCTCAACAGCAGCGGATTTTCTTGTCTGCATTTTCTATCTAGTTGGATGCAAACTGAAAAGGATGTGCAGAAGTCTGTTGGCACTTGCACCCACTCCTCGCCAGGTTCTAAGTCCTCAAGTGAACACACCTGTTGAAGAATGTCTTCGGCTTGACCCATCCACGACCGTCCTCTTTTTAACCTGCTGCCCTTCACCTTCCTAATTTCACTATGCAGTGGATGTTGTGTGTTTGCGTTAATTCTGAGGTAGGCGCGTGCCCTGCAAACTTGTATTCTCTCTTCAATGGTTGGAAAATCAAGAAGGTAGCGCATCGCCCTGCATGCTGTATCTCTTGTACATCCAAGAATAATGCGCATAGCTTCATTCTGTATCCTTTCCATCCTTTCTATCTGCTTTCCCCCAGCATGGCCATGAAGTGTGAGATGGTGTTCTGGGACATACCGACTGACCTGGTGTCCGAGTGTTGTTGGACGTTGTTTGAGGAGGGCGACAGATACCAGATGATCATTGATGACATTGAGAGAACTCTCAAGTAAGTTCCCAGGACTTGGTTGATAGTATCCTGTAGATTCTATGATAACAATATCCTCTGTTGCTAGATTCTATGATAACAATAACCTCTGTTGCAATATGTTGCTAGATTCTATAAGACTATCCTGTTTGGTGGATTGTATGAGACACTTCCAATATTGCTAGATTCTGTGATAGCAATATCCTCTGTTGCTATATGTTGCTAGATTCTATGATAACACTGTCATGTATTGTTAGATTCTATGATAACACTGTCCTATGTTGTTAGATTCTATGATAACACTGTCCTATATTGTTAGATTCTATGATAACACTGTTCTATATTGTTAGATTCTGTGATAACACTGTCCTATATTGTTAGATTCTATGATAACACTGTCCTATGTTGTCTTATTCTATGATAACACTGTCCTATATTGTTAGATTCAATGATAACACTGTCCTATGTTGTTAGATTCTATGATAACACTGTCCTTTATTGTTAGATTATATGATAACATTGTCATATATTGTTAGATTCAATGATAACACTGTCCTATATTGTTAGATTCTATGATAACACTGTCCTATGTTGTTAGATTCTATGATAACACTGTCCTATATTGTTAGATTCTATGATAACACTGTCCTATATTGTTAGATTCTATGATAACACTGTCCTATGTTGTTAGATTCTATGATAACACTGTCCTATATTGTTAGATTCTATGATAACACTGTCCTATATTGTTAGATTCTATGACAACACTGTCCTATATTGTTAGATTCTATGATAACACTGTCCTATATTGTTAGATTCTATGATAACACTGTCCTATGTTGTTAGATTCTATGATAACACTATCCTATCTTGTTAGATTCTATGATAACACTGTCCTATGTTGTCTTATTCTATGATAACACTGTCCTATGTTGTCTTATTCTATGATAACACTGTCCTATATTGTTAGATTCTATGATAACACTGTCCTATGTTGTTAGATTCTATGATAACACTGTCCTATATTGCTAGATTCTATGATAACACTATCTCATGTTGTTAGATTCTATGATAACACTGTCCTATATTGTTAGATTCTATGATAACACTGTTCTATATTGTTAGATTCTATGATAATACTGTCCTATATTGTTAGATTCTATGATAACAATGTCATATGTTGTTAGATTCTATGATAACACTGTCCTATATTGTTAGATTCTATGATAACACTGTCCTATATTGTTAGATTCTATGATAACACTGTCATGTATTGTTAGATTCTATGATAACACTGTTCTATGTTGTTAGATTCTATGATAACACTGTCCTATATTGTTAGATTCTATGATAACAATGTCATATGTTGTTAGATTCTATGATAACACTGTCCTATGTTGTTAGATTCTATGATAACATTGTTATGTGTTGTTAGATTCTATGATAACATTGTCCTATGTTGTTAGATTCTATGATAACACTGACCTATGTTGTTAGTTTCTATGATAACACTGTCCTTTATTGTTAGATTCTATGATAACACTGTCCTATGTTGTTAGATTTTATGATTACATTGTCCTATGTTGTTAGATTCTATAATAACACTGTCCTATATTATTTGATTCTATGATAACACTGTCATGTGTTGTTAGATTCTATGATAACACTGTCCTATATTGTTAGATTCTATGATAACACTGTCTCATGTTGTTAGATTCTATGATAACACTGTCCTATATTGTTAGATTCTATAATAACACTGTCCTATGTTGTTAGATTCTATGATAACATTGTCATGTGTTGTTATATTCAATGATAACACTGTCCTATGTTGCTAGATTCTATGATAACACTGTCCTGTGTTGTTAGATTCTATGATAACACTGTCCTATGTTGTTAGATTCTATGATAACACTGTCTCATGTTGTTAGATTCTATGATAACACTGTCCTATGTTGTTAAATTCTATGATAACACTGTCCTATATTGTTAGATTCTATGATAACAATGTCTCATGTTGTTAGATTCTATGATAACACTGTCTGATGTTGTTAGATTCTATGATAACATTGTCCTATGTTGTTAGATTCTGTGATAACACTGTCCTATATTGTTAGATTCTATGCTAACACTGTCCTATGTTGTTAGATTCTATGATAACACTGTCCTATATTGTTAGATTCTATGATAACACTGTCTCATGTTGTTAGATTCTATGATAACACTGTCTCATGTTGTTAGATTCTATGATAACACTGTCTCATGTTGTTAGATTCTATGATAACACTGTCCTATGTTGTTAGATTCTGTGATAACACTGTCCTATATTGTTAGATTCTATGATAACACTGTCCTATGTTGTTAGATTCTATGATAACACTGTCCTATGTTGTTAGATTCTATGATAACACTGTCTCATGTTGTTAGATTCTATGATAACACTGTCCTACGTTGTTAGATTCTATGATAACACTGTCCTATATTGTTAGATTCTATGATAACACTGTCTCATGTTGCTAGATTCTACGATAACACTGTCTCATGTTGTTAGATTCTATGATAACATTGTCCTATGTTGTTAGATTCTGTGATAACACTGTCCTATATTGTTAGATCCTATGATAACACTGTCATGTGTTGTTAGATTTTATGATAACACTGTCCTATATTGTTAGATTCTATGATAACACTGTCATATGTTGTTAGATTCTATGAAAACATTGTCATGTGTTGTTAGATTCTATGATAACAATGTCATGTGTTTTTAGATTCTATGATAACACTGTCTCATGTTGTTAAATTCTATGATAACACTGTCCTATGTTGCTAGATTCTATGATAACACTGTCCTGTGTTGTTAGATTCTATGATAACACTGTCTCATGTTGTTAGATTCTAGGATAACACTGTCTCATGTTGTTAGATTCTATGATAACACTGTCCTATGTTGTTAGATTCTATGATAACACTGTCCTATATTGTTAGATTCTATGATAACAATGTCTCATGTTGTTAGATTCTATGATAACACTGTCTGATGTTGTTAGATTCTATGATAACACTGTCCTATATTGTTAGATTCTATGATAACACTGTCTCATGTTGCTAGATTCTATGATAACACTGTCTCATGTTGTTAGATTCTATGATAACATTGTCCTATGTTGTTAGATTCTGTGATAACACTGTCCTATATTGTTAGATCCTATGATAACACTGTCATGTGTTGTTAGATTCTATGATAACACTGTCCTATATTGTTAGATTCTATGATAACACTGTCCTATATTGTTAGATTCTATGATAACACTGTCCTATGTTGTTAGATTATATGATAACACTGTCCTATATTGTTAGATTCTATGATAACAATGTCATGTGTTGTTAGATTCTATGATAACACTGTCTCATGTTGTTAGATTCTATGATAACACTGTCCTATGTTGCTAGATTCTATGATAATACTGTCTTGTGTTGTTAGATTCTATGATAACACTGTCCTATATTGTTAGATTCTATGATAACACTGTCTCATGTTGTTAGATTCTATGATAACACTGTCCTATATTGTTAGATTCTATGATAACACTGTCCTATGTTGTTAGATTCTATGATAACATTGTCATGTGTTGTTAGATTCTATGATAACAATGTCATATGTTGTTAGATTCTATGATAACACTGTCTCATGCTGTTAGATTCTATGATAACACTGTCCTATGTTGCTAGATTCTATGATAACACTGTCCTGTCTTGTTAGATTCTATGATAACACTGTCCTATGTTGTTAGATTCTATGATAACACTGTCTCATGTTGTTAGATTCTATGATAACACTGTCCTATGTTGTTAAATTCTATGATAACACTGTCCTATATTGTTAGATTCTATGATAACACTGTCTCATGTTGTTAGATTTTATGAGAACACTGTCTGATGTTGTTAGATTCTATGATAACATTGTCCTATGTTGTTAGATTCTGTGATAACACTGTCCTATATTGTTAGATTCTATGCTAACAATGTCATGTGTTGTTAGATTCTATGATAACACTTTCTCATGTTGTTAGATTCTATGATAACACTGTCCTATGTTGCTAGATTCTATGATAACACTGTCTCATGTTGTTAGATTCTATGATAACACTGTCCTATGTTGTTAGATTCTGTGATAACACTGTCCTATATTGTTAGATTCTATGATAACACTGTCCTATGTTGTTAGATTCTATGATAACACTGTCTCATGTTGTTAGATTCTATGATAACACTGTCCTATGTTGTTAGATTCTATGATAACACTGTCCTATGTTGTTAAATTCTATGATAACACTGTCCTATATTGTTAGATTCTATGATAACACTGTCTCATGTTGTTAGATTTTATGAGAACACTGTCTGATGTTGTTAGATTATATGATAACATTGTCCTATGTTGTTAGATTCTGTGATAACACTGTCCTATATTGTTAGATTCTATGCTAACAATGTCATGTGTTGTTAGATTCTATGATAACACTTTCTCATGTTGTTAGATTCTATGATAACACTGTCCTATGTTGCTAGATTCTATGATAACACTGTCTCATGTTGTTAGATTCTATGATAACACTGTCTCATGTTGTTAGATTCTATGATAACACTGTCCTATGTTGTTAGATTCTGTGATAACACTGTCCTATATTGTTAGATTCTATGATAACACTGTCCTATGTTGTTAGATTCTATGATAACACTGTCTCATGTTGTTAGATTCTATGATAACACTGTCCTATGTTGTTAGATTCTATGATAACACTGTCCTATGTTGCTAGATTCTATGGGTCACGTGTGTGAAGGTGTCTATGTGCCGATTATGTGTGTATGGGAAAGAGTGTATGTATGTGCTTGGCAGTCCATCATGTGTCATGCCGGTAAGCGTAGGCGGTCATGGTTTTCCATCTCACTCTATCACCAAAGTCGTGGATCAGCTCAGTGTTTCTGTCTCGACCATGCCACGAGGCCAAGCCATCCAGGTATTTAATTCTTGGTCTTCCCCTTGGTCTCTTCCCTTCGATCTTGCCAGTTGTCACCAAGTTCTCCAATTCATTTCTTCTCATAACATGCCCAAAAAATTGTAACTGTCTACGTATAGTGTCTCTGATCAGTTTACGATCTTCATTTGTTTCTTGAAGGACTTGTTCATTGGTCTTTCTGGTTGTCCATGGTATTCTTTGCATTTTCCTCAGAAACCAAATTTCTACAGCCATCAAATGTTTTTCAGCTTGACTGCTCATTGTCCAAGCTTCACATCCATATAAAAATACAGGTTCTATGTTGCACCTCAACACTCTTTTTCTCGTTTCAATTGACATCTTTTTATTGGTCAGTATGTTTGCTAAAGGCTACTTTTGCCATGACGATTCTTGTTCTAATCTCTTCAAGGCATCTCCCATCAGATGTTATCACTGTTCCGAGATAACTGTACTTATTCAATTGTTGAAGAATATGCCCATTTACTCGTATATTACATTGTGGTATTTCCTTTTTCCCAGTGACGACCATAATCTGTGTCTTCTTACAATTCAATTCTAACCCTAGTTGTTCACTGTGTGCAACAACCGCAACTACTAAATGTTGCAGGTGCTGTTCATTGTCTGCCATCAAGACTGTATCATCTGCATATCTAATGTTATTGATGCATCGTCCCCCAATGTTGATTCCTTCCATATCTTCAATATTTCTGAAAATACTTTCACTGTACGGGGAAAACAGATCTGGAGACATTACACATCCCTGTCTCACACCTCTCTTAATAGGCTGATATTGGCCTACTTCATTGTCAACTCTTAAGGCACCTTGTTGTTTCCAATATATGTTTTTTACAAGTCTGAAGTCTTTTCCACCAATGTGTAGATCTTAGCATCCTAATCATGTCGACATGTCTCACTTTATCGAAAGCCTTTGTGTAGTCAATAAAGCAAAGGTGTAGATCTTTGTTTACTTCTATAGAAAGTTCTATTACGGTTCTCAGTATATATTGCAGTATGTACAGTTAAACCTCGGTTTTCGTCGATAATCGGTCCGAAGACAATCAGCGAAACTCGAAATCGACGAAAACCGATGCAATTATTTTCATATCAATCAATGTAAATCCAATTAATTCGTTCTAAACACTCCAAAATACATACCAAAACACATTTTATAGAGAATAAATATAGTGTTTTATATTTTTCAGTCTCAGACGGGTCCGAACTGGCACCTTCACCGCACCTAGTAACACAATGTATGTCAGGGCGCCCTTGAATTTGTTCAAACCGTAATCTGCTACCCTTTAAATCACTAAGTAAACTAGCTCTCGTTCCAGTCATTTTCTTAATGAGATCGGCAAACAACACCTTTTCACATATTAAAAAATTATTGTCTCCGAAACAGAATCGCACTCTAACTGTTTTTGATTTATCCAAATTAATAATAACTGTTCCTCGTCTTCATCTCTGTTTCGTTAGCACATTCACGCCTTTCGCTACATTAGCCTTCTTTATTGCTTCCCTTTTTTTTTTTTTGCCACAGTGGACCTTATCGTGGATGGCGACTTCCCGTACATGCAGCCGATTTCAGCAATCTTAATGTCGCTCTCGTATTTTTCAATGTTTTATTTCGCAAAATCGATCGTGTTCCTGGCCTTCTTCTTCGACGGGCTGCTAGCTGTGGAAACTTTCTTTGGTCCCATGATGGAGCTAACGGGAAAGGGTTAACTTATTAGCAAGTGATGCTCACACAACGAGAAACAACGCCAAACTAAGCAGAAGAGCGCGTGGGTCCATTTGTTTTGGCAAAATAGCAGCTAGGTCCCGTGTGCAGGTCGACGAAAACCGAAGCAACCGACGAAACCCGAGACACATTTTTCGCGGAAAAATTCGACGAAAACCGAAGGCAACGAAAACCGAGATTTGACTGTATTATATCCATATACAGTGAGAGAGAGAGAGAGGGAGAGAGAGAGAGAGAGAGAGAGAGAGAGAGAGAGAGAGAGAGAGAGAGAGAGAGAGAGAGAATGTCTGTCTGTCTCTGTGTGTGTGTAAGTAGTAGACACCTTGCAGTCTTGACAGACCAAAGTATGTGAGTTGGAATGTGGCCAATATTCCATCACAATGTCTGGGCAGAGCTTCAGAGAATCATGTGGCGCCCAAACGACATGTCCTCTCTCTCGGCCTAGCCTTGTGTATTCTAGAGGAATGGGTAACCAATACGTCTGGCACAAGGTAGGCTGCAGACGCTGGCGGCACAGCGTCAATCCACCGAGACCTCACCACCACGAGCCGGTGGCGAGTTATGGCCAGACCCTGACACCCAAGGGACCCGGCTTAGAGGCGTTCAGCCATGTCCCACAGGTGAGGGCCTTGTACGAGCCCGGACCATGAGGGCGCGCACATCTGTCAATCACAAGTGTCCGGACCTGTGTAAATCGTGCACTATCGTCAGACTCCCCACCTGACTTATAGCGGTCCCCGCGACCAGCGGGAATAGGCCCGCCATAGCTACCGCAGGAGATATTGCCTGTCTATTTGCAAGCAAATCTCCCATACTTCCACTGTGCGGATCTCGCGACCAGCGAGAATAGGCCCGCCGGAGATTATGCTCGTCTGCTGCGAACAAATGTCTACCGAGAGACTGAATAAGTAAAGAAACGATAAAAGTAGTGGTATTTCAATTGCGCTTGCGCTCCCACCTATGCTACACCCTTCATGTGTCTTCACAAAGTCGGACTAGAGTCAAGCTCAACATATATATATATATATATATGTGTGTGTGGCTGTCTGTCTGTGGGTGGGTAGATGGATGGATGGATGAATGGATAAGTAAACTTTTGTTAGTGAGTTTGTGATTGTGAGTAAGTATATGTGTATGCGAGGGTGTATGTATTTGTGTGATATTGATTGGGTGCATAGCTGTGAGAGTTTGTGTTAATAATGTAAGTATATAGAGGGGAACAGACCAAGGGGAAGACCTAGAAACAAGTATCTGGATGGCTTGGCCTTGTGGCATGGTCGAGACAGAAACACGGAACTGATCCACGACTCTGTTGATCGAGTGAGATGGCAGAACATGACCGCCCACGCTTACCGGCATGGCACATGATGGATGGATGGATTGTGTTATGTGTTTATGAACGTATGTGTGTCTGTATGCCTGACTATCTCATAGCATAGTAATATGCATTGTTTTTGCTTACAAGATTCATTTGACAATTTTTTTTATGTGAATGTAACAGACAATTGATGAACGAAAGATGAGTAGTTGGAAGGGCCGAGTGCAAGACGGGAATGTGTGCCCGATTTGTGACAATTTGAAAACAACGATCGTTCGTTCGTTCCATCTTTGTTCACACATCACACGCTCTACCACACACACATCACAAACTCTACCACTCTCACATCATACACTCTACCACACACACATCACAAACTCTACCACTCTCACTCATCACACACTCTACCACTCACAAATCACACACTCTACAACACTCACACATCAAACACTCTACCACAAACACATCACATACTCTACAACTCACACATCACATACTCTATCACTCACAAATCACATACTCTACCACACACACACATCACACACTCTACAACTCACAAATCACATACTCTACCACACACACACACATCACACACTCTACCACTCACACATTACACACTCTACCACTCACACATTACACACTCTACCACTCACACATTACACACTCTACCACTCACACATTACACACTCTAACACTCACACATTACACACTCTACCACTCACACATTACACACTCTAACACTCACACATTACACACTATAACAGTCACACATCACATACTTTACCACTCACACATTACACACTCTACCACTCACACATTACACACTCTACCACTCACACATTACACACTCTAACAGTCACACATCACACACTCTACCACTCACATATTACACACTCTAACAGTCACACATCACATACTTTACTACTCACACATTACACACTCTACCACTCACACATTACACACTCTACCACTCACACATTACACACTCTACCACTCACATATTGCACACTCTAACAGTCACACATCACACACTCTACAACTCTACATTTAGTGTACCTTAAATACAATTTAAAAAAAAACAAACAAAAAAAAACGACTTCTGCTGTGTGTGCCAGAGACGACTATGAGGGCATCATTGGGCGGAGTCAATTCTTTGACCACATCTGGAACACCATGTCTAACGCCACCTACTCGGCCACAGCCAAGGTAAGAAAATACTTCACATGCCACCAGTCGGGACATTATCCTGTTGCCATTTTGTCTACCATTGAGTCTACCATTTTGCCAATTGTCCTATAACTACAACTTTGCCAACTGTCCTATTATCTACAACTTTGCCAATTCTCCTATTATCTACAACTTTGCCAATTCTCCTATTATCTACAACTTTGCCAATTGTCCTATTATCTACAACTTTGCCAATTGTCCTATTATCTACAACTTTGCCAATTGTCCTATTATCTACAACTTTGCCAATTGTCCTATTATCTACAACTTTGCCAATTGTCCTATTATCTAAAACTTTGCCAATTGTCCTATTGTCTACCACTCTGCGATTGTCGTGATCATTGTTACCTTCACGCGAAGACCAGGCAATATACACACTTTACACACATGTGCTGAAGGTCACCTCAGGTGGGGAGATCAGGTAATATACACAGGTTAGACACTTGTTCTGAAGGTCGTCTCAGCTGGGGAGATCAGGTAATATACACAGGTTAGACACTTGTGCTGAAGGTCTCCTCAGCTGGGGATATCAGGTAATATACACAGGTTAGACACTTGTGCTGAAGGTCTCCTCAGCTGGGGATATCAGGTAATATACACAGGTTAGACACTTGTGCTGAAGGTCTCCTCAGCTGGGGATATCAGGTAATATACACAGGTTAGACACTTGTTCTGAAGGTCGTCTCAGCTGGGGAGATCAGGTAATATACACAGGTTAGACACTTGTTCTGAAGATCAACTCATCCATGTAATATACACAGGTTAGACACTTGTTCTGAAGGTCGTCTCAGCTGGGGAGATCAGGTAATATACACAGGTTAGACACTTGTGCTGAAGGTCTCCTCAGCTGGGGATATCAGGTAATATACACAGGTTAGACACTTGTGCTGAAGGTCTCCTCAGCTGGGGATATCAGGTAATATACACAGGTTAGACACTTGTTCTGAAGGTCGTCTCAGCTAGGGAGATCAGGTAATATACACAGGTTAGACACTTGTTCTGAAGATCAACTCATCCATGTAATATACACAGGTTAGACACTTGTTCTGAAGGTCGTCTCAGCTGGGGAGATCAGGTAATATACACAGGTTAGACACTTGTTCTGAAGATCAACTCATCCATGTAATATACACAGGTTAGACACTTGTTCTGAAGGTCGTCTCAGCTGGGGAGATCAGGTAATATACACAGGTTAGACACATGTGCTGAAGGTTACCTCAACTGGGGACCTGTACATAGACTAGCCAGCCAGTCAGGCCCGACCCACACACAGGAGAGGGGAAGAGGTGCTCTGCAACAAATTCAAATGCCAGCCATGGGAGAATGTCTCCTCTGGGAGAATGCTTTAATGCAGAAGAACAGACGGACTGTCATGGTCTAGACAGAATTCGGCAGCAGGAGGTGGTCAGAGGATCTGGTCGGCTGTCGTCATTGAGAGGTAAAGCCAGGCGGACATATAATCAGATTGCAACGGGTCCTATTAGTATTGGAACTCTACGCTGGCTGTTGAAGATGAGGACTGAGCGCTTATGGAAATGCCCCGATTGCAGTAATGTCTCTTTACTCAACTGAACTCAACTGCCACTCAACGGCTCTGGGGATAAGCAATCATGCTGATACAACAATGGCAGCAGATTAGACAGTCTTCATGGTACAACATGGCAGCAAATGAGAGTCTTTATGGTACAACATGGCAGCAGATGAGAATCTTTATGGTACAACATGGCAGCAGATGAGAGTCTTTATGGTACAACATGGCAGCAGATGAGAGTCTTTATGGTACAACATGGCAGCAGATGAGACAGTCTTCATGGTACAACATGGCAGCAGATGAGAGTCTTTATGGTACAACATGGCAGCAGATGAGAATCTTTATGGTACAACATGGCAGCAGATGAGAGTCTTTATGGTACAACATGGCAGCAAATGAGAGTCTTTATGGTACAACATGGCAGCAGATGAGAGTCTTTATGGTACAACATGGCAGCAGATGAGACAGTCTTCACGGTACAACATGGCAGCAGATGAGAGTCTTCACGGTAAAACATGGCAGCAGATGAGAGTCTTTATGGTACAACATGGCAGCAGATAAGACAGTCTTCACGGTACAACATGGCAGCAGATGAGAGTATTCACGGTACAACATGGCAGCAGATGAGACAGTCTTCATGGTACAACATGGCAGCAGATGAGAGTCTTCACGGTACAACATGGCAGCAGATGAGACAGTCTTCACGGTACATTATGGCAGCAGATGAGAGTCTTTATGGTAAAACATGGCAGCAGATGAGAGTCTTCATGGTACAACATGGCAGCAGATGAGAGTCTTCATGGTACAACATGGCAACAGATGAGACAGTCTTCACGGTACAACATGGCATCAGATGAGAGTCTTTATGGTACAACATGCAGCAGATGAGAGTCTTCATGGTACAACATGGCAGCAGATGAGAGTCTTCATGGTACAACATGGCAGCAGATGAGACAGTCTTCACGGTACAACATGGCATCAGATGAGAGTCTTTATGGTACAACATGGCAGCAGATGAGACAGTCTTCACGGTACAACATGGTAACAGATGAGACAGTCTTCACGGTACAACATGGCATCAGATGAGACAGTCTTCACGGTACACCATGGCAGCAGATGAGACAATCTTCACGGTACAACATGGCATCAGATGATACAGTCTTCACGGTACAACTGGGGCAGCAGATGAGACAGTCTTCACGGTACAACACGGCAACAGATGAGACAGTCTTCGCGGTAAAACTAGGGCAGCACATGAGACAGTCTTCACGGTAAAACTAGGGCAGCATATGAGACAGTCTTCACGGTACAACATGGCATCAGATGAGACAGTCTTCACGGTACACCATGGCAGCAGATGAGACAGTCTTCACAGTACAACATGGCATCAGATGATACAGTCTTCACGGTACAACTGGGGCAGCAGATGAGACAGTCTTCACGGTACAACACGGCAACAGATGAGACAGTCTTCACGGTAAAACTAGGGCAGCATATGAGACAGTCTTCACGGTACAACAGCCAACAACCTAGCGACACACAGTGGAAATACACTGCCAGGCGGGTGGCAACAATTCAGACCAATCTAACAAATGGCGCAAAGCAGACAGTCAGTGGCAAATGAGATATTCTTAAATAACTCAAGAGCAGAACAAATGAGGCAGAAATGCCGAAGGAGAAGAAGAAGAATAAGTAGTAGTCGTAGTAGTAGTAGTAGTAGTAGTAGTAGTAGTAGTAGTAGTAGTAGTAGTAGTAGTAGTAGTAGTAGTAGTAGTAGTAGTAGTAGTAGTAGTAGTAGTAGTAGCAGCAGCAGTTGCAGCATCAGCAGTAGCAGTAGCAGTAGTAGTAGTAGTAGTAGTAGTAGTAGTAGTAGTAGTAGTAGTAGTGGTAGTAGTAGTAGTAGTAGTCTGGGTGGGTGTACGCATGTTGTGTTGTCTGGGTGGGTGTACGCATGTTGTGTTGTCTGGGTGGGTGTACGCATGTTGTGTTGTCTGGGTGGGTGTACATAGTTTGTGTTGTCTAGGTGGGTCATGTAGTCAGTAGTGGGTGGGTGATGTGGTAAGTAGTGGGTGATGGGGTCAGTAGTGGGTGGATGATGTGGTCAATAGTGGATGATGTGGTCAATAGTGGGTGATGCCAGAAGTGGGTGGGTGATGTGGTCAGTAGTGGGTGATGTCAGTAGTGGGTGGGTGATGTGGTCAGTAGTTGGTAATGTCAATAGTGGGTGGGTGATGTGGTCAGTAGTGGGTGATGCCAGGAGTGGGTGGGTGATGTGGTCAGTAGTGGGTGATGTCAGTAGTGAGTGGGTGATGTGGTCAGTAGTGGGTAATGTCAATAGTGGGTGGGTGATGTGGTCAATAGTGGGTGATGTCAGTAGTTAGTGGGTGATGTGGTCAGTAGTGGGTGATGTCTGTAGTGGGTAGGTTATGTGATCAGTAGTGGGTGATTTCAGTAGTGGGTGGGTGATGCGGTAAATTGTGGGTGATGTCAGTAGTGGGTGGGTTATGCGGTCAGTAGTGGGTGATCTCAGTAGTGGGTGATGTCAGTAGTTAGTAGGTGATGTGGTCAGTAGTGGGTGATGTCTGTAGTGGGTGGGTTATGTGATCAGTAGTGGGTGATGTCAGTAGTGGGTGGGTGATGCGGTCAATTGTGGGTGATGTCAGTAGTGGGTGATGTCAGTAGTGGGTGGGTGATGCGGTCAATTGTGGGTAATGTCAATAGTGGGTGGGTGATGTGGTCAGTAGTGGGTGATGTCAGTAGTTAGTGGGTGATGTGGTCAGTAGTGGGTGATGTCTGTAGTGGGTGGGTTATGTGATCATTAGTGGGTGATGTCAGTAGTGGGTGGGTGATGCGGTCAGTAGTGGGTGATCTCAGTAGTGGGTGGATGATGTGGTCAGTAGTGGGTTATACGGTCAATAGTGGGTGATGTGGTCAGTAGTGGGGGCATGTGGTCACTAGTGGGTGATGTGATAAATAGTGTGTGATGTGGTCAGTAGTGGTTGGGTGATGTGGTCAGTAGAGGGGGTGATGTGGTTATCAGTGGGTGATGGGGTCAGTAGTGGGTGGGCGATGTGGTCAGTAGTGAGTGATGTGGTCAGTAGTGGGTGATGTGGTCAGTAGTAGATGTGTGATGTGGTCAGTATTGGGTGATGTGGTCAGTAGTGGGTGATGTGGTCAGTAGTGGGTGATGTGGAAAGTAGTGGGTGTGTGATGTGGTCAGTATTTAGTGATGTGGACAGTAGTGGGTGTGTGATGTGGTCAGTAGTGGGTGATGTGGTCAGTAGTAGGTGTGTGATGTGGTCAGTATTGGGTGATGTGGTCAGTAGTGGGTGATGTGGAAAGTGGTGTGTGTGTGTGATGTGGTCAGTATTGGATGATGTGGTCAGTAGTGAGTGATGTGGTCAGTAGTGGGTGTGTGATGTGGTCAGTAGTGGGTGATGTGGTCAGTATTGGGGGTTGTGGTCAGTAGTGGGTGATGTGGAAAGTAGTGGGTGTGTGATGTGGTCAGTAGTTTGTGATGTGGTCAGTAGTGGGTGATGTGGTCAGTAGTGGGCGATGGGTTCAGTAGTGGGTGATGTGGTCAGTAGTGGGTGGGTGATGTGGCCAGTATTGGTGATGTGGTCAGTAGTGGGTGGGTGATATGGTTAGTAGTGGATGCCTGATGTGGTAGTAGTGGGTGATGTGGTCTGTAGTGGGTGATGTGGTCAGTATTGGGTGATGTGGTCAGTAGTGGGTGATGTGGTTTATGGTAGGTGATGTGGTCAGTAGTGGGTGGGTGATGTGGTCAGTAGTGGGTGGGTGATGTGTCAGTAGTGGGTGATGTGGTTTATAGTGGGTGATGTGGTCAGTAGTGGGTGATGTGGTCTGTAGTGGACGATGGGATCTGTAGTGGGTGATGTGGTCAGTAGTTTGTGATGTGGTCAGTAGTGGGTGATGTGGTCAGTAGTGGACGATGGGTTCAGTAGTGGGTGATGTTGTCAGTAGTGGGTGGATGATGTGGCCAGTATTGGTGATGTGGTCAGTAGTGGGTGGGTGATGTGGTTAGTAGTGGATGCCTGATGTGGTAGTAGTGGGTGATGTGGTCTGTAGTGGGTGATGTGGTCAGTATTGGGTGATGTTGTCAGTAGTGGGAGGGTGATGTGGTCAGTAGTGGATGGGTGATGTGGTCAGTAGTGGGTGATGTGGTCAGTAGTGGGTGCCTGATGTGGTTGTAGTGGATGATGTGGTCAGTAGTGGGTGATGTGATCAGCAGTGGGTGGGTGATGTGGTCAATAGTGTGTGATGGGGTCAGCAGTGGATGGGTGATGTGGTCAATAGTGTGTGATGGGGTCAGCAGTGGATGGGTGATGTGTTCATTATAGCGGAGCTCACCTGACACCGGGTACATCCATCCATGTTCCCAGATCTGGAACTTCATCTACAACTTGTTCGTGGCCTTGGCCTCCCTGAGCTTCATGCTGGAGAGTGAACCCTCCCTTCGCTACATCCCGGATTCGGTCAAGGCCAAGCTGACTGGGCGGATTCCCGAGCCGGGACACTTCCGCTACCTGATGTACTCCGTGGAGATCACGCCCGTCTACGTGCTGGACATCGTCTGCTGGCTCTTTTTCACGGTGGAGTTCTTCATCCGATTCATCTTCTGCCCCAAGAAATCGTTGTTCTTGAAGTGAGTGTTGTCCTACTGTTGCAGGCTTCAGTTGTCTGTAGAGTTCTTTATTCGCTTCATGTTTTGCCCCAAGAAATCGTTGTTCTTGAAGTGATTGTTGTCCCACTGTTGTAGATACCAGTTGTCTTTAGAGTTCTTTATTCGCTTCATGTTCTGTCCCAAGAAATCGTTGTTCTTGAAATGAGTGTTGTCCAACTGTTGTAGGCTCTAAGTTTGTCTGTGTCCATTTGTCTGTATCCAGGTTGTCCGTGTCCAGTTGTTTGTGTCTAGTTGTCTGTGTCCTGTTGTCTGTGTCCAGGTTTATCTGTATACAGTTGTCGGTGTCAAGATTTATCTGTGTTCAGATTGTCTGTGTCCAGGTTTATCTGTGTCCAGGTTTGTCTGTGTCCAGGTTTGTCTGTGTCCAGGTTTATCTGTGTCCAGGATTATCTGTGTCCAGGTTGTAGCCTCGCGTCAGATGTCAATGGCCTGAGTGAATAGTCGTAAGTGACGTCAACAACTAATCTCTCTCTCTCTCCTCCCCCCCCCCCCCCCACCACTCCACCACTCTCTAAATCTCGTTCTCGCTCACTGTAGACAAATACAACAAGCGAGATCTCAGATACACACCAGTGGAAGATATAATAGGAAGACAAACGGAGGCAGACCCAGAGTCTAGACAAATAAAACAAGCGAGATCTCAGATACACACCAGTGGAAGATATAACAGGAGGATAGACGGAGGCAGACCCAGAGTCTAGACAAATAAAACAAGCGAGATCTCAGATACACACCAGTGGAAGATATAATAGGAAGACAAACGGAGGCAGACCCAGAGTCTAGACAAATAAAACAAGCGAGATCTCAGATACACACCAGTGGAAGATATAACAGGAGGATAGACGGAGGCAGACCCAGAGTCTAGACAAATAAAACAAGCGAAATCTCAGATACACACCAGTGGAAGATATAATAGGAAGACAAACGCAGGCAGACCCAGAGTCTAGACAAATAAAACAAGCGAGATCTCAGATACACACCAGTGGAAGATATAACAGGAGGATAGACGGAGGCAGACCCAGAGTCTAGACAAATAAAACAAGCGAGATCTCAGATACACACCAGTGGAAGATATAACAGGAGGATAGACGGAGGCAGACCCAGAGTCTAGACAAATAAAACAAGCGAAATCTCAGATACACACCAGTGGAAGATATAACAGGAGGATAGACGGAGGCAGACCCAGAGTCTAGACAAATAAAACAAGCGAGATCTCAGATACACACCAGTGGAAGATATAACAGGAGGATAGACGGAGGCAGACCCAGAGTCTAGACAAATAAAACAAGCGAGATCTCAGATACACACCAGTGGAAGATATAAGAGGAGGATAGACCGAGGCAGACCCAGAGTCTAGACAAATAAAACAAGCGAGATCTCAGATACACACCATTGGAGGATATAACAGGAGGACAGACCGAGGCAGACCCAGAGTCTAGACAAATAAAACAAGCGAGATCTCAGATACACACCAGTGGAAGATATAACAGGAGGACAGATGGAGGCAGACCCAGATTCTAGACAAATAAAACAAGCGAGATCTCAGATACATACCAGTGGAAGATATAACAGGAGGATAGACGGAGGCAGACCCAGAGTCTAGACAAATAAAACAAGCGAAATCTCAGATACACACCAGTGGAAGATATAACAGGAGGATAGACGGAGGCAGACCCAGAGCCTAGACAAATAAAACAAGCGAGATCTCAGATACACACCAGTGGAAGATATAACAGGAGGACAGATGGAGGCAGACCCAGAGTCTAGACATAGAACAAGCGAGATCTCAGATACACACAAGTGGAAGATATAACAGGAGGATAGACCGAGGCAGACCCAGAGTCTAGACAAATAAAACAAGCGAGATCTCAGATACACACCAGTGGAAGATATAACAGGAGGACAGACGGAGGCAGACCCAGAGTCTAGACAAATAAAACAAGCGAGATCTCAGATACACACCAGTGGAAGATATAACAGGAGGACAGACGGAGGCAGACCCAGAGTCTAGACAAATAAAACAAGCGAGATCTCAGATATACACCAGTGGAAGATATAACAGAAGGACAGATGGAGGCAGACACAGAGTCTAGACAAATAAAACAAGCGAGATCTCAGATACACACCAGTGGAAGATATAACAGGAGGATAGACGGAGGCAGACCCAGAGTCTAGACAAATAAAACAAGCGAGATCTCAGATACACACCAGTGGAAGACATAACAGGAGGATAGACGGAGGCAGACCCAGAGTCTAGACAAATAAAACAAGCGAGATCTCAAATACACACCAGTGGAAGATATAACAGGAGGAAAGATGGAGGCAGACCCAGAGTCTAGACAAATAAAACAAGCGAGATCTCAGATACACACCAGTGGAAGATATAACAGGAGGATAGACCGAGGCATACCCAGAGTCTAGACAAATAAAACAAGCGAGATCTCAGATACACACCAGTGGAAGATATAACAGGAGGACAGATGGAGGCAGACCCAGAGTCTAGACAAATAAAACAAGCGAGATCTCAGATACACCCAGTGGAAGATATAACAGGAGGATAGACGGAGGCAGACCCATAGTCTAGACAAATAAAACAAGCGAGATCTCAGATACACACCAGTGTAAGATATAACAGGAGGATAGACGGAGGCAGACCCAGAGTCTAGACAAATAAAACAAGCGAGATCTCAGATACACACCAGTGGAAGATATAACAGGAGGATAGACGGAGGCAGACCCAGAGTCTAGACAAATAAAACAAGCGAGATCTCAGATACACACCAGTGGAAGATATAACAGGAGGATAGACGGAGGCAGACCCAGTGTCTAGACACATAAAACAAGCGAGATCTCAGATACACGCCAGTGGAAGATATAATAGGAAGACAAACGGAGGCAGACCCAGAGTCTAGACAAATAAAACAAGCGAGATCTCAGATACACACCAGTGGAAGATATAATAGGAAGACAGATGGAGGCAGACCCAGAGTCTAGACAAATAAAACAAGCGAGATCTCAGATACACACCAGTGGAAGATATAACAGGAAGACAGACGGAGGCAGAACCAGAGTCTAGACAAATAAAACTAGCGAGATCTCAGATACACACCAGTTGGAAAATATAACAGGAGGACAGACGGAGGCAGAACCAGAGTCTAGACAAATAAAACAAGCAAGATCTCAGATACACACCAGTTGGAAAATATAACAGGAGGACAGACGGAGATCTCAGATACACAATGAATATCAGTTGGAAGTTATAACAGGAGGACAGACGGAGATCTCAGATACACAATGAGTATCAGTTGGAAGTTATAACAGGAGGACAGACCGAGTGACGCTGGATGACCTCAAGCGGGGGAATGTGAAGGAGGAGCACCAGAACACCAGGGATGTGTTAACTTGATGCGTTAAATAACAGGTCAAATATCACATCTACGTTTAGTCTTGGTGTGTTGAATATTTATTGCTTGTCCTAATCTGTTGTATGTTTATTGATAGTGCCATGTCTGTCATGTAATCATTGATTGCCCTAGTGCCATGTGTGTCGTGTGATCTCTGACTGGCCTTTTGTCATGTGGATCATGTGATCACTGACTGGCCTAGTGCCGAGTGCAGCATGTGTTTTCTGATTGGCGTTGTGTCATTTGATCTCTAATTGGCCATGCCATGTTATCTCTGATGGGCCTAGTGCAATGTGATCTCTGATTGGCCCGTTGAAGAATGTCTTCGGCTTTACCCATCCATGACTTTCCTCTTTTTAACCTGATGCCCTTCACCTTCCTAATTTCACTATGCAGTGGATGTTGTGTGTTTGCGTTAATTCTGAGGTAGACACATGCTCTGCAAATTTGTATTCTGTCTTCAATGGTTGGAAAATCAAGAAGATAGCGCAACGCCAAGCATGCTGTATCTCTTGTATATCCAAGAATAATACACATAGCTTCGTTCTGTATCCTTTCCATCCTTTTTATCTGCGTACGGCTGAGAATGAGGATTGCCATCGCGTACTCAAAAACAGACATGACTAGCTCCTCGTATAGAAGACATAGATGGCGCGGCTCACAATTTCCTGCCGCCATCACCCGCATCGCTGCCAAACCCCGCTTGGCCTTTGTTATCACCTGGTCTATGTGCTTATTATAAGCAAGGCTTCGATCAAAACGTATCCCCAGGTAATTCATTGCCTGCGTTCTTTCCACAGTCTCTGAACACAGATTTACAGTTGGTGTTGGAGTGTTGACAATATGATTATTCGAAGAGAACCATGTCACTGTTGCCTTCGTTCGGTTGACCATTGCCCCAGATTTCACACACCGAGTGCTTATGCTATTTAGTCCTGTTTGTAGTTCCACAGCAACCCGATCGCTATCCTTACCCTGCCGATACACTAACACATCATCTGCATACGACAGTGTCCTCCCCGGTCCAGTGATCTGCTAGCTGGTAATTCTCACAATGTAGGCGTTGACAATCGCCGGAGATAATGGTGATCCCTGTGGCAGGTCAGGATATATTGTTGTTGGTTCAGAAGTCCAACTGCCACATCTAAAAACTACTTTCCGTTGGAAGAGAGTTGCCGCGATCGAACTAAGGAGGAAAGGACTTATCTTGAGTTCTTCTTCTTCTTCTTCAGCGTTCATCCGGAGTTTTTTTTTCCGGATGTGATTGCCTGTTTACAGCAGAGCTGCGTACTTGCGCCGTTATGCCGACACATCCGACTTCTGCGGGCATTTGTTGACCGGGTTAACCTCCCCGGAGCTTGAGTTCAAGAAGCTGAAACATTTAAAAAATCCAATGGTACTCTGTTGTACGCGTCCTCCAGATCAATCGCTGCAGCAAAGGTGTAAATTCCTGAGTTTAAACCTTCATAAACATCATGGGCAAAAACTGCAGCGTTGTTCCAGGTTTCTCTGTTTGGACGGTACCCTCTAAGGGTAAGTGGTAAACAACCTTGCCTCTCTAGCTGGCTTGATATTTTCCTGGCGATTAACTTCTCCAGCAGCTTGCCTATTGTATTTTGCATGGTTATTACTTCGCAAAATCAACACCTGCGAAATGAGATGCCTGAGGAGAGCTGCCAACTTAACAATCCGAGACCGAGTAAGAAATGCTACTATCAGACAGACTGTGAGATCAACACCTTGTGCCACATTTATTGACAGACAGAAGATCAAGTGGTTTGGCCATGTCGTTAGAATGCAACATCAACAACTACCATCACTGGCCTTACATCAAAGATCATCTGCGACGAGACCACGAGGACGTCCAAGAAGAAAATGGATTGACGACATCAGAGACATTGTACAACCGCACGGAA
Source organism: Cepaea hortensis (assembly GCA_963921405.1). NCBI lineage: Eukaryota > Metazoa > Mollusca > Gastropoda > Stylommatophora > Helicidae > Cepaea > Cepaea hortensis. Next base: position 1,047,964 of record OY992890.1, read on the forward strand.
TGACACTATCCAGTGCCGTCCACCGGGCGCTGGAACGCAAATTATTCCTCCCCACGACGCTTGACGGCAGAAGTGGAAGATGATGATGATGATGATGATTACTCGATATCCCTGAATTTTTGTGTGGTCTTTGCCTCGGCAAGGGGATCGGATAGCTGTAACCACTCCTCCTGGATGCTAGCACTCCCTATGCTGTTGTTGTACATGTCTGCTAGTTTCTTTAGCTCGTTGTTGCTACACCTATTGATGTCGTTGTATCTTATACCTTCTGGCACTGGTGCGCTGTTATTTGTTAGTTGAAGCACAACCTTGATTTCTTTCACTGTCACTGTGTCTTCAACTGCAATGTTCTGGGCCTTACACACCGTGTGTGTGTTGAATGATTGTGACACTCGTCACAGTGTGTGCTGAATGATTGTGACACCTGTCAGCGTGTGTGTGCTGAATGATTGTGACACCTGTCACCGTATGTGTGCCGAATGATTGTGACATCCGTCACCGTGTGTGCGCTGAATGATTGTGACTCCTGTCAGCGTGTGTGTGCTGAATGATTGTGACACCCGTCACCGTGTGTACGCTGAATGATTGTGACACCCGTCACCGTGTGTACGCTGAATGATTGTGACACCCGTCACCGTGAGTACGTTGAATGATTGTGACACCTGTCACCGTGTGTCTTGAATGATTGTGACACCTGTCACCGTGTGTCTTGAATGATTGTGACACATGTCACCGTGTGTGTTGAATGATTGTGACACCTGTCACCGTGTGTGTGCCAACAGAAGCAAACTGAACATCATGGACATATTCCTGCTGACCACCGTCTGGATCATCCACCTGACCAAGGACTACGTCAACAACAGCTTCTATCGCTTCGATGATTTCTTTTTCTACACCAGAGTAAGTGTCTGTGTCCACATCTTGTCTTCATTGTGTCTGTGTCCACATCTTGTCTTCATTGTGTCTGTGTCCACGCCTTGTCTTCATTGTGTCTGTGTCCACATCTTGTCTTCATTGTGTCTGTAACCACATCTTGTCTTCATTGTGTCTGTAACCACATCTTGTCTTCATTGTGTCTGTATCCACATCTTGTCTTCATTGTGTCTGTAACCACATCTTGTCTTCATTGTGTCTGTGTCCACATCTTGTCTTCATTGTGTCTGTGTCCACATCTTGTCTTCATTGTGTCTGTGTCCACATCTTGACTTCATTGTGTCTGTGTCCACATCTTGTCTTCATTGTGTCTGTGTCCACATCTTGTCTTCATTGTGTCTGTATCCACGCCTTGTCTTCATTGTGTCTGTGTCCACATCTTGTCTTCATTGTGTCTGTGTCCACATCTTGTCTTCATTGTGTCTGTATCCACATCTTGTCTCCATTGTGTCTGTGTCCACATCTTGTCTTCATTGTGTCTGTGTCCACATCTTGTCTTCATTGTGTCTGTATCCACGCCTTGTCTTCATTGTGTCTGTGTCCACATCTTGTCTTCATTGTGTCTGTGTCCACATCTTGTCTTCATTGTGTCTGTATCCACATCTTGTCTTCATTGTGTCTGTATCCACATCTTGTTTTCATTGTCTCTGTGTCCACATCTTGTCTTCATTGTGTCTGTATCCACATCTTGTCTTCATTGTGTCTGTGTCCACATCTTGTCTTCATTGTGTCTGTGTCCACATCTTGTCTTCATTGTGTCTGTGTCCACATCTTGTCTTCATTGTGTCTGTGTCCACATCTTGTCTTCATTGTGTCTGTGTCCACATCTTGTCTTCATTGTGTCTGTGTCCACATCTTGTCTTCATTGTGTCTGTATCCACATCTTGTCTTCATTGTGTCTGTGTCCACATCTTGTCTTCATTGTGTCTGTAACCACATCTTGTCTTCATTGTGTCTGTAACCATATTTTGTCTTCATTGTGTCTGTGTCCACATCTTGTCTTCATTGTGTCTGTAACCACATCTTGTCTTCATTGTGTCTGTAACCACATCTTGTCTTCATTGTGTCTGTAACCACATCTTGTCTTCATTGTGTCTGTAACCACATCTTGTCTTCATTGTGTCTGTGTCCACATCTTGTCTTCATTGTGTCTGTATCCACATCTTGTCTCCATTGTGTCTGTGTCCACATCTTGTCTTCATTGTGTCTGTGTCCACATCTTGTCTTCATTGTGTCTGTATCCACGCCTTGTCTTCATTGTGTCTGTGTCCACATCTTGTCTTCATTGTGTCTGTGTCCACATCTTGTCTTCATTGTGTCTGTATCCACATCTTGTCTTCATTGTGTCTGTATCCACATCTTGTCTTCATTGTGTCTGTGTCCACATCTTGTCTTCATTGTGCCTGTATCCACATCTTGTCTTCATTGTGTCTGTGTCCACATCTTGTTTTCATTGTGTCTGTGTCCACATCTTGTCTTCATTGTGTCTGTGTCCACATCTTGTCTTCATTGTGTCTGTGTCCACATCTTGTCTTCATTGTGTCTGTGTCCACATCTTGTCTTCATTGTGTCTGTGTCCACATCTTGTCTTCATTGTGTCTGTATCCACATCTTGTTTTCATTGTGTCTGTGTCCACATCTTGTCTTCATTGTGTCTGTGTCCACATCTTGTCTTCATTGTGTCTGTGTCCACATCTTGTCTTCATTGTGTCTGTATCCACATCTTGTCTTCATTGTGTCTGTAATCACATCTTGTCTTCATTGTGTCTGTATCCACATCTTGTCTTCATTGTGTCTGTGTCCACATCTTGTCTTCATTGTGTCTGTAACCACATCTTGTCTTCATTGTGTCTGTAACCACATCTTGTCTTCGTTGTGTCTGTAACCACATCTTGTCTTCATTGTGTCTGTATCCACATCTTGTCTTCATTGTGTCTGTGTCCACATCTTGTCTTCATTGTGTCTGTATCCACATCTTGTCTTCATTGTGTCTGTGTCCACATCTTGTCTTCATTGTGTCTGTATCCACATCTTGTCTTCATTGTGTCTGTAACCACATCTTGTCTTCATTGTGTCTGTAACCACATCTTGTCTTCATTGTGTCTGTGTCCACATCTTGTCTTCATTGTCTCTGTGCCCACATCTTGTCTACTTGCTTCACTGTGCCCGCACTCATGTTTTGCGCTGTGCTCAACTATACCTGCATTCACGGCTTGTCTTCTTGAAATGCGCCAGAATTCACGAATATCCACAATATACATTATATTGTGATGTGTGATATTGTGATGTCGTGGTATTGTGATGTGTGATATTGTGATGTTCAGGTATTGTAATATATTTGTGAGATTTTGTTTCTCGCTCTTTGGTTGTGAGCAGGAAAGCAGCCCACACGTTTCTAGTGAGTGTACTGCTATTGTTGGTGTCTCCAAACGTTACCTATTGTTGGTGTCCCCAAAAGTTCCTTATTGTTGGTGTTCCCAAAAGTTCCTTATTGTTGATGTCCCTAAAAGTAAATTATTGATGGTGTTCCCAAAAGTTCCTTATTGGTGTTCCCAAAAGTTCCTTATTCTTGGTGTTCCCAAAAGTTCCTTATTGTTGGTGTCCTCAAACGTTCCTTATTGTTGGTGTTCCCAAACGGTACCTGTTGTTGGTGTTCCCAAAAGTTCCTTATTGGTGTTCCCAAAAGTTCCTTATTCTTGGTGTTCCCAAAAGTTCCTTATTGTTGGTGTCCTCAAACGTTCCTTATTGTTGGTGTCCCCAAACGTTACCTATTGTTGGTGTATCCAAACGTTACCTGTTGTTGGTGTTCCCAAACGTTACCTGTTGTTGGTGTTCCAAAAAGTTCCTTATTGTTGGTGTTCTCGAAAGTTCTTTTTTGTTGGTGTTCCCAAAAGTTCCTTATTGTTGGTGTCCCCAAACTTTCCTTATTGTTGGTGTTCCCAAACGTTCCTTATTGTTGATGTCCCCAAACGTTCATTATTGTGGTGTCTCCAAAAGTTCCATATTGTTGGTGTTCCCAAACGTTACCTATTGTTGGTGTTCCCAAACGTTACCTTTTGTTGGTGTCCCCAAACGTTACCTATTGTTGGTGTCCCCAAACGTTACCTATTGTTGGTGTCCCCAAACGTTCCCTATTGTTGGTGTCCCCAGCCACCTGGCCAGCATACTCCGACTTCAGGGGTACAGGTCATGTTTATCCCCAAGTCAAGGACGACAAGTCAACATTTCAATGCAACCAACCGGTGTGCAAAGTCAACTCACCACGCGGCGGTCAGCTTGAGAGAGAGTTTGAGTGCGTTACACCTCTCAGCCACCCTGAACCCCGTGTCCATGTATGTCTACATTACATATGATGTAAGCGCGTGTACATGTATGTCTACATTATATATGATATCGCGCGCGTGTGTGTGTGTGTGATGAAAGAATGCGTGTCTGGTGAGTACTGTCGCTTGTGTGTGTGCGTGTGTGTGTGTGTGCGTGTGTGTGTGTGTGTGTGTGTGTGCGTGCGTGTGTGTGTGTGTGTGTGGTGGTTACTCTAGCTACATGGGGATATGATTTCCTGATTGCAGGTGACCATGAACTCCTTCAAGGCTATGAGGGTTCTTCGCATCTTCACTGTTCTCTACAGGAATGAATACACCAAGGTCATGCTGCTGTCTCTACATGCCTCGGCCCACCCACTCAGTCTCCTCATGGTGAGTACAAATGAACGAACGAACTTTATTTTCAAAGGGTAACAAATTGGGCACGCAGGCCCGTCTTACATTCGGCCCTTCCAATCACTCATCTTTTCATCAGTGCATAGTGCATTCACATACGAAAAAACATTGTCAAATGAATGTTGTAAAAATAAACAATGCATGTTACCATGTTATGAGACAAATCCCCCACCCACCCACCAATCCCCTATCCATCCACGTGTCCCCCACACACACATCCACCACCAAACCACACACATACCCACAGGCACATACATGCCCCCATCCATCCACCCATCCCCCAACCCACACCCCAACATACACCATCTCCCCACCCACACACACATCTCCCACCCACCACACATCCCTCCACACACATCCCCACCCACCCAGCCTGAGTCACTCATTGTCTCATGGTGAGTACAGCCTGGGACACTCATTGTCTCATGGTGAGTACAGCCTGGGTCACTCATTGTCTCATGGTGAGTACAGCCTGGGTCGCTCGTTGTCCTCATGGTGAGTACAGCCTGGGTCACTCATTGTCCTCATGGTGAGTACAGTCTGGGTCACTCATTGTCCTCATGGTGAGTACAGTCTTGACCACTCATTGTTTCATGGTGAATACAGCCTGAGTCACTCATTGTCTCATGGTGAGTACAGTTTGGGTCATTCATTGTCTCATGGTGAGTACAGCCTGGGTCGCTCGTTGTCCTCATGGTGAGTACAGTCTGGGTCACTCATTGTCCTCATGGTGAGTACAGTCTGGGTCACTCATTGTCCTCATGGTGAGTACAGTCTAGGCCACTCATTTTCCTCAATATGAGTACAGTCTTTCCTACTTGGTGAGTACAGCCTGGGTCACTCACTGTCTCATGGTGAGTACAGTCTAGGTCATTCATTGTTCCATGGTAAGTACAGCCCGGGTCACTCGTTGTCCTCATGTTGAGTACAGCCTGGGTCACTCATTGTCTCATAGTGAGAACAGCATGGGTCACACATTGTCCTCATGTTGAGTACAGCCTGGACAACTCATTGTCTCATGGTGAGTACAGTTTGGGTCACACATTGTCCTCATGGTGAGTACAGCCTGAGTCACTCATTGTCCTCATGGTGAGTACAGCCTGAGTCACTTATTGTCTCATTGTGAGTACAGTCTAGGTCACTCATTGTTCTCATGGTGAGTTCAGTCTTTCCTCTTGGTGAGTACAGCCTGGGTCACTCATTGTCCTCGTGGCGAGTACCTCTGCCACTAACTGGGTTCATTGTGAGTACATCCTGGGCCACTAATTGTCTTCAAGTGTGAGTACAGCCTTGGTCACTAATTGGGTTCATCTTGAGTACAGCCTGGGCCACTAATTGGGTTCATCTTGAGTACAGTCTGGGCCACTAATTGTCGTCTTGGGAGAGTACAGTCTGGGCCACTAATTGTCGTCTTGGGAGAGTACAGCCTGGGCCACTAATTGTCGTCTTGGGAGAGTACAGCCTGGGCCACTAATTGTCGTCTTGGGAGAGTACAGTCTGGGCCACTAATTGTCGTCTTGGGAGAGTACAGTCTGGGCCACTAATTGTCGTCTTGGGAGAGTACAGTCTGGGCCAATAATTGTCGTATTGGGAGAGTACAGCCTTGGCCAATAATTGTCGTCTTGGGAGAGTACAGTCTGGGCCACTAATTGTCGTCTTGGGAGAGTACAACCTGGGCCACTAATTGTCGTCTTGGGAGAGTACAGCCTGGGCCACTAATTATCGTCTTGGGAGAGTACAGCCTGGGCCACTAATTGTAGTCTTGGGAGAGTACAGCCTGGGCCACTAATTGTCGTCTTGGGAGAGTACAGTCTGGGCCACTAATTGTCGTCTTGGGAGAGTACAGTCTGGGCCACTAATTGTCGTCTTGGGAGAGTACAGTCTGGGCCACTAATTGTCGTCTTGGGAGAGTACAGTCTGGGCCACTAATTGTAGTCTTGGGAGAGTACAGCCTGGGCCACTAATTGTCGTCTTGGGAGAGTACAGTCTGGACCACTAATTGTCGTCTTGGGAGAGTACAGCCTGGGCCACTAATTGTCGTCTTGGGAGAGTACAGTCTGGGCCACTAATTGTCATCTTGGGAGAGTACAGTCTGGGCCACTAATTGTCGTCTTGCGAGAGTACAGTCTGGGCCACTAATTGGGTTAAATCTTGAGTACAGTCTGGGCCACTAATTGTCGTCTTGGGAGAGTACAGTCTGGGCCACTAATTGTAGTCTTGGGAGAGTAAAGTCTGGGCCACTAATTGTAGTCTTGGGAGAGTAAAGTCTGGGCCACTAATTGGGTTCATCTTGAGTACAGTCTGGGCCACTAATTGTCGACTTGGGAGAGTACAGTCTGGGCCACTAATTGTCGTCTTCGGAGAGTACAGTCTGGGCCACTAATTGTCGTCTTGGGAGAGTACAGTCTGGGCCACTAATTGTCGCCTTGGGAGAGTACAGTCTGGGCCACTAATTGGGTTCATCTTGAGTACAGCCTGGGCCACTAATTGTCGTCTTGGGAAAATTCAACCTGGGCCACTAATTGTAGTCTTGGGAGAGTACAACCTGGGCCAATAATTGTCGTCTTGGGAGAGTACAGTCTGGGCCACTAATTGTAGTCTTGGGAGAGTACAACCTGGGCGAATAATTGTCGTCTTGGGAGAGTACAGCCTGGGCCACTAATTGTCGTCTTGGGAGAGTACAGTCTGGGCCACTAATTGTCGTCTTGGGAGAGTACAGTCTGGGCCACTAATTGTCGTCTTGGGAGAACACAGCCTGGGCCACTAATTGTCGTCTTGGGAGAGTACAGTCTGGGCCACTAATTGTCGTCTTGGGAGAGTACAGCCTGGGCCACTAATTGTCGTCTTGGGAGAGTACAGTCTCGGCCACTAATTGTCGTCTTGGGAGAGTACAGCCTGGGCTACTAATTGTCGTCTTGGGAGTACAGCCTGGGCCACTAATTGTCGTCTTGGGAGAGTACAGCCTAGGCCACTAATTGTCGTCTTGGGAGAGTACAGTCTGGGCCACTAATTGGGTTCATCTTGAGTACAGTCTGGGCCACTAATTGTCGTCTTGGGAGAGTACAGTCTGGGCCACTAATTGTAGTCTTGTGAGAGTACAGTCTGGGCCACTAATTGTCGTCTTGGGAGAGTACAGTCTGGGCCACTAATTGTCGTCTTGGGAGAGTATAGTCTGGGCCACTAATTGTCGTCTTGGGAGAGTACAGCCTGGGCCACTAATTGTCGTCTTGGGAGAGTACAGCCTGGGCCACTAATTGTCGTCTTGGGAGAGTACAGTCTGGGCCACTAATTGTCGTCTTGGGAGAGTACAGCCTGGGCCACTAATTGTCGTCTTGGGAGAGTACAGCCTGGGCCACTAATTGTCGTCTTGAGAGAGTACAGTCTGGGCCACTAATTGTCGTCTTGGGAGAGTACAGTTTGGGCCACTAATTGTCGTCTTGGGAGAGTACAGTCTGGGCCACTAATTGTCGTCTTGGGAGAGTACAACCTGGGCCACTAATTGTCGTCTTGGGAGAGTACAGCCTGGGCCACTAATTGTCGTCGTGGGAGAGTACAGTCTGGGCCACTAATTGGGTTCATCTTGAGTACAGTCTGGGCCACTAATTGTCGTCTTGGAAGAGTACAGTCTGGGCCACTAATTGTCGTCTTGGGAGAGTAAAGTCTGGGCCACTAATTGGGTTCATTTTGACTACAGTCTGGGCCACTAATTTTCGTCTTGGGAGAGTACAGTCTGGGCCACTAATTGTCGTCTTTGGAGAGTACAGTCTGGGCCATTAATTGTCGTCTTGGGAGAGTACAGTCTGGGCCACTAATTGTCGTCTTGGGAGAGTACAGTCTGGGCCACTAATTGGGTTCATCTTGAGTACAGCCTGGGCCACTAATTGTCGTCTTGGGAGAGTACAACCTGGGCCACTAATTGTCGTCTTGGGAGATTACAGCCTGGGCCACTAATTGCCGTCTTGGGAGAGTACAGTCTGGGCCACTAATTGTCGTCTTGGGAGAGTACAGTCTTGGCCACTAATTGACGTCTTGGGAGAGTACAGTCTGGGCCACTAATTGTCGTCTTGGGAGAGTACAGCCTGGGCCACTAATTGTCGTCTTGGGAGAATACAGTCTGGGCCACTAATTGTCGTCTTGGGAGAGTACAGTCTGGGCCACCAATTGTCGTCTTAGGAGAGTACAGCCTGGGCCACTAATTGTCGTCTTGGGAGAGTACAGCCTGGACCACTAATTGTCGTCTTGGGAGAGTACAGTCTGGGCCAATAATTGGGTTCATCTTGAGTACAGTCTGCGCCACTAATTGTCGTATTGGGAGAGTACAGTCTGGGCCACTAATTGTCGTCTTGGGAGAGTAAAGTCTGGGCCAGTAATTGGATTCATCTTGAGTACAGTATGGGCCACTAATTGTCGTCTTGGGAGAGTACAGTCTTAGCCACTAATTGTCATCTTGGGAGAGTACATTCTGGGCCACTAATTGTCGTCTTGGGAGAGTACAGTCTGGGCCACTAATTGTCGTCTTGGGAGAGTACAGTCTGGGCCACTAATTTTCGTCTTGGGAGAGTACAGTCTGGGCCACTAATTGGGTTCATCTTGAGTACAGCCTGTGCCACTAATTGTAGTCTTGGGAGAGTACAACCTGGGCCACTAATTGTCGTCTTGGGAGAGTACAGTCTAGGCCACTAATTGTCGTCTTGGGAGAGTACAGTCTGGGCCACTAATTGTCGTCTTGGGAGAGTATATCCTGGGCCACTAATTGTCGTCTTGGGAGAGTACAGTCTGGGCCACTAATTGTCGTCTTGGGAGAGTACAGTCTGGGCCACTAATTGTCGTCTTGGGAGAGTACAGTCTGGGCAACTAATTGTAGTCTTGGGAGAGTACAGTCTGGGCCACTAATTGTAGTCTTGGGAGAGTACAGTCTGGGCCACTAATTGTAGTCTTGGGAGAGTACAGTCTGGGCCACTAATTGTAGTCTTGGGAGAGTACAGTCTGGGCCACTAATTGTAGTCTTGGGAGAGTACATCCTGGGCCACTAATTGTCGTCTTGGGAGAGTACAGTCTGGGCCACTTATTGTCGTCTTGGGAGAGTACAGTCTGGGCCACTAATTGGGTTCATGGTGAGTACAGCCTGGGCCACTAATTGTAGTCTTGGGAGAGTACAGTCTGGGCCACTAATTGTCGTCTTGGGAAAGTACAGTCTGGGCCACTAATTGTAGTCTTGGGAGAGTACAGTCTAGGCCACTAATTGTCGTCTTGGGAGAGTACAGTCTGGGCCACTAATTGTCGTCTTGGGAGAGTACAGTCTGGGCCACGAATTGTCGTCTTGAGAGAGTACATCTTGGGCCACTAATTGTCGTCTTGGGATTGTACAGTCTGGGACACTAATTGGGTTCATGGTGAGTACAGCCTGGGCCACTAATTGTAGTCTTGGGAGAGTACAGTCTGGGCCACTAATTGTCGTCTTGGGAGAGTACAGTCTGGGCCACTAATTGTAGTCTTGGGAGAGTACAGTCTGGGCCACTAATTGGGTTCATGGTGAGTACAGCCTGGGCCACTAATTGTAGTCTTGGGAGAGTACAACCTGGGCCACTAATTGTCGTCTTGGGAGAGTACAGTCTGGGCCACTAATTGGGTTCATGGAGAGTACAGCCTGGGCCACTAATTGTAGTCTTGGGAGAGTACAGCCTGGGCCACTAATTGTCGTCTTGGGAGAGTACAGTCTGGGCCACTAATTGTAGTCTCGGGAGAGTACAGTCTGGGCCACTAATTGTCGTCTTGGGAGAGTACAACCTGGGCCACTAATTGTCGTCTAGGGAGAGTACAGTCTGGGCCACTAATTGGGTTCATGGTGAGTACAGCCTGGGCCACTAATTGTAGTCTTGGGAGAGTACAGTCTGGGCCACTAATTGTCGTCTTGGAAAAGTACAGTCTGGGCCACTAATTGTCGTCTTGGGAGAGTACAACCTGGGCCACTAATTGTCGTCTTGGGAGAGTACAGTCTGGGCCACTAATTTTCGTCTTGGGAGAGTACAGCCTGGGCCACTAATTGTAGTCTTGGGAGAGTACAACCTGGGCCACTAATTGTAGTCTTGGGAGATTACAACCTGGGCCACTAATTGTCGTCTTGGGAGAGTACAACCTGGCCCACTAATTGTCGTCTTGGGAGAGTACAGCCTGGGCCACTAATTGTCGTCTTGGGAGAGTACAACCTGGGCCACTAATTGTCGTCTTGGGAGAGTACAACCTGGGCCACTAATTGTCGTCTTGGGAGAGTACAACCTGGGCCACTAATTGTCGTCTTGGGAGAGTACAATCTGGGCCACTAATTGTCGTCTTGGGAGAGTACAACCTGGGCCACTAATTGTCGTCTTGAGAGAGTACAGCCTGGGCCACTAATTGTAGTCTTGGGAGAGTACAACCTATGCCACTAATTGTCGTCTTGGGAGAGTACAGCCTGGGCCACTAATTGGGTTCGTGGTGAGTACAGCCTGGGCCACTAATTGTCGTCTTGGGAGAGTACAGCCTGGGCCACTAATTGTCGTCTTCGGAGAGTACAGTCTGTGCCATTAATTGTAGTCCTGGGAGAGTACAGCCTGGGCCACTAATTGGGTTCATGGTGAGTACAGCCTGGGCCACTAATTGTCGTCTTGGGAGAGTACAGCCTGGGCCACTAATTGTCGTCTTGGGAGAGAACAGTCTGGGCCACTAATTGGGTTCATCTTGAGTACAGTCTGGGCCACTAATTGTCGTCTTGGGATAGTACAACCTGGGCCGCTAATTGTAGTCTTGGGAGAGTACAACCTGGGCCACTAATTGGGTTCATGGTGAGTACAGTCTGGGCCATTAATTGTAGTCTTGGGAGAATACAGCCTGGGCCACTAATTGGGTTCATGGTGAGTACAGCCTGGGCCACTAATTGTCGTCTTGGGAGAGTACAGCCTGGGCCACTAATTGTCGTCTTGGGAGAGTACAGTCTGGGCCATTAATTGGGTTCATCTTGAGTACAGTCTGGGCCACTAATTGTAGTCTTGGGAGAGTACAGTCTGGGCCACTAATTGTAGTCTTGGGAGAGTACAACCTGGGCCACTAATTGTAGTCTTGGGAGAGTACAACCTGGGCCACTAATTAGGTTCATGGTGAGTACAGCCTGGGCCACTAATTGTAGTCTTGGGAGAGTACAACCTGGGCCACTAATTGGGTTCATCTTGAGTACAGTCTGGGCCACTAATTGTCGTCTTGGGAGAGTACAGTCTGGACCACTAATTGTCGTCTTGGGAGAGTACAGTCTGGGCCACTAATTGGGTTCATCTTGAGTACAGTCTGGGCCACTAATTGTCGTCTTGGGAGAGTACAGTCTGGGACACTAATTGTCGTATTGGGAGAGTAAAGTCTGGGCCACTAATTGGGTTCATCTTGAGTACAGTCTGGGCCACTAATTGTCGTCTTGGGAGAGTACAGTCTGGGCCACTAATTGTCGTCTTGGGAGAGTACAATCTGGGCCACTAATTGTCGTCTTGGGAAAGTACAGTCTGGGCCACTAATTGTCGTCTTGGGAGAGTACAGTCTGATACACTAATTGTCGTCTTGGGAGAGTACAGTTTGGGCCACTAATTGGGTTCATCTTGAGTACAGCCTGTGCCACTAATTGTAGTCTTGGGAGAGTACAACCTGGGCCACTAATTGTCGTCTTGGGAGAGTACAGTCTGGGCCACTAATTGTCGTCTTGGGAGAGTACAGTCTGGGACACTAATTGTCGTCTTGGGAGAGTACATCCTGGGCCACTAATTGTCGTCTTGGGAGAGTACAGTCTGGGCCACTAATTTTCGTCTTGGTCTGGGCCACTAATTGTCGTCTTGGGAGAGTACAGTCTGGGCCACTAATTGTAGTCTTGGGAGAGTACAATCTGGGCCACTAATTGTAGTCTTGGGAGAGTACAACCTGGGCCACTAATTGTAGTCTTGGGAGAGTACAGTCTGGGCCACTAATTGTAGTCTTGGGAGAGTACAGTCTGGGCCACTAATTGTAGTCTTGGGAGAGTGAAGTCTGGGCCACTAATTGGGTTCATCTTGAGTACAGTCTGGGCCACTAATTGTCGTCTTGGGAGAGTACAACCTGGGCCACTAATTGTCGTCTTGGGAGAGTACAGTCTGGGCCACTAATTGGGTTCATCTTGAGTACAGTCTGGGCCACTAATTGTAGTCTTGGGAGAGTACAGTCTGGGCCACTAATTGTAGTCTTGGGAGAGTACATCCTGGGCCACTAATTGTCGTCTTGGGAGAGTACAGTCTGGGCCACTTATTGTCGTCTTGGGAGAGTACAGTCTGGGCCACTAATTGGGTTCATGGTGAGTACAGCCTGGGCGACTAATTGTAGTCTTGGGAGAGTACAGTCTGGGCCACTAATTGTCGTCTTGGGAAAGTACAGTCTGGGCCACTAATTGTAGTCTTGGGAGAGTACAGTCTAGGCCACTAATTGTCGTCTTGGGAGAGTACAGTCTGGGCCACTAATTGTCGTCTTGGGAGAGTACAGTCTGGGCCACGAATTGTCGTCTTGAGAGAGTACAACTTGGGCCACTAATTGTCGTCTTGGGATTGTACAGTCTGGGACACTAATTGGGTTCATGGTGAGTACAGCCTGGGCCACTAATTGTAGTCTTGGGAGAGTACAGTCTGGGCCACTAATTGTCGTCTTGGGAGAGTACAGTCTGGGCCACTAATTGTAGTCTTGGGAGAGTACAGTCTGGGCCACTAATTGGGTTCATGGTGAGTACAGCCTGGGCCACTAATTGTAGTCTTGGGAGAGTACAACCTGGGCCACTAATTGTCGTCTTGGGAGAGTACAGTGTGGGCCACTAATTGGGTTCATGGAGAGTACAGCCTGGGCCACTAATTGTAGTCTTGGGAGAGTAAAGTCTGGGCCAGTAATTGGATTCATCTTGAGTACAGTATGGGCCACTAATTGTCGTCTTGGGAGAGTACAGTCTTAGCCACTAATTGTCATCTTGGGAGAGTACATTCTGGGCCACTAATTGTCGTCTTGGGAGAGTACAGTCTGGGCCACTAATTGTCGTCTTGGGAGAGTACAGTCTGGGCCACTAATTTTCGTCTTGGGAGAGTACAGTCTGGGCCACTAATTGGGTTCATCTTGAGTACAGCCTGTGCCACTAATTGTAGTCTTGGGAGAGTACAACCTGGGCCACTAATTGTCGTCTTGGGAGAGTACAGTCTAGGCCACTAATTGTCGTCTTGGGAGAGTACAGTCTGGGCCACTAATTGTCGTCTTGGGAGAGTATATCCTTGTCGTGTAATACTGAGAGTTAATGATTCCCAGATGGACGACTGCATACATCGACTGCCCACGTAGGAGAAGGGTTAAAAAAACCAGGCAGGTGAACGGTTAATTCCCGAGTTAATGAAACAGAAGGATAACCACAAAGGATTGACCAGCGCATGTGTATGTAGGTCAAGTCGGGAGAGTCGACTACAACACAGGTAACTGTCGAGTGGAAAATTTGGTTAGCGACCAAGAGAGACAGCATCATGGACCAGTCTATTGCGTTCTGGAGGTAGGAATATACGGAAAAGCCCCAGATCTGGAATTTTCCACAAACTAGGACAATGAAGTCTGAATTTGCTTTGTCCAGCAATGTCAAGGACGATGGGACAAAGATGTTCTAGAGAGAGTGGCGACTTCTTTGTGTCAGTTGAGTGTGTGTGCCCCAACTGGACGGAAAGATAGAATTATGTGTCCTGGAAGGAAAAGAAATATCCTCCCTTATAATGGGATAAAGTGCTTGGCTACGGATTAATTTCAATTCGTGGACCTACATTAATTCTATAAAGGAACAGCGATGTGTATAAGGTTTCCATACCAGTGCTGGACTTATCAACTAAGAGATTACACAGATGGCTGTGGTCAAGATCACCCAGTGTTGATAACCCACGAGAAAGCACTTTAAAGTCATAACGCACGACACTTGTGCATAAGAAAGGAAGGAAAAGAAGTGTCATCTTAATAAGTCAGGAGGACAGAGAATGGAAAATATACATCATACAAACTAAAGGAAAAAGACCCAAATTACTCAGTATCAAAGAGTTGCAAAGTGCGTACCAAGTGCATATATCAATTACCAAATATCAAGTGTAGAACTTTTTACAGAACACTAATAGAACATTCTAGAAACTCGATGTGTTTTCCAGAATGGATTAAAGAACGCTATAAGAAAGCAACGAACATTCATTTTTAGCGGACAGCAAATAGTGAGCAGGTTAAGTACATTTAATACAGTGGTGAACATTTTCATTACAAAGAACGGATTTATCTACAGACTCAAGCAGACGGAGCCGTCAGGGTGAGATCGTTCTGTGGTGTCTATATATCGTCCTGTACTTTAGCCGAGAGAAGAGACGAGAGAAAGACACGAAGACTATCTATCAACATCTTATCTAGCAGCCACACCAGAAGAACACTAGCAACTACACCGACAATACCCACCCATACACCAGACATAGTTTTAAATTAAATCTTTTATTTAATGTGGAAAAGAACTGTTGTCGAAGTATGTGTTGAGAGAATAATAGAGAGAGAGTGAAAGAAAGAGATATATGGAAGGGAAGACAGAAGAGAAGAGTGTAGACGAAAAGTCAGTCAATAATCCCAACAGATAATCAGTTTAAAGATGTGCATGTTGATCCCAATCTCTTCTCGGGGAAACAACATCACATAATTGGTGGAGCGAGCGGGGTAGGAAAAATACCCATATGACCTGGAGGCATAACAGGGCATATGAATAAAGGGGTACTTGCATATTGGCACAGGCATAGCGGAGTACCTACATGTTGGGACATACTGATTGGAATAAGAAGAAGTATATATTGATGACTTTTAATGGAAGGACGTCCATTGGATATATGGTGCCATTACATTTATGGTGGAAACAGTTCATTAATGCTGGTGACTTTACAGTGAGAAAGTTCCAGACAGAGTGAATGTGGATAGGTGGTAAGACATTACATACCTAGTCACACAGTCACACAAGTCTTTATCCTATATCTCCTCTTGTGGATGAGAGAGTGGTTGTGATGTACTGTGTGGTGTCGTAGGTTTATTATATTAGATAGACATAGATAATGATATAGGTTCTAGGTGGAATATAATTGTATAGTGAGTACTTCTTTTCTGCCTTGAGGGATCTTTACTCAACGTGCTGACTTATCTGCTGTAACTATGGCAACTCCTAAAGTAACTACAGCAGAACTGAGAGCCAACGGGGAGGAAATTGGGTTAGCTGGTACCGAGCTAACTGATTACATACAAGAAAGAGAGAGAGAGATTCGTCAAGCGGAAAGAGAAGACCGTAAGACTGAGTTGGAATTGAAACGAATGGAACTGGAACAGGACAACAAGAGGTTGCAAGCAGAGGAAGCCAACAAGATCAGAGAACATGAATATCGCATGAAAGAGCTAGAACTCAAGACACAAACTAAGGGAGAAATAGATGGAGCGGAAGGAAATTCTTCTTCACCGGGTGCAACCCATATGAGTGGACATGGTTACCATGCCATGAAGTTTCCCTTAGCTGTCTACGATCAGTCTAAAGAAAGATTTGATCAATACGCATCTCGTTTCGAAGCAATGTCAATCGCTATGGGGCTGGATCGGACCAGATGGGCTCTTAAACTATCACAGGGATTAGTCGGTTCGGGATTTGAAGTGTACACACGCTTACCACCAGGACAGGAAAATAATTACCAGGAATTAAAAGCCGCTTTGATGAAACATTTTGACATCACAGCACAAACGTATCGGAAGAAGTTTAGATCGGCTAGACGAGAGCCGGGAGAATTATTCGCCGCCTATAGTCTAAGGCTGAAATCCTATCTCCAGAAATGGATGGACTTGGCAGAATTCAAGAGGGATTATGAGAGTCTCGAAGAGATGATGGTGGTCGACCAGATGCGAAAGCAAATGTCGAAACCTCTCAGAACCTTCTTGGGAGAACAAGGGGCGGAACGGATTGATGTTGTGAATAAGCTGGCGGAACGATTCGTGGAAGTACATGGTGAAACTGAGGAACTAAGTACTCAAACCAAAGGTCAGGAGAAACCAGGAAAAAAGAAACCTAAAAACTGGGAAGGAGAAAAAGGGGAACCTTATATAAAGCACACCGAGGAGAGTTCAGAGAAGGTGAAGGAAGGAACCAAGAACACCTCGAATTCTCAAGCGAAACGACAGTGGTCCGAGAAGTGGTGTTCATTTTGTAGGGCGGCCTCCCACAACACGAAGGACTGCAGATCGAAACCTACAAGCTCTTACTTCGCAGCATGCAAAGTGATTCCTACATCGGTGATCACAGACAAGGCTGAGGTTGGCGAAGGAGAAAGGAACACAAAGGACACACGGAAACCTAGGAAGGGAACATGGTGTACACACTGCCAGTCGATAACACATAATACTGTGGACTGCAGATGCAAGGCAAACGACGCCAATTGCATAACCAACCTCGAGGAATCAAAAGAGGAAGGCAAGGAAACGGTCAAGGAGATGAAAGACACTCAGGACCAAGAGAGACCACCTGTGGTTGAACTGATTGAAGTCAATGGCCAGCAGGTTGCTTGTCTCTACGATACAGGTTTGGATGGGGAAGCGGTGATAGACGCCAGCTTGGTAAGCCCAGATCAACTTACAGGGGAGACCATAGAGCTAAAGCCGGCAATGAGGAGTGCTGTTACCATGACGCTGCCAATCGCCAAGGTGGAGATTAAATCCAGGTACGTCACGGGCATTATTCCTGCGGCGGTATTAGCTGACTCCCTATTCCCAATGATCATTGGCACGAAATATGTCTTTTTGGGGATGCCCAAACAGCAAGCCCACAAGGGAACAGTAGTCAGTGGATCTCAAAGGAAGGAAAAAGAGGCAGAGACACTATGCGACAACTCAGGGATAGGAGAATTGCATACTGCCCAGAGGAAGGATACTACGTTGCATCCTTGCTACAGGAAGCTGCAAAGAAGTGCTGAGCCACCAGAACGGGGACAGTACTTTCTGAAGAACCAACTACTCTATCGGAGAGCTGGGAGGGGAGATAACCTGCATGAGCAGTGGGTGGTTCCAGAGACCCACCGTCCTCACATTCTTCAGAGTGGACACATCATAGGCGAGAATCGACATATGGGTGTCAGAGAGACCTTGCAGAAAATATCCGGCCATTATTGCTGGCCAGGAATGACCGGAGATGTACGCCGGTGGGTGAAGTCTTGTTCGGAGTGCCAGAAAGCACCACCCAACAAGCGAATTAAGAGGAAACTAGCTCTTAAAGTGGAAGACAAAGTGGAAGTGTGGAGTCCAGCAGAGACCAATATACTCCAAGTAGGATGGAAAGGACCTTATCCTGTGGAAAAGGTGGTGTCCAAGAACATCTACAAAATACGGATCGGGGAAGAGAAGAAAAATCTCCCTAGACATCTCATTAGGAAATATGAGGAGAGATCCGGAAGCAAAGCTTCGCACTTTATGGTGATGGCAGCCATTGGGACAAAGGTTACCAGTCCAGACGAAGACCAGAGATCGCCAGTACAACATAGGAGGACCTATGGGACAGTACGTGCTAGGTCAGATTTACCCAACGACAGGAGGAGGGAAATCACAAGTCAGGGAAAGGACAAGAGTGAAAGTTTCACCGGTAACCAAGTTCAGAAGGGGCAGGTAACGTCGGGAAAAGCGAGAATTACCCAGGACTCAAACCGAAGATTGGCTGACCAGATACAATATCGCCCAAGATGGTCCTGGAAGCAAAAGCCCAGGAGGTTTGGGAAAGACGACTCGGTCCGACGAGGACGAGGCGGAACATCCCCAGAGGAAAAACCGGGGGAAACCAAGAGGACATGGAAGCAGTGTTACAATCAGGATGGGACAATCCGTCTGTATTGTGAGCCGTCGCTGACGCAAGTCGAAAGGAGGTCGACTGGACGTACAGGAGCGAGGAGCCAACACTAGTTTCAGTCGTTAGTAGTATAGTAAGGGGTCAACTAGAGCGCCTACTGGATAATGAAGTGAGCAATGTGAGGATCCAATCATATCATCAACACGTGATGTTAATAGCTACTTAGCAGAAGCTCAACGCACGGTGGATGTGATGGACGTTGTTGCTACAACTGGACTTCACTGTGGAATACATCCTTGGAAAGGAGAATGTAGGAGCAGATTTCTTATCCAGACATCCAGCTCCGGAGGAAGAAGACTAGGGTTGTGGATCATGGGAATCAAACCTACAGTGAGAAAGATTCGACGCGGTCTAATCTCTTAAGAGGGGGCCTATGTCGTGTAATACTGAGAGTTAATGATTCCCAGATGGACGACTGCATACATCGACTGCCCACGTAGGAGAAGGGTTAAAAAAACCAGGCAGGTGAACGGTTAATTCCCGAGTTAATGAAACAGAAGGATAACCACAAAGGATTGACCAGCGCATGTGTATGTAGGTCAAGTCGGGAGAGTCGACTACAACACAGGTAACTGTCGAGTGGAAAATTTGGTTAGCGACCAAGAGAGACAGCATCATGGACCAGTCTATTGCGTTCTGGAGGTAGGAATATACGGAAAAGCCCCAGATCTGGAATTTTCCACAAACTAGGACAATGAAGTCTGAATTTGCTTTGTCCAGCAATGTCAAGGACGATGGGACAAAGATGTTCTAGAGAGAGTGGCGACTTCTTTGTGTCAGTTGAGTGTGTGTGCCCCAACTGGACGGAAAGATAGAATTATGTGTCCTGGAAGGAAAAGAAATATCCTCCCTTATAATGGGATAAAGTGCTTGGCTACGGATTAATTTCAATTCGTGGACCTACATTAATTCTATAAAGGAACAGCGATGTGTATAAGGTTTCCATACCAGTGCTGGACTTATCAACTAAGAGATTACACAGATGGCTGTGGTCAAGATCACCCAGTGTTGATAACCCACGAGAAAGCACTTTAAAGTCATAACGCACGACACTTGTGCATAAGAAAGGAAGGAAAAGAAGTGTCATCTTAATAAGTCAGGAGGACAGAGAATGGAAAATATACATCATACAAACTAAAGGAAAAAGACCCAAATTACTCAGTATCAAAGAGTTGCAAAGTGCGTACCAAGTGCATATATCAATTACCAAATATCAAGTGTAGAACTTTTTACAGAACACTAATAGAACATTCTAGAAACTCGATGTGTTTTCCAGAATGGATTAAAGAACGCTATAAGAAAGCAACGAACATTCATTTTTAGCGGACAGCAAATAGTGAGCAGGTTAAGTACATTTAATACAGTGGTGAACATTTTCATTACAAAGAACGGATTTATCTACAGACTCAAGCAGACGGAGCCGTCAGGGTGAGATCGTTCTGTGGTGTCTATATATCGTCCTGTACTTTAGCCGAGAGAAGAGACGAGAGAAAGACACGAAGACTATCTATCAACATCTTATCTAGCAGCCACACCAGAAGAACACTAGCAACTACACCGACAATACCCACCCATACACCAGACATAGTTTTAAATTAAATCTTTTATTTAATGTGGAAAAGAACTGTTGTCGAAGTATGTGTTGAGAGAATAATAGAGAGAGAGTGAAAGAAAGAGATATATGGAAGGGAAGACAGAAGAGAAGAGTGTAGACGAAAAGTCAGTCAATAATCCCAACAGATAATCAGTTTAAAGATGTGCATGTTGATCCCAATCTCTTCTCGGGGAAACAACATCACAATCCTGGGCCACTAATTGTCGTCTTGGGAGAGTACAGTCTGGGCCACTAATTGTCGTCTTGGGAGAGTACAGTCTGGGCCACTAATTGTCGTCTTGGGAGAGTACAGTCTGGGCAACTAATTGTAGTCTTGGGAGAGTACAGTCTGGGCCACTAATTGTAGTCTTGGGAGAGTACAGTCTGGGCCACTAATTGTAGTCTTGGGAGAGTACAGTCTGGGCCACTAATTGTAGTCTTGGGAGAGTACAGTCTGGGCCACTAATTGTAGTCTTGGGAGAGTACATCCTGGGCCACTAATTGTCGTCTTGGGAGAGTACAGTCTGGGCCACTTATTGTCGTCTTGGGAGAGTACAGTCTGGGCCACTAATTGGGTTCATGGTGAGTACAGCCTGGGCCACTAATTGTAGTCTTGGGAGAGTACAGTCTGGGCCACTAATTGTCGTCTTGGGAAAGTACAGTCTGGGCCACTAATTGTAGTCTTGGGAGAGTACAGTCTAGGCCACTAATTGTCGTCTTGGGAGAGTACAGTCTGGGCCACTAATTGTCGTCTTGGGAGAGTACAGTCTGGGCCACGAATTGTCGTCTTGAGAGAGTACAACTTGGGCCACTAATTGTCGTCTTGGGATTGTACAGTCTGGGACACTAATTGGGTTCATGGTGAGTACAGCCTGGGCCACTAATTGTAGTCTTGGGAGAGTACAGTCTGGGCCACTAATTGTCGTCTTGGGAGAGTAAAGTCTGGGCCACTAATTGGGTTCATCTTGAGTACAGTCTGGGCCACTAATTGTCGTCTTGGGAGAGTACAACCGGGTCCACTAATTGTCGTCTTGGGAGAGTACAACCTGGGCCACAAATTGTCGTCTTGGGAGAGTACAGCCTGGGCCACTAATTGTCGTCTTGGGAGAGTACAACCTGGGCCACTAATTGTCGTCTTGGGAGAGTACAACCTGGGCCACTAATTGTCGTCTTGGGAGAGTACAACCTGGGCCACTAATTGTCGTCTTGGGAGAGTACAATCTGGGCCACTAATTGTCGTCTTGGGAGAGTACAACCTGGGCCACTAATTGTCGTCTTGGGAGAGTACAGCCTGGGCCACTAATTGTAGTCTTGGGAGAGTACAACCTGGGCCACTAATTGTCGTCTTGGGAGAGTACAGCCTGGGCCACTAATTTGGTTTATGGTGAGTACAGCCTGGGCCACTAATTGTCGTCTTGGGAGAGTACAGCCTGGGCCACTAATTGTCGTCTTGGGAGAGTACAGTCTGGGCCATTAATTGTAGTCTTGGGAGAGTACAGCCTGGGCCACTAATTGGGTTCATGGTGAGTACAGCCTGGGCCACAAATTGTTGTCTTGGGAGAGTACAGCCTGGGCCACTAATTGTCGTCTTGGGAGAGTACAGTCTGGGCCACTAATTGGGTTCATCTTGAGTACAGTATGGGCCACTAATTGTCGTCTTGGGAGAGTACAACCTGGGCCACTAATTGTAGTCTTGGGAGAGTACAACCTGGGCCACTAATTGTAGTCTTGGGAGAGTACAACCTGGGCCACTAATTGGGTTCATGGTGAGTACAGTCTGGGCCATTAATTGTAGTCTTGGGAGAGTACAGCCTGGGCCACTATTTGGGTTCATGGTGAGTACAGCCTGGGCCACTAATTGTCGTCTTGGGAGAGTACAGCCTGGGCCACTAATTGTCGTCTTGGGAGAGTACAGTCTGGGGCACTAATTGGTTTCATCTTGAGTACAGTCTGGGCCACTAATTGTAGTCTTGGGAGAGTACAGTCTGGGCCACTAATTGTAGTCTTGGGAGAGTACAACCTGGGCCACTAATTGTAGTCTTGGGAGAGTACAACCTGGGCCACTAATTGGGTTCATGGTGAGTACAGCCTGGGCCACTAATTGTAGTCTTGGGAGAGTACATCCTGGGCCACTAATTGGGTTCATCTTGAGTACAGTCTGGGCCACTAATTGTCGTCTTGGAAGAGTACAGTCTGGACCACTAATTGTCGTCTTGGGAGAGTACAGTCTGGGCCACTAATTGGGTTCATCTTGAGTACAGTCTGGGCCACTAATTGTCGTCTTGGGAGAGTACAGTCTGGGCCACTAATTGTCGTCTTGGGAGAGTAAAGTCTGGGCCACTAATTGGGTTCATCTTGAGTGCAGTCTGGGCCACTAATTGTCGTCTTGGGAGAGTACAGTCTGGGCCACTAATTGTCGTCTTGGGAGCGTACAATCTGGGCCACTAATTGTCGTCTTGGGAGAGTACAGTCTGGGCCACTAATTGTCGTCTTGGGAGAGTACAGTCTGGGCCACTAATTGTCGTCTTGGGAGAGTACAGTTTGGGCCACTAATTGGGTTCATCTTGAGTACAGCCTGTGCCACTAATTGTAGTCTTGGGAGAGTACAACCTGGGCCACTAATTGTCGTCTTGGGAGAGTACAGTCTGGGCCACTAATTGTCGTCTTGGGAGAGTACAGTCTGGGACACTAATTGTCGTCTTGGGAGAGTACATCCTGGGCCACTAATTGTCGTCTTGGGAGAGTACAGTCTGGGCCACTAATTGTCGTCTTAGTCTCGGCCACTAATTGTCGTCTTGGGAGAGTACAGTCTGGGCCCCTAATTGTAGTCTTGGGAGAGTACAGTCTGGGCCACTAATTGTAGTCTTGGGAGAGTACAACCTGGGCCACTAATTGTAGTCTTGGGAGAGTACAGTCTGGGCCACTAATTGTAGTCTTGGGAGAGTACAGTCTGGGCCAATAATTGTAGTCTTGGGATAGTACATCCTGGGCCACTAATTGTCGTCTTGGGAGAGTAAAGTCTGGGCCACTAATTGGGTTCATCTTGAGTACAGTCTGGGCCACTAATTGTCGTCTTGGGAGAGTAAAGTCTGGGCCACTAATTGGGTTCATCTTGAGTACAGTCTGGGCCACTAATTGTCGTCTTGGGAGAGTACAACCTGGGCCACTAATTGTCTTGGGAGAGTACAACCTGGGCCACTAATTGTCGTCTTGGGAGAGTACAGTCTGGGCCATTAATTGTAGTCTTGGGAGAGTACAGCCTGGGCCACTAATTGGGTTCATGGTGAGTACAGCCTGGGCCACTAATTGTCGTCTTGGGAGAGTACAGCCTGGGCCACTAATTGTCGTCTTGGGAGAGTACAGTCTGGGCCACTAATTGGGTTCATATTAGGTATAGTCTGGGCCACTAATTGTCGTCTTGGGAGAGTACAACCTGGGCCACTAATTGTAGTCTTGGGAGAGTACAACCTGGTCCACTAATTATAGTCTTGGGAGAGTACAGTCTGGGCCACTAATTGTAGTCTTGGGAGAGTACAACCTGGGCCACTAATTGTAGTCTTGGGATAGTACAACCTGGGTCACTAATTGGGTTCATGGTGAGTACAGCCTGGGCCACTAATTGTAGTCTTGGGAGAGTACAACCTGGGCCACTAATTGGGTTTATCTTGAGTACAGTCTGGGCCACTAATTGTCGTCTTGGGAGAGTACAGTCTGGACCACTAATTGTCGTATTGGGAGAGTACAGTCTGGGCCACTAATTGGGTTCATCTTGAGTACAGTCTGGGCCACTAATTGTCGTCTTGGGAGAGTACAGTCTGGGCCACTAATTGTCGTCTTGGGAGAGTACAGTCTGGGCCACTAATTGTCGTCTTGGGAGAGTACAGTTTGGGCCACTAATTGGGTTCATCTTGAGTACAGCCTGTGCCACTAATTGTAGTCTTGGGAGAGTACAACCTGGGCCACTAATTGTCGTCTTGGGAGAGTACAGTCTGGGCCACTAATTGTCGTCTTGGGAGAGTACAATCTGGGCCACTAATTGTCGTCTTGGGAGAGTACAGTCTGGGCCACTAATTGTCGTCTTGGGAGAGTACAGTCTGGGCCACTAATTGTCGTCTTGGGAGAGTACAGTTTGGGCCACTAATTGGGTTCATCTTGAGTACAGCCTGTGCCACTAATTGTAGTCTTGGGAGAGTACAACCTGGGCCACTAATTGTCGTCTTGGGAGAGTACAGTCTGGGCCACTAATTGTCGTCTTGGGAGAGTACAGTCTGGGACACTAATTGTCGTCTTGGGAGAGTACATCCTGGGCCACTAATTGTCGTCTTGGGAGAGTACAGTCTGGGCCACTAATTGTCGTCTTGGTCTGGGCCACTAATTGTCGTTTTGGGAGAGTACAGTCTGGGCCACTAATTGTAGTCTTGGGAGAGTACAGTCTGGGCCACTAATTGTAGTCTTGGGAGAGTACAACCTAGGCCACTAATTGTAGTCTTGGGAGAGTACAGTCTGGGCCACTAATTGTAGTCTTGGGAGAGTACAGTCTGGGCCAATAATTGTAGTCTTGGGAGAGTACATCCTGGGCCACTAATTGTCGTCTTGGGAGAGTAAAGTCTGGGCCACTAATTGGGTTCATCTTGAGTACAGTCTGGGCCACTAATTGTCGTCTTGGGAGAGTACAACCTGGGCCACTAATTGTCGTCTTGGGAGAGTACAGCCTGGGCCACTAATTGGGTTCATGGTGAGTACAGCCTGGGCCACTAATTGTCGTCTTGGGAGAGTACAGCCTGGGCCACTAATTGTCGTCTTGGGAGAGTACAGTCTGGGCCACTAATTGGGTTAATCTTAGGTACAGTCTGGGCCACTAATTGTCGTCTTGGGAGAGTACAACCTGGGCCACTAATTGTAGTCTTGGGAGAGTACAACCTGGGCCACTAATTGTAGTCTTGGGAGAGTACAACCTGGGCCACTAATTGGGTTCATGGTGAGTACAGTCTGGGCCATTAATTGTAGTCTTGGCAGAGTACAGCCTGGGCCACTAATTGGGTTCATGGTGAGTACAGCCTAGGCCACTAATTGTCGTCTTGGGAGAGTACAGTCTGGGCCACTAATTGTAGTCTTGGGAGAGTACAACCTGGGCCACTAATTGTAGTCTTGGGATAGTACAACCTGGGTCACTAATTGGGTTCATGGTGAGTACAGCCTGGGCCACTAATTGTAGTCTTGGGAGAGTACAACCTGGGCCACTAATTGGGTTTATCTTGAGTACAGTCTGGGCCACTAATTGTCGTCTTGGGAGAGTACAGTCTGGACCACTAATTGTCGTATTGGGAGAGTACAGTCTGGGCCACTAATTGGGTTCATCTTGAGTACAGTCTGGGCCACTAATTGTCGTCTTGGGAGAGTACAGTCTGGGCCACTAATTGTCGTCTTGGGAGAGTACAGTCTGGGCCACTAATTGTCGTCTTGGGAGAGTACAGTTTGGGCCACTAATTGGGTTCATCTTGAGTACAGCCTGTGCCACTAATTGTAGTCTTGGGAGAGTACAACCTGGGCCACTAATTGTCGTCTTGGGAGAGTACAGTCTGGGCCACTAATTGTCGTCTTGGGAGAGTACAATCTGGGCCACTAATTGTCGTCTTGGGAGAGTACAGTCTGGGCCACTAATTGTCGTCTTGGGAGAGTACAGTCTGGGCCACTAATTGTCGTCTTGGGAGAGTACAGTTTGGGCCACTAATTGGGTTCATCTTGAGTACAGCCTGTGCCACTAATTGTAGTCTTGGGAGAGTACAACCTGGGCCACTAATTGTCGTCTTGGGAGAGTACAGTCTGGGCCACTAATTGTCGTCTTGGGAGAGTACAGTCTGGGACACTAATTGTCGTCTTGGGAGAGTACATCCTGGGCCACTAATTGTCGTCTTGGGAGAGTACAGTCTGGGCCACTAATTGTCGTCTTGGTCTGGGCCACTAATTGTCGTTTTGGGAGAGTACAGTCTGGGCCACTAATTGTAGTCTTGGGAGAGTACAGTCTGGGCCACTAATTGTAGTCTTGGGAGAGTACAACCTAGGCCACTAATTGTAGTCTTGGGAGAGTACAGTCTGGGCCACTAATTGTAGTCTTGGGAGAGTACAGTCTGGGCCAATAATTGTAGTCTTGGGAGAGTACATCCTGGGCCACTAATTGTCGTCTTGGGAGAGTAAAGTCTAGGCCACTAATTGGGTTCATCTTGAGTACAGTCTGGGCCACTAATTGTCGTCTTGGGAGAGTAAAGTCTGGGCCACTAATTGGGTTCATCTTGAGTACAGTCTGGGCCACTAATTGTCGTCTTGGGAGAGTACAACCTGGGCCACTAATTGTCGTCTTGGGAGAGTACAGCCTGGGCCACTAATTGGGTTCATGGTGAGTACAGCCTGGGCCACTAATTGTCGTCTTGGGAGAGTACAGCCTGGGCCACTAATTGTCGTCTTGGGAGAGTACAGTCTGGGCCACTAATTGGGTTAATCTTAGGTACAGTCTGGGCCACTAATTGTCGTCTTGGGAGAGTACAACCTGGGCCACTAATTGTAGTCTTGGGAGAGTACAACCTGGGCCACTAATTGTAGTCTTGGGAGAGTACAACCTGGGCCACTAATTGGGTTCATGGTGAGTACAGTCTGGGCCATTAATTGTAGTCTTGGCAGAGTACAGCCTGGGCCACTAATTGGGTTCATGGTGAGTACAGCCTAGGCCACTAATTGTCGTCTTGGGAGAGTACAGCCTGGGCCACTAATTGTCGTCTTGGGAGAGTACAGTCTGGGCCACTAATTGGGTTCATCTTGAGTACAGTCTGGGCCACTAATTGTAGTCTTGGGAGAGTACAACCTGGGCCACTAATTGTAGTCTTGGGAGAGTACAACCTGGGCCACTAATTGGGTTCATGGTGAGTACAGCCTGGGCCACTAATTGTAGTCTTGGGAGAGTACAACCTGGGCCACTAATTGGGTTCATCTTGAGTACAGTCTGGGCCACTAATTGTCGTCTTGGGAGAGTACAGTCTGGACCACTAATTGTCGTCTTGGGAGAGTAAAGTCTGGGCCACTAATTGGGTTCATCTTGAGTACAGTCTGGGCCACTAATTGTAGTCTTGGGAGAGTACAACCTGGGCCACTAATTGGGTTCATCTTGAGTACAGTCTGGGCCACTAATTGTCGTCTTGGGAGAGTACAGTCTGGACCACTAATTGTCGTATTGGGAGAGTACAGTCTGGGCCACTAATTGGGTTCATCTTGAGTACAGTCTGGGCCACTAATTGTCGTCTTGGGAGAGTACAGTCTGGGCCACTAATTGTCGTCTTAGGAGAGTAAAGTCTGGGCCACTAATTGGGTTCATATTGAGTACAGTCTGGGCCACTAACTGTCGTCTTGGGAGAGTACAGTCTGCGCCACTAATTGTCGTCTTGGGAGAGTACAATCTGGGCCACTAATTGTCGTCTTGGGAGAGTACATTCTGGGCCACTAATTGTCGTCTTGGGAGAGTACAGTCTGGGCCACTAATTGTCGTCTTGGGAGAGTACAGTTTGGGCCACTAATTGGGTTCATCTTGAGTACAGCCTGTGCCACTAATTGTAGTCTTGGGAGAGTACAACCTGGGCCACTAATTGTAGTCTTGGGAGAGTACAACCTGGGCCACTAATTGTAGTCTTGGGAGAGTACAACCTGGGCCACTAATTGGGTTCATGGTGAGTACAGTCTGGGCCATTAATTGTAGTCTTGGCAGAGTACAGCCTGGGCCACTAATTGGGTTCATGGTGAGTACAGCCTAGGCCACTAATTGTCGTCTTGGGAGAGTACAGCCTGGGCCACTAATTGTCGTCTTGGGAGAGTACAGTCTGGGCCACTAATTGGGTTCATCTTGAGTACAGTCTGGGCCACTAATTGTAGTCTTGGGAGAGTACAGTCTGGGCCACTAATTGTAGTCTTGGGAGAGTACAACCTGGGCCACTAATTGTAGTCTTGGGAGAGTACAACCTGGGCCACTAATTGGGTTCATGGTGAGTACAGCCTGGGCCACTAATTGTAGTCTTGGGAGAGTACAACCTGGGCCACTAATTGGGTTCATCTTGAGTACAGTCTGGGCCACTAATTGTCGTCTTGGGAGAGTACAGTCTGGACCACTAATTGTCGTCTTGGGAGAGTAAAGTCTAGGCCACTAATTGGGTTCATCTTGAGTACAGTCTGGGCCACTAATTGTCGTCTTGGGAGAGTAAAGTCTGGGCCACTAATTGGGTTCATCTTGAGTACAGTCTGGGCCACTAATTGTCGTCTTGGGAGAGTACAACCTGGGCCACTAATTGTCGTCTTGGGAGAGTACAGCCTGGGCCACTAATTGGGTTCATGGTGAGTACAGCCTGGGCCACTAATTGTCGTCTTGGGAGAGTACAGCCTGGGCCACTAATTGTCGTCTTGGGAGAGTACAGTCTGGGCCACTAATTGGGTTAATCTTAGGTACAGTCTGGGCCACTAATTGTCGTCTTGGGAGAGTACAACCTGGGCCACTAATTGTAGTCTTGGGAGAGTACAACCTGGGCCACTAATTGTAGTCTTGGGAGAGTACAACCTGGGCCACTAATTGGGTTCATGGTGAGTACAGTCTGGGCCATTAATTGTAGTCTTGGCAGAGTACAGCCTGGGCCACTAATTGGGTTCATGGTGAGTACAGCCTAGGCCACTAATTGTCGTCTTGGGAGAGTACAGTCTGGGCCACTAATTGTAGTCTTGGGAGAGTACAACCTGGGCCACTAATTGTAGTCTTGGGATAGTACAACCTGGGTCACTAATTGGGTTCATGGTGAGTACAGCCTGGGCCACTAATTGTAGTCTTGGGAGAGTACAACCTGGGCCACTAATTGGGTTTATCTTGAGTACAGTCTGGGCCACTAATTGTCGTCTTGGGAGAGTACAGTCTGGACCACTAATTGTCGTATTGGGAGAGTACAGTCTGGGCCACTAATTGGGTTCATCTTGAGTACAGTCTGGGCCACTAATTGTCGTCTTGGGAGAGTACAGTCTGGGCCACTAATTGTCGTCTTGGGAGAGTACAGTCTGGGCCACTAATTGTCGTCTTGGGAGAGTACAGTTTGGGCCACTAATTGGGTTCATCTTGAGTACAGCCTGTGCCACTAATTGTAGTCTTGGGAGAGTACAACCTGGGCCACTAATTGTCGTCTTGGGAGAGTACAGTCTGGGCCACTAATTGTCGTCTTGGGAGAGTACAATCTGGGCCACTAATTGTCGTCTTGGGAGAGTACAGTCTGGGCCACTAATTGTCGTCTTGGGAGAGTACAGTCTGGGCCACTAATTGTCGTCTTGGGAGAGTACAGTTTGGGCCACTAATTGGGTTCATCTTGAGTACAGCCTGTGCCACTAATTGTAGTCTTGGGAGAGTACAACCTGGGCCACTAATTGTCGTCTTGGGAGAGTACAGTCTGGGCCACTAATTGTCGTCTTGGGAGAGTACAGTCTGGGACACTAATTGTCGTCTTGGGAGAGTACATCCTGGGCCACTAATTGTCGTCTTGGGAGAGTACAGTCTGGGCCACTAATTGTCGTCTTGGTCTGGGCCACTAATTGTCGTTTTGGGAGAGTACAGTCTGGGCCACTAATTGTAGTCTTGGGAGAGTACAGTCTGGGCCACTAATTGTAGTCTTGGGAGAGTACAACCTAGGCCACTAATTGTAGTCTTGGGAGAGTACAGTCTGGGCCACTAATTGTAGTCTTGGGAGAGTACAGTCTGGGCCAATAATTGTAGTCTTGGGAGAGTACATCCTGGGCCACTAATTGTCGTCTTGGGAGAGTAAAGTCTAGGCCACTAATTGGGTTCATCTTGAGTACAGTCTGGGCCACTAATTGTCGTCTTGGGAGAGTAAAGTCTGGGCCACTAATTGGGTTCATCTTGAGTACAGTCTGGGCCACTAATTGTCGTCTTGGGAGAGTACAACCTGGGCCACTAATTGTCGTCTTGGGAGAGTACAGCCTGGGCCACTAATTGGGTTCATGGTGAGTACAGCCTGGGCCACTAATTGTCGTCTTGGGAGAGTACAGCCTGGGCCACTAATTGTCGTCTTGGGAGAGTACAGTCTGGGCCACTAATTGGGTTAATCTTAGGTACAGTCTGGGCCACTAATTGTCGTCTTGGGAGAGTACAACCTGGGCCACTAATTGTAGTCTTGGGAGAGTACAACCTGGGCCACTAATTGTAGTCTTGGGAGAGTACAACCTGGGCCACTAATTGGGTTCATGGTGAGTACAGTCTGGGCCATTAATTGTAGTCTTGGCAGAGTACAGCCTGGGCCACTAATTGGGTTCATGGTGAGTACAGCCTAGGCCACTAATTGTCGTCTTGGGAGAGTACAGCCTGGGCCACTAATTGTCGTCTTGGGAGAGTACAGTCTGGGCCACTAATTGGGTTCATCTTGAGTACAGTCTGGGCCACTAATTGTAGTCTTGGGAGAGTACAACCTGGGCCACTAATTGTAGTCTTGGGAGAGTACAACCTGGGCCACTAATTGGGTTCATGGTGAGTACAGCCTGGGCCACTAATTGTAGTCTTGGGAGAGTACAACCTGGGCCACTAATTGGGTTCATCTTGAGTACAGTCTGGGCCACTAATTGTCGTCTTGGGAGAGTACAGTCTGGACCACTAATTGTCGTCTTGGGAGAGTAAAGTCTGGGCCACTAATTGGGTTCATCTTGAGTACAGTCTGGGCCACTAATTGTAGTCTTGGGAGAGTACAACCTGGGCCACTAATTGGGTTCATCTTGAGTACAGTCTGGGCCACTAATTGTCGTCTTGGGAGAGTACAGTCTGGACCACTAATTGTCGTATTGGGAAAGTACAGTCTGGGCCACTAATTGGGTTCATCTTGAGTACAGTCTGGGCCACTAATTGTCGTCTTGGGAGAGTACAGTCTGGGCCACTAATTGTCGTCTTAGGAGAGTAAAGTCTGGGCCACTAATTGGGTTCATATTGAGTACAGTCTGGGCCACTAACTGTCGTCTTGGGAGAGTACAGTCTGCGCCACTAATTGTCGTCTTGGGAGAGTACAATCTGGGCCACTAATTGTCGTCTTGGGAGAGTACAGTCTGGGCCACTAATTGTCGTCTTGGGAGAGTACAGTCTGGGCCACTAATTGTCGTCTTGGGAGAGTACAGTTTGGGCCACTAATTGGGTTCATCTTGAGTACAGCCTGTGCCACTAATTGTAGTCTTGGGAGAGTACAACCTGGGCCACTAATTGTCGTCTTGGGAGAGTACAGTCTGTGCCACTAATTGTCGTCTTGGGAGAGTACAGTCTGGGACACTAATTGTCGTCTTGGGAGAGTACATCCTGGGCCACTAATTGTCGTCTTGGGAGAGTACAGTCTGGGCCACTAATTTTCGTCTTGGTCTGGGCCACTAAATGTCGTCTTGGGAGAGTACAGTCTGGGCCACTAATTGTAGTCTTGGGAGAGTACAGTCTGGGCCACTAATTGTAGTCTTGGGAGAGTACAACCTGGGCCACTAATTGTAGTCTTGGGAGAGTACAGTCTGGGCCACTAATTGTAGTCTTGGGAGAGTACAGTCTGGGCCACTAATTGTAGTCTTGGGAGAGTACAGCCTGGGCCACTAATTGTCGTCTTGGGAGAGTACAACAGGGGCCACTAATTGTCGTCTTGGGAGAGTACAACCTGGGCCACTAATTGTCGTCTTGGGAGAGTACAACCTGGGCCACTAATTGTCGTCTTGGGAGAGTACAACCTGGGCCACTAATTGTCGTCTTGGGAGAGTACAACCTGGGCCACTAATTGTCGTCTTTGGAGAGTACAGCCTGGGCACTAATTGTAGTCTTGGGAGAGTACAACCTGGGCCACTAATTGTCGTCTTGGGAGAGTACAGCCTGGGCCACTAATTTGGTTTATGGTGAGTACAGCCTGGGCCACTAATTGTCGTCTTGGGAGAGTACAGCCTGGGCCACTAATTGTCGTCTTGGGAGAGTACAGTCTGGGCCATTAATTGTAGTCTTGGGAGAGTACAGCCTGGGCCACTAATTGGGTTCATGGTGAGTACAGCCTGGGCCACTAATTGTCGTCTTGGGAGAGTACAGTCTGGGCCACTAATTGTCGTCTTGGGAGAGTACAGTCTGGACCACTAATTGGGTTCATCTTGAGTACAGTCTGGGCCACTAAATGTAGTCTTGGGAGAGTACAACCTGGGCCACTAATTGTAGTCTTGGGAGAGTACAACCTGGGCCACTAATTGGGTTCATGGTGAGTACAGTCTGGGCCATTAATTGTAGTCTTGGGAGAGTACAGCCTGGACCACTAATTGGGTTCATGGTGAGTACAGCCTGGACCACTAATTGTCGTCTTGGGAGAGTACAGCCTGGGCCACTAATTGTCGTCTTGGTAGAGTACAGTCTGGGGCACTAATTGGGTTCATCTTGAGTACAGTCTGGGCCACTAATTGTAGTCTTGGGAGAGTACAGTCTGGGCCACTAATTCTAGTCTTGGGAGAGTACAACCTGGGCCACTAATTGTAGTCTTGGAGAGTACAACCTGGGCCACTAATTGGGTTCATGGTGAGTACAGCCTGGGCCACTAATTGTAGTCTTGGGAGAGTACAACCTGGGCCACTAATTGTGTTCATCATGAGTACAGTCTGGGCCACTAATTGTCGTCCTGGGAGAGTACAGTCTGGACCACTAATTGTCGTCTTGGGAGAGTACAGTCTGGGCCACTAATTGGGTTCATCTTGAGTACAGTCTGGGCCACTAATTGTCGTCTTGGAAGAGTACAATCTGGGCCACTAATTGTCGTCTTGGGAGAGTACAGTCTGGGCCACTAATTGTCGTCTTGGGAGAGTACAGTCTGGGCCACTAATTGTCGTCTTGGGAGAGTACAGTTTGGGCCACTAATTGGGTTCATCTTGAGTACAGCCTGTGCCACTAATTGTAGTCTTGGGAGAGTACAACCTGGGCCACTAATTGTCGTCTTGGGAGAGTACAGTCTGTGCCACTAATTGTCGTCTTGGGAGAGTACAGTCTGGGACACTAATTGTCGTCTTGGGAGAGTACATCCTGGGCCACTAATTGTCGTCTTGGGAGAGTACAGTCTGGGCCACTAATTTTCGTCTTGGTCTGGGCCACTAATTGTCGTCTTGGGAGAGTACAGTCTGGGCCACTAATTGTAGTCTTGGGAGAGTACAGTCTGGGCCACTAATTGTAGTCTTGGGAGAGTACAACCTGGGCCACTAATTGTAGTCTTGGGAGAGTACAGTCTGGGCCACTAATTGTAGTCTTGGGAGAGTACAGTCTGGGCCACTAATTGTAGTCTTGGGAGAGTACAGCCTGGGCCACTAATTGTCGTCCTGGGAGAGTACAACAGGGGCCACTAATTGTCGTCTTGGGAGAGTACAACCTGGGCCACTAATTGTCGTCTTGGGAGAGTACAACCTGGGCCACTAATTGTCGTCTTGGGAGAGTACAACCTGGGCCACTAATTGTCGTCTTGGGAGAGTACAACCTGGGCCACTAATTGTCGTCTTTGGAGAGTACAGCCTGGGCACTAATTGTAGTCTTGGGAGAGTACAACCTGGGCCACTAATTGTCGTCTTGGGAGAGTACAGCCTGGGCCACTAATTTGGTTTATGGTGAGTAAAGCCTGGGCCACTAATTGTCGTCTTGGGAGAGTACAGCCTGGGCCACTAATTGTCGTCTTGGGAGAGTACAGTCTGGGCCATTAATTGTAGTCTTGGGAGAGTACAGCCTGGGCCACTAATTGGGTTCATGGTGAGTACAGCCTGGGCCACTAATTGTCGTCTTGGGAGAGTACAGCCTGGGCCACTAATTGTCGTCTTGGGAGAGTACAGTCTGGACCACTAATTGGGTTCATCTTGAGTACAGTCTGGGCCACTAATTGTAGTCTTGGGAGAGTACAACCTGGGCCACTAATTGTAGTCTTGGGAGAGTACAACCTGGGCCACTAATTGGGTTCATGGTGAGTACAGTCTGGGCCATTAATTGTAGTCTTGGGAGAGTACAGCCTGGACCACTAATTGGGTTCATGGTGAGTACAGCCTAGGCCACTAATTGTCGTCTTGGGAGAGTACAGCCTGGGCCACTAATTGTCGTCTTGGTAGAGTACAGTCTGGGGCACTAATTGGGTTCATCTTGAGTACAGTCTGGGCCACTAATTGTAGTCTTGGGAGAGTACAGTCTGGGCCACTAATTCTAGTCTTGGGAGAGTACAACCTGGGCCACTAATTGTAGTCTTGGGAGAGTACAACCTGGGCCACTAATTGGGTTCATGGTGAGTACAGCCTGGGCCACTAATTGTAGTCTTGGGAGAGTACAACCTGGGCCACTAATTGTGTTCATCATGAGTACAGTCTGGGCCACTAATTGTCGTCCTGGGAGAGTACAGTCTGGACCACTAATTGTCGTCTTGGGAGAGGAGAGTCTGGGCCACTAATTGGGTTCATCTTGAGTACAGTCTGGGCCACTAATTGTCGTCTTGGGAGAGTACAGTCTGGGCAACTAATTGTCGTCTTGGGAGAGTAAAGTCTGGGCCACTAATTAGGTTCATCTTGAGTACAGTCTGGGCCACTAATTGTCGTCTTGGGAGAGTACAGTCTGGGCCACTAATTTTTGTCTTGGGAGAGTACAATCTGGGCCACTAATTGTCGTCTTGGGAGAGTACAGTCTGGGCCACTAATTGTCGTCTTGGGAGAGTACAGTCTGGGCCACTAATTGTCGTCTTGGGAGAGTACAGTTTGGGCCACTAAATGGGTTCATCTTGAGTACAGCCTGTGCCACTAATTGTAGTCTTGGGAGAGTACAACCTGGGCCACTAATTGTCGTCTTGGGAGAGTACAGTCTGGGCCACTAATTGTCGTCTTGGGAGAGTACAGTCTGGGACACTAATTGTCGTCTTGGGAGAGTACATCCTGGGCCACTAATTGTCGTCTTGGGAGAGTACAGTCTGGGCCACTAATTGTCGTCTTGGTCTGGGCCACTAATTGTCGTCTTGGGAGAGTACAGTCTGGGCCACTAATTGTAGTCTTGGGAGAGTACAGTCTGGGCCACTAATTGTAGTCTTGGGAGAGTACAACCTGGGCCACTAATTGTAGTCTTGGGAGAGTACAGTCTGGGCCACTAATTGTAGTCTTGAGAGAGTACAGTCTGGGCCACTAATTGTAGTCTTGGGAGAGTACATCCTGGGCCACTAATTGTCGTCTTGGGAGAGTAAAGTCTGGGAAACTAATTGGGTTCATCTTGAGTACAGTCTGGGCCACTAATTGTCGTCTTGGGAGAGTAAAGTCTGGGCCACTAATTGGGTTCATCTTGAGTACAGTCTGCGCCACTAATGGTCGTCTTGGGAGAGTACAACCTGGGCCACTAATTGTCGTCTTGGGAGAGTACAGTCTGGGCCACTAATTGGGTTCATCTTGAGTACAGTCTGGGCCACTAATTGTCGTCTTGGGAGAGTACAGTCTGGGCCACCAATTGTCGTCTTGGGAGAGTAAAGTCTGGGCCACTAATTGGGTTCATCTTGAGTACAGTCTGGGCCACTAATTGTCGTCTTGGGAGAGTACAGCCTGAACCACTAATTGTCGTCTTGGGAGAGTACAACCTGGGCCACTAATTGTCGTCTTGGGAGAGTACAATTTGGGCCACTAATTGTCGTCTTGGGAGAGTACAACCTGGGCCACTAATTGTCGTCTTGGGAGAGTACAACCTTGGCCACTAATTGTCGTCTTGGGAGAGTACAGCCTGGGCCACTAATTGTCGTCTTGGGAGAGTACAACCTGGGCCACTAATTGTCGTCTTGGGAGAGTACAACCTGGGCCACTAATTGTCGTCTTGGGAGAGTACAACCTGGGCCACTAATTGTCGTCTTGGGAGAGTACAATCTGGGCCACTAATTGTCGTCTTGGGAGAGTACAACCTGGGCCACTAATTGTCGTCTTGGGAGAGTACAGTCTGGGCCACTAATTGGGTTCATGGTGAGTACAGCCTGGGCCACTAATTGTCGTCTTGGGAAAGTACAGTCTGGTCCACTAATTGTAGTCTTGGGAGAGTACAGTCTGGGCCACTAATTGTCGTCTTGGGAGAGTACAACCTGGGCCACTAATTGTCGTCTAGGGAGAGTACAGTCTGGGCCACTAATTGGGTTCATGGTGAGTACAGCCTGGGCCACTAATTGTAGTCTTGGAAGAGTACAGTCTGTGCCACTAATTGTCGTCTTGGGAGAGTACAGTTTGGGCCACTAATTGTAGTCTTGGGAGATTACAACCTGGGCCACTAATTGTCGTCTAGAGAGAGTACAGTCTGGGCCACTAATTGGGTTCATGGTGAGTACAGCCTGGGCCACTAATTGTAATCTTGGGAGAGTATAGTCTGGGCCACTAATTGTCGTCTTGGGAAAGTACAGTCTGGGCCACTAATTGTAGTCATTGGAGAGTACAGTCTGGGCCACTAATTGTCGTCTTGGGAGAGTAAAGTCTGGGCCACTAATTAGGTTCATCTTGAGTACAGTCTGGGCCACTAATTGTCGTCTTGGGAGAGTACAGTCTGGGCCACTAATTGTCGTCTTGGGAGAGTACAATCTGGGCCACTAATTGTCGTCTTGGGAGAGTACAGTCTGGGCCACTAATTGTCGTCTTGGGAGAGTACAGTCTGGGCCACTAATTGTCGTCTTGGGAGAGTACAGTTTGGGCCACTAAATGGGTTCATCTTGAGTACAGCCTGAGCCACTAATTGTAGTCTTGGGAGAGTACAACCTGGGCCACTAATTGTCGTCTTGGGAGAGTACAGTCTGGGCCACTAATTGTCGTCTTGGGAGAGTACAGTCTGGGACACTAATTGTCGTCTTGGGAGAGTAAAGTCTGGGAAACTAATTGGGTTCATCTTGAGTACAGTCTGGGCCACTAATTGTCGTCTTGGGAGAGTAAAGTCTGGGCCACTAATTGGGTTCATCTTGAGTACAGTCTGCGCCACTAATGGTCGTCTTGGGAGAGTACAACCTGGGCCACTAATTGTCGTCTTGGGAGAGTACAGTCTGGGCCACTAATTGGGTTCATCTTGAGTACAGTCTGGGCCACTAATTGTCGTCTTGGGAGAGTACAGTCTGGGCCACCAATTGTCGTCTTGGGAGAGTAAAGTCTGGGCCACTAATTGGGTTCATCTTGAGTACAGTCTGGGCCACTAATTGTCGTCTTGGGAGAGTACAGCCTGAACCACTAATTGTCGTCTTGGGAGAGTACAACCTGGGCCACTAATTGTCGTCTTGGGAGAGTACAATTTGGGCCACTAATTGTCGT
Source organism: Cepaea hortensis (assembly GCA_963921405.1). NCBI lineage: Eukaryota > Metazoa > Mollusca > Gastropoda > Stylommatophora > Helicidae > Cepaea > Cepaea hortensis. The sequence continues at coordinate 1,085,483 of OY992890.1, forward strand.
CTTGGGAGAGTACAACCTGGGCCACTAATTGTCGTCTTGGGAGAGTACAACCTTGGCCACTAATTGTCGTCTTGGGAGAGTACAGCCTGGGCCACTAATTGTCGTCTTGGGAGAGTACAACCTGGGCCACTAATTGTCGTCTTGGGAGAGTACAACCTGGGCCACTAATTGTCGTCTTGGGAGAGTACAACCTGGGCCACTAATTGTCGTCTTGGGAGAGTACAATCTGGGCCACTAATTGTCGTCTTGGGAGAGTACAACCTGGGCCACTAATTGTCGTCTTGGGAGAGTACAGTCTGGGCCACTAATTGGGTTCATGGTGAGTACAGCCTGGGCCACTAATTGTAGTCTTGGGAGAGTACAGTCTGGGCCACTAATTGTCGTCTTGGGAAAGTACAGTCTGGTCCACTAATTGTAGTCTTGGGAGAGTACAGTCTGGGCCACTAATTGTCGTCTTGGGAGAGTACAACCTGGGCCACTAATTGTCGTCTAGGGAGAGTACAGTCTGGGCCACTAATTGGGTTCATGGTGAGTACAGCCTGGGCCACTAATTGTAGTCTTGGAAGAGTACAGTCTGTGCCACTAATTGTCGTCTTGGGAGAGTACAGTTTGGGCCACTAATTGTAGTCTTGGGAGATTACAACCTGGGCCACTAATTGTCGTCTAGGGAGAGTACAGTCTGGGCCACTAATTGGGTTCATGGTGAGTAAGCCTGGGCCACTAATTGTAATCTTGGGAGAGTATAGTCTGGGCCACTAATTGTCGTCTTGGGAAAGTACAGTCTGGGCCACTAATTGTAGTCATTGGAGAGTACAGTCTGGGCCACTAATTGTCGTCTTGGGAGAGTAAAGTCTGGGCCACTAATTAGGTTCATCTTGAGTACAGTCTGGGCCACTAATTGTCGTCTTGGGAGAGTACAGTCTGGGCCACTAATTGTCGTCTTGGGAGAGTACAATCTGGGCCACTAATTGTCGTCTTGGGAGAGTACAGTCTGGGCCACTAATTGTCGTCTTGGGAGAGTACAGTCTGGGCCACTAATTGTCGTCTTGGGAGAGTACAGTTTGGGCCACTAAATGGGTTCATCTTGAGTACAGCCTGAGCCAATAATTGTAGTCTTGGGAGAGTACAACCTGGGCCACTAATTGTCGTCTTGGGAGAGTACAGTCTGGGCCACTAATTGTCGTCTTGGGAGAGTACAGTCTGGGACACTAAATGTCGTCTTGGGAGAGTACATCCTGGGCCACTAATTGTCGTATTGGGAGAGTACAGTCTGGGCCACTAATTGTCGTCTTGGTCTGGGCCACTAATTGTCGTCTTGGGAGAGTACAGTCTGGGCCACTAATTGTAGTCTTGGGAGAGTACAGTCTGGGCCACTAATTGTAGTCTTGGGAGAGTACAACCTGGGCCACTAATTGTAGTCTTGGGAGAGTACAGTCTGGGCCACTAATTGTAGTCTTGGGAGAGTACAGTCTGGGCCACTAATTGTAGTCTTGGGAGAGTACATCCTGGGCCACTAATTGTCGTCTTGGGAGAGTAAAGTCTGGGCGACTAATTGGGTTCATCTTGAGTACAGTCTGGGCCACTAATTGTCGTCTTGGGAGAGTAAAGTCTGGGCCACTAATTGGGTTCATCTTGAGTACAGTCTGGGCCACTAATGGTCGTCTTGGGAGAGTACAACCTGGGCCACTAATTGTCGTCTTGGGAGAGTACAGTCTGGGCCACTAATTGGGTTCATCTTGAGTACAGTCTGGGCCACTAATTGTCGTCTTGGGAGAGTACAACCTGGGCCACTAATTGTCGTCTTGGGAGAGTACAACCTGGGCCACTAATTGTCGTCTTGGGAGAGTACAGCCTGGGCCACTAATTGTCGTCTTGGGAGAGTACAACCTGGGCCACTAATTGTCGTCTTGGGAGAGTACAACCTGGGCCACTAATTGTCTTGGGAGAGTACAACCTGGGCCACTAATTGTCGTCTTGGGAGAGTACAATCTGGGCCACTAATTGTCGTCTTGTGAGAGTACAACCTGGGCCACTAATTGTCGTCTTGGGAGAGTACAAACTTGGCCACTAATTGTCGTCTTGGGAGAGTACAGCCTGGGCCACTAATTGTCGTCTTGGGAGAGTACAACCTGGGCCACTAATTGTCGTCTTGGGAGAGTACAACCTGGGCCACTAATTGTCATCTTGGGAGAGTACAACCTGAGCCACTAATTGTCGTCTTGGGAGAGTACAATCTGGGCCACTAATTGTCGTCTTGGGAGAGTACAACCTGGGCCACTAATTGTCGTCTTGGGAGAGTACAGTCTGGGCCACTAATTGGGTTCATGGTGAGTACAGCCTGGGCCACTAATTGTAGTCTTGGGAGAGTACAGTCTGGGCCACTAATTGTCGTCTTGGGAGAGTACAACCTGGGCCACTAAATGTCGTCTTGGGAGAGTACAGTCTGGACCACTAATTGGGTTCATGGTGAGTACAGCCTGGGCCACTAATTGTAGTCTTGGGAGAGTACAACCTGGGCCACTAATTGTCGTCTTGGGAGAGTACAGTCTGGGCCACTAATTGGGTTCATGGAGAGTATAGCCTGGGCCACTAATTGTAGTCTTGGGAGAGTACAGCCTGGGCCACTAATTGTCGTCTTGGGAGAGTACAGTCTGGGCCACTAATTATAGTCTTGGGAGAGTACAGTCTGGGCCACTAATTGTCGTCTTGGGAGAGTACAACCTGGGCCACTAATTGTCGTCTAGGGAGAGTACAGTCTGGGCCACTAATTGGGTTCATGGTGAGTACAGCCTGGGCCACTAATTGTAGTCTTTGGAGAGTACAGTCTGGGCCACTAATTGTCGTCTTGGGAGAGTACAGTCTGGGCCACTAATTGTCGTCTTGGGAGAGTACAACCTGGGCCACTAAATGTCGTCTTGGGAGAGTACAGTCTGGACCACTAATTGGGTTCATGGTGAGTACAGCCTGGGCCACTAATTGTAGTCTTGGGAGAGTACAACCTGGGCCACTAATTGTCGTCTTGGGAGAGTACAGTCTGGGCCACAAATTGGGTTCATGGAGAGTATAGCCTGGGCCACTAATTGTAGTCTTGGGAGAGTACAGCCTGGGCCACTAATTGTCGTCTTGGGAGAGTACAGTCTGGGCCACTAATTATAGTCTTGGGAGAGTACAGTCTGGGCCACTAATTGTCGTCTTGGGAGAGTACAACCTGGGCCACTAATTGTCGTCTAGGGAGAGTACAGTCTGGGCCACTAATTGGGTTCATGGTGAGTACAGCCTGGGCCACAAATTGTAGTCTTTGGAGAGTACAGTCTGGGCCACTAATTGTCGTCTTGGGAGAGTACAACCTGGGCCACTAAATGTCGTCTTGGGAGAGTACAGTCTGGACCACTAATTGGGTTCATGGTGAGTACAGCCTGGGCCACTAATTGTAGTCTTGGGAGAGTACAACCTGGGCCACTAATTGTCGTCTTGGGAGAGTACAATCTGGGCCACTAATTGGGTTCATGGAGAGTATAGCCTGGGCCACTAATTGTAGTCTTGGGAGAGTACAGCCTGGGCCACTAATTGTCGTCTTGGGAGAGTACAGTCTGGGCCACTAATTGTAGTCTTGGGAGAGTACAGTCTGGGCCACTAATTGTCGTCTTGGGAGAGTACAACCTGGGCCACTAATTGTCGTCTAGGGAGAGTACAGTCTGGGCCACTAATTGGGTTCATGGTGAGTACAGCCTGGGCCACTAATTGTAGTCTTGGAAGAGTATAGTCTGGGCCACTAATTGTCGTCTTGGGAGAGTACAGTTTGGGCCACTAATTGTAGTCTTGGGAGAGTACAGTCTGGGCCACTAATTGGGTTCATGGTGAGTACAGCCTGGGCCACTAATTGTAATCTTGGGAGAGTACAACCTGGGCCACTAATTGTCCTCTTGGGAGAGTACAGTCTGGGCCACTAATTGGGTTCATGGTGAGTACAGCCTGGGCCACTAATTGTAGTCTTGGGAGAGTACAACCTGGGCCACTAATTGTCGTCTTGGGAGAGTACAGTCTGGGCCACTAATTGGGTTCATGTAGAGTACAGCCTGGGCCACTAATTGTAGTCTTGGGAGAGTACAGCCTGGGCCACTAATTGTCGTCTTGGGAGAGTACAGTCTGGGCCACTAATTGTAGTCTTGGGAGAGTACAGTCTGGGCCACTAATTGTCGTCTTGGGAGATTACAACCTGGGCAACTAATTGTCGTCTATGGAGAGTACAGTCTGGGCCACTAATTGGGTTCATGGTGAGTACAGCCTGGGCCACTAATTGTAATCTTGGGAGAGTACAGTCTGAGCCACTAATTGTCGTCTTGGGAAAGTACATTCTGGGCCACTAATTGTAGTCTTGGGAGAGTACAGGCTGGGCCACTAATTGTCGTCTTGGGAGAGTACAGTCTGGGCCACTAATTGTCGTCTTGGGAGAGTACAGTCTTTGCCACTAATTGTCGTCTTGGGAGAGTACAACCTAGGCCACTAATTGTCGTCTTGGGAGAGTACATCCTGGGCCACTAATTGTCGTCTTGGGAGAGTACAACCTGGGCCACTTATTGTCGTCTTGGGAGAGTACAGCCTGGGCCACTAATTGTCGTCTTGAGAGAGTACAGTCTGGGTCACTTATTGTAGTCTTGGGAGAGTACAACCTGGGCCGCTAATTGTCGTCTTGGGAGAGTACAGTCTGGGCCACTAATTGTCGTCTTGGGAGAGTACAGCCTGGGCCACTAATTGTAGTCTTGGGAGAGTACAATATGGGCGACTAATTGTCGTCTTGGGAGAGTACAGCCTGGGCCACTAATTATCGTCTTGGGAGAGTACAGCCTGGGCCACTAATTGTCGTCTTGGGAGAGTACAGCCTGGGCCACTAATTGTAGTCTTGGGAGAGTACAGTCTGGGCCACTAATTGGGTTCATCTTGAGTACAGTCTGGGCCACTAATTGTCGTCTTGGGAGAGTACAACCTAGGCCACTAATTTTCGTCTTGGGAGAGTATAACCTGGGCAACTAATTGTCGTCTTGGGAGAGTACAACCTGGGCCACTAATTGTCGTCTTGGGAGAGTACAGTCTGGGCCACTAATTGGGTTCATCTTGAGTACAGTCTGGGCCACTAATTGTCGTCTTGGGAGAGTACAGTCTGGGCCACTAATTGTCGTCTTGGGAGAGTAAAGTCTAGGCCACTAATTGGGTTCATCTTGAGTACAGTCTGGGCCACTAATTGTCGTCTTGGGAGAGTACAACCTGGGCCACTAATTGTCGTCTTGGGAGAGTACAACCTGGGCCACTAATTGTCGTCTTGGGAGAGTACAGCCTGGGCCACTAATTGTCGTCTTGGGAGAGTACAACCTGGGCCACTAATTGTCGTCTTGGGAGAGTACAACCTGGGCCACTAATTGTCGTCTTGGGAGAGTACAACCTGGGCCACTAATTGTCGTCTTGGGAGAGTACAACCTGTGCCACTAATTGTCGTCTTGGGAGAGTACAGCCTGGGCCACTAAATGTCGTCTTGGGAGAGTACAACCTGGGCCACTAATTGTCGTCTTGGGAGAGTACAGCCTGGGCCACTAATTGTAGTCTTGGGAGAGTACAACCTGGGCCACTAATTGTCGTCTTGGGAGAGTACAGCCTGGGCCACTAATTGGGTTCATGGTGAGTACAGCATGGGCCACTAATTGTCGTCTTGGGAGAGTACAGCCTGGGCTTCTAATTGGGTTCATGGTGAGTACAGCCTGGGCCACTAATTGTCGTCTTGGGAGAGTACAGTCTGGGCCACTAATTGTCGTCTTGGGAGAGTACAGTCTGGGCCACTAATTGTGGTCTTGGGAGAGTACAGCCTGGGCCACTAATTGTAGTCTTGGGAGAGTACAATATGGGCCACTAATTGTCGTCTTGGGAGAGTACAGCCTGGGCCACTAATTGTCGTCTTGGGAGAGTACAGCCTGGGCCACTAATTGTCGTCTTGGGAGAGTACAGCCTGGGCCACTAATTGTAGTCTTGGGAGAGTACAGTCTGGGGCACTAATTGGGTTCATCTCGAGTACAGTCTGGGCCACTAATTGTCGTCTTGGGAGAGTACAACCTAGGTCACTAATTGTCGTCTTGGGAGAGTACAACCTGGGCCATTAATTGTCGTCTTGGGAGAGTACAACCTGGGCCACTAATTGTCGTCTTGGGAGAGTACAACCTGGGCCACTAATTGTCGTCTTGGGAGAGTACAACCTTGGCCACTAATTGTCGTCTTGGGAGAGTACAGTCTGGGCCACTAATTGTAGTCTTGGGAGAGTACAGTCACGGCCACTAATTGGGTTCATCTTGAGTACAGTCTGGGCCACTAATTGTCGTCTTGGGAGAGTACAACCTGGGCCACTAATTTTCGTCTTGGGAGAGTACATCCTGGGCCACTAATTGTCGTCTTGGGAGAGTACAGCCTGGCCACTAATTGTAGTCTTGGGAGAGTACAACCTAGGCCACTAATTGTATTCTTGGGAGAGTACAGCCTGGGCCACTAATTGTCGTCTTGGGAGAGTACAACCTGGGCCACTAATTGTCGTCTTGGGAGAGTACAACCTGGGCCAATAATTGTCGTCTTGGGAGAGTACAGCCTGGGCCACTAATTGTCGTCTTGGGAGAGTACAACCTGGGCCACTAATTGTCGTCTTGGGAGAGTACAGCCTGGGCCACTAATTGTAGTCTTAGGAGAGTACAACCTGGGCCACTAATTGTCGTCTTGGGAGAGTACAGCGTGGTCCACTAATTGGGTTCATGGTGAGTACAGCCTGGGCCACTAATTGTCGTCTTGGGAGAGTACAGCCTGGGCCACTAATTGTCGTCTTGGGAGAGTACAGTCTGGGCCATTAATTGTAGTCTTGGGAGAGTACAGCCTTGGCCACTAATTGGGTTCATGGTGAGTACAGCCTGGGCCACTAATTGTCGTCTTGGGAGAGTACAGCCTGGGCCACTAATTGTCGTCTTGGGAGAGTACAGTCTGGGCCACTAATTGGGTTCATCTTGAGTACAGTCTGGGCCACTAATTGTCGTCTTGGGAGAGTACAACCTGGGCCACTAATTGTAGTCTTGGGAGAGTACAACCTGGGCCACTAATTGGGTTCATGGTGAGTACAGTCTGGGCCATTAATTGTAGTCTTGGGAGAGTACAGCCTGGGCCACTAATTGGATTCATGGTGAGTACAGCCTGGGCCACTAATTGTCGTCTTGGGAGAGTATAGCCTGGGCCACTAAATGTCGTCTTGGGAGAGTACAGTCTGGGCCACTAATTGGGTTCATCTTGAGTACAGTCTGGGCCACTAATTGTAGTCTTGGGAGAGTACAGTCTGGGCCACTAATTGTAGTCTTGGGAGAGTACAACCTGGGCCACTAATTGTAGTCTTGGGAGAGTACAACATGGGCCACTAATTGGGTTCATGGTGAGTACAGCCTGGGCCACTAATTGTAGTCTTGGGAGAGTACAACCTGGGCCACTAATTGGGGTCATCTTGAGTACAGTCTGGGCCACTAATTGTCGTCTTGGGAGAGTACAACCTGGGCCACTAATTGTCGTCTTGGGAGAGTACAACCTGGGCCACTAATTGTCGTCTTGGGAGAGTACAGCCTGGGCCACTAATTGGGTTAATGGTGAGTACAGCCTGGGCCACTAATTGTCGTCTTGGGAGAGTACAGTCTTTGCCACTAATTGTCGTCTTGGGAGAGTACAACCTAGGCCACTAATTGTCGTCTTGGGAGAGTACATCCTGGGCCACTAATTGTCGTCTTGGGAGAGTACAACCTGGGCCACTTATTGTCGTCTTGGGAGAGTACAGCCTGGGCCACTAATTGTCGTCTTGAGAGAGTACAGTCTGGGTCACTAATTGTAGTCTTGGGAGAGTACAACCTGGGCCGCTAATTGTCGTCTTGGGAGAGTACAGTCTGGGCCACTAATTGTCGTCTTGGGAGAGTACAGCCTGGGCCACTAATTGTAGCCTTGGGAGAGTACAATATGGGCCACTAATTGTCGTCTTGGGAGAGTACAGCCTGGGCCACTAATTATCGTCTTGGGAGAGTACAGCCTGGGCCACTAATTGTCGTCTTGGGAGAGTACAGCCTGGGCCACTAATTGTAGTCTTGGGAGAGTACAGTCTGGGCCACTAATTGGGTTCATCTTGAGTACAGTCTGGGCCACTAATTGTCGTCTTGGGAGAGTACAACCTAGGCCACTAATTTTCGTCTTGGGAGAGTATAACCTGGGCCACTAATTGTCGTCTTGGGAGAGTACAACCTGGGCCACTAATTGTCGTCTTGGGAGAGTACAGTCTGGGCCACTAATTGGGTTCATCTTGAGTACAGTCTGGGCCACTAATTGTCGTCTTGGGAGAGTACAGTCTGGGCCACTAATTGTCGTCTTGGGAGAGTAAAGTCTGGGCCACTAATTGGGTTCATCTTGAGTACAGTCTGGGCCACTAATTGTCGTCTTGGGAGAGTACAACCTGGGCCACTAATTGTCGTCTTGGGAGAGTACAACCTGGGCCACTAATTGTCGTCTTGGGAGAGTACAGCCTGGGCCACTAATTGTCGTCTTGGGAGAGTACAACCTGGGCCACTAATTGTCGTCTTGGGAGAGTACAACCTGGGCCACTAATTGTCGTCTTGGGAGAGTACAACCTGGGCCACTAATTGTCGTCTTGGGAGAGTACAACCTGTGCCACTAATTGTCGTCTTGGGAGAGTACAGCCTGGGCCACTAATTGTCGTCTTGGGAGAGTACAACCTGGGCCACTAATTGTCGTCTTGGGAGAGTACAGCCTGGGCCACTAATTGTAGTCTTGGGAGAGTACAACCTGGGCCACTAATTTTCGTCTTGGGAGAGTACAGCCTGGGCCACTAATTGGGTTCATGGTGAGTACAGCATGGGCCACTAATTGTCGTCTTGGGAGAGTACAGCCTGGGCTTCTAATTGGGTTCATGGTGAGTACAGCCTGGGCCACTAATTGTCGTCTTGGGAGAGTACAGTCTGGGCCACTAATTGTCGTCTTGGGAGAGTACAGTCTGGGCCACTAATTGTGGTCTTGGGAGAGTACAGCCTGGGCCACTAATTGTAGTCTTGGGAGAGTACAATATGGGCCACTAATTGTCGTCTTGGGAGAGTACAGCCTGGGCCACTAATTGTCGTCTTGGGAGAGTACAGCCTGGGCCACTAATTGTCGTCCTGGGAGAGTACAGCCAGGGCCACTAATTGTAGTCTTGGGAGAGTACAGTCTGGGGCACTAATTGGGTTCATCTTGAGTACAGTCTGGGCCACTAATTGTCGTCTTGGGAGAGTACAATCTAGGTCACTAATTGTCGTCTTGGGAGAGTACAACCTGGGCCATTAATTGTCGTCTTGGGAGAGTACAACCTGGGCCACTAATTATCGTCTTGGGAGAGTACAACCTGGGCCACTAATTGTCGTCTTGGGAGAGTACAACCTGGGCCACTAATTGTCGTCTTGGGAGAGTACAGTCTGGGCCACTAATTGTAGTCTTGGGAGAGTACAGTCTGGGCCACTAATTGGGTTCATCTTGAGTACAGTCTGGGCCACTAATTGTCGTCTTGGGAGAGTACAACCTGGGCCACTAATTTTCGTCTTGGGAGAGTACATCCTGGGCCACTAATTGTCGTCTTGGGAGAGTACAGCCTGGCCACTAATTGTAGTCTTGGGAGAGTACAGCAAGGGCCACTAATTGTCGTCTTGGGAGAGTACAACCTGGGCCACTAATTGTCGTCTTGGGAGAGTACAACCTGGGCCAATAATTGTCGTCTTGGGAGAGTACAGCCTGGGCCACTAATTGTCGTCTTGGGAGAGTACAACCTGGGCCACTAATTGTCGTCTTGGGAGAGTACAGCCTGGGCCACTAATTGTAGTCTTGGGAGAGTACAACCTGGGCCACTAATTGTCGTCTTGGGAGAGTACAGCGTGGGCCACTAATTGGGTTCATGGTGAGTACAGCCTGGGCCACTAATTGTCGTCTTGGGAGAGTACAGCCTGGGCCACTAATTGTCGTCTTGGGAGAGTACAGTCTGGGCCATTAATTGTAGTCTTGGGAGAGTACAGCCTGGGCCACTAATTGGGTTCATGGTGAGTACAGCCTGGGCCACTAATTGTCGTCTTGGGAGAGTACAGCCTGGGCCACTAATTGTCGTCTTGGGAGAGTACAGTCTGGGCCACTAATTGGGTTCATCTTGAGTACAGTCTGGGCCACTAATTGTCGTCTTGGGAGAGTACAACCTGGGCCACTAATTGTAGTCTTGGGAGAGTACAACCTGGGCCACTAATTGGGTTCATGGTGAGTACAGTCTGGGCCATTAATTGTAGTCTTGGGAGAGTACAGCCTGGGCCAATAATTGGATTCATGGTGAGTACAGCCTGGGCCACTAATTGTCGTCTTGGGAGAGTATAGCCTGGGCCACTAATTGTCGTCTTGGGAGAGTACAGTCTGGGCCACTAATTGGGTTCATCTTGAGTACAGTCTGGGCCACTAATTGTAGTCTTGGGAGAGTACAGTCTGGGCCACTAATTGTAGTCTTGGGAGAGTACAACCTGGGCCACTAATTGTAGTCTTGGGAGAGTACAACATGGGCCACTAATTGGGTTCATGGTGAGTACAGCCTGGGCCACTAATTGTAGTCTTGGGAGAGTACAACCTGGGCCACTAATTGGGGTCATCTTGAGTACAGTCTGGGCCACTAATTGTCGTCTTGGGAGAGTACAACCTGGGCCACTAATTGTCGTCTTGGGAGAGTACAACCTGGGCCACTAATTGTCGTCTTGGGAGAGTACAGCCTGGGCCACTAATTGGGTTAATGGTGAGTACAGCCTGGGCCACTAATTGTCGTCTTGGGAGAGTACAGCCTGGGCCACTAATTGTCGTCTTGGGAGATTACAGTCTGGGCCATTAATTGTAGTCTTGGGAGAGTACAGCCTGGGCCACTAATTGGGTTCATGGTGAGTACAGCCTGGGCCACTAATTGTCGTCTTGGGAGAGTACAGTCTGGGCCACTAATTGGGTTCATCTTGAGTACAGTCTGGGCCACTAATTGTCGTCTTGGGAGAGTACAGCCTGGGCCACTAATTGTAGTCTTGGGAGAGTACAGCCTGGGCCACTAATTGTAGTCTTGGCAGAGTACAGCCTGGGCCACTAATTGTCGTCTTGGGAGAGTACAGTCTGGGCCACTAATTGGGTTCATCTTGAGTACAGTCTGGGCCACTAATTGTCGTCTTGGGAGAGTACAACCTGGGCCACTAATTGTAGTCTTGGGAGAGTACAGCCTGGGCCACTAATTGTAGTCTTGGGAGAGTACAGCCTGGGCCACTAATTGTCGTCTTGGGAGAGTACAGTCTGGGCCACTAATTGGGTTCATGGTGAGTACAGTCTGGGCCATTAATTGTAGTCTTGGGAGAGTACAGCCTGGGCCACTAATTGGATTCATGGTGAGTACAGCCTGGGCCACTAATTGTCGTCTTGGGAGAGTATAGCCTGGGCCACTAATTGTCGTCTTGGGAGAGTACAGTCTGGGCCACTAATTGGGTTCATCTTGAGTACAGTCTGGGCCACTAATTGTAGTCTTGGGAGAGTACAGTCTGGGCTACTAATTGTAGTCTTGGGAGAGTACAACCTGGGCCACTAATTGTAGTCTTGGGAGAGTACAACATGGGCCACTAATTGGGTTCATGGTGAGTACAGCCTGGGCCACTAATTGTAGTCTTGGGAGAGTACAACCTGGGCCACTAATTGGGGTCATCTTGAGTACAGTCTGGGCCACTAATTGTCGTCTTGGGAGAGTACAACCTGGGCCACTAATTGTCGTCTTGGGAGAGTACAACCTGGGCCACTAATTGTCGTCTTGGGAGAGTACAGCCTGGGCCACTAATTGGGTTAATGGTGAGTACAGCCTGGGCCACTAATTGTCGTCTTGGGAGAGTACAGCCTGGGCCACTAATTGTCGTCTTGGGAGAGTACAGTCTGGGCCATTAATTGTAGTCTTGGGAGAGTACAGCCTGGGCCACTAATTGGGTTCATGGTGAGTACAGCCTGGGCCACTAATTGTCGTCTTGGGAGAGTACAGTCTGGGCCACTAATTGGGTTCATCTTGAGTACAGTCTGGGCCACTAATTGTCGTCTTGGGAGAGTACAGCCTGGGCCACTAATTGTAGTCTTGGGAGAGTACAGCCTGGGCCACTAATTGTAGTCTTGGGAGAGTACAGCCTGGGCCACTAATTGTCGTCTTGGGAGAGTACAGTCTGGGCCACTAATTGGGTTCATCTTGAGTACAGTCCGGGCCACTAATTGTCGTCTTGGGAGAGTACAACCTGGGCCACTAATTGTAGTCTTGGGAGAGTACAGTCTGGGCCACTAATTGTAGTCTTGGGAGAGTTCAGCCTGGGCCACTAATTGTCGTCTTGGGAGAGTACAGTCTGGGCCACTAATTGTCGTCTTGGGAAAGTACAGTCTGGGCCACTAATTGTCGTCTTGGGAAAGTACAGTCTGGGCCACTAATTGGGTTCATTGTGAGTACAGCCTGGGCCACTAATTGGGTTCATAATGAGTACAGCCTGGGCCACTAATTGACGTCTTGGGAGAGTACAGTCTGGGCCACTAATTGGGTTCATGGAGAGTACAACCTGGGCCACTAATTGGGTTCATGGTGAGTACAGCCTGGGCCACTAATTGGGTTCATGATGAGTACAGCCTGGGCCACTAATTGTCGTCTTGGGAAAGTACAGTCTGGGCCACTAATTGGGTTCATCTTGAGTACAGTCTGGGCCACTAATTGGGTTCAGACTAATTAGGTTTATAATGTCTCCCCCCACCCTCGAACAACCCCCACCCCAGATATCCAGCCTACAAGATGGAAACGTCTATTTACATTCTGTTGCTAGGAGACAAGACGTAAACATTCTATTGCTAGGAGCTGGCAGCCATGATGTATACACTTACAGATAACATTTCTATAATTTCAAAAGCGGACAGCCATAATATATACTCTCAAAGATGACGTGTATATACTGTCTCTACAGGCAGCTGTGATTTTTGCTGTCTATACTGTCTCTAGAGGCAGCCGTGATGTTTGCTGTCTATACTGTCTCTAGAGGCAGCTGTGATGTTTGCTGTCTATACTGTCTCAAGAGGCTGCCGTGATGTTTGCTGTCTATACTGTCTCAAGAGGCTGCCGTGATGTTTGCTGTCTATACTGTCTCTAGAGGCTGCTGTGATGTTTGCTGTCACCACTAACGTTTGTCTGCTTTCTCCAGCTGGCTGCCATGATGGCCGCTCTCATTTTCGGAGCGCTGGTCTACCTGGCTGAGCTGTCCTCGGGCTCGTACAACTTCAAGAACATCGCCTTGTCCACCTGGTGGGGCTATGAGACCATGACCGCCATTGGTTACGGCTCTATCGTGCCCGTCACGGTACCCGGATATATCATCGCCGTCTGCTGCGGCATGTTTGGGGTCATCCTCTTCGCCATGCCCATCGCCATCATGAGCGAGAGCTTCCAGCAGTACATGGTGGGCCTCCGCGCCCACAAGCACCGTGTGGTCAGAACCAACTATCTCAGGCACCAGGGCCGGCAGAACGCCATGAGGTGGGTTTCCCAGGCCTTCCTCGTGTCTGTGTGTACGTTGTCCTAAATGTTACTGTAGGTCTGGTTATTGTATCACTGTAGGTTTCCATTCTGTACCACTTAAGCCTCGTTGTTGTATCACTGTGGGTCTGGTTATTGTATCACTGTGGTTCTTGTTGTTGTATCTGTGGGCCTGGTTAATGTATCACTGCAGGTCTCCATTCTGTACCACTTAAGCCTCGTTGTTGTATCACTGTGGGTCTCGTTGTTGTATCACTGTAGGTCTGGTTATTGTATCACTGAAGATCTGGTTGTTGTATCAATGAAGGTCTCGTTGTTGTATCACTGCAGGTCTTGTTATTGTATCACTGTAGGTCTGGTTGTTGGATCACTGTAGGTCTGGTTGTTGGATCACTGTAGGTCTGGTTGTTGGATCACTGTAGGTCTGGTTGTTGGATCACTGTAGGTCTGGTTGTTGTATCACTGTAGGTCTCGTTGTTGTATCACTGTAGGTCTGGTTGTTGGTTCACCGTAGGTCTCCATTCTGTACCACTTAAGCCTCGTTGTTGTATCACTGTGGGTCTCGTTGTATCACTGAAGGTCTAGTTGTTGTATCACTGTAGGTCTCGTTGTTGTATCACTGTAGGTCTGGTTGTTGTATCACTGTAGGTCTTGTTATTGTATCACTGTAGGTCTTGTTGTATCACTGTAGGTCTGGTTGTTGGATCACTGTAGGTCTGGTTGTTGGATCACTATAGGTCTGGTTGTTGTATCACTGTAGGTCTGGTTGTTGGATCACTGTAGGTCTGGTTGTTGGATCACTGTAGGTCTGGTTGTTGGATCACTGTAGGTCTGGTTGTTGGATCACTGTAGGTCTGGTTGTTGGATCACTGTAGGTCTGGTTGTTGGATCACTGTAGGTCTGGTTGTTGGATCACTGTAGGTCTGGTTGTTGGATCACTGTAGGTCTTGTTGTTGTATCAATGAAGGCCTCGTTGTTGTATCACTGTGGGTCTCGTTATTGTATCACTGAAGGTCTCGTTGTTGTATCACTGAAGGTCTCGTTGTTGTATCACTGTGGGTCTCGTTGTATCACTGAAGGTCTCGTTGTTGTATCACTGTAGATCTGGTTGTTGTATCACTGTAGGTCTCGTTGTTGTATCACTGTGGGTCTCGTTGTTGTATCACTGTGGGTCTCGTTGTTGTATCACTGTAGGTCTGGTTATTGTATCACTGAAGATCTGGTTATTGTATCACTGAAGATCTGGTTGTTGTATCAATGAAGGTCTCGTTGTTGTATCACTGTAGGTCTCGTTGTTGTATCACTGTAGGTCTCGTTGTTGTATCACTGTGGGTCTCGCTTTTGTATCACTGTGGGTCTCGTTGTTGTATCACTGAAGGTCTCGTTGTTGTATCACTGAAGGTCTCGTTGTTGTATCACTGTGGGTCTCGTTGTATCACTGAAGGTCTCGTTGTTGTATCACTGTAGATCTGGTTGTTGTATCACTGTAGGTCTCGTTGTTGTATCACTGTGGGTCTCGTTGTTGTATCACTGTGGGTCTCGTTGTTGTATCACTGTGGGCCTCGTTGTTGTATCAATGTAGGTCTCGTTGTTGTATCACTGAAGGTCTCGTTGTTGTATCACTGTAGATCTGGTTGTTGTATCACTGAAGGTCTCGTTGTTGTACCACTGTAGGTCTCGTTGTTGTATCACTGAAGGTCTCGTTGTTGTATCACTGAAGGTCTCGTTGTTGTATCACTGTGGGTCTCGTTGTATCACTGAAGGTCTCGTTGTTGTATCACTGTAGATCTGGTTGTTGTATCACTGTAGGTCTCGTTGTTGTATCACTGTGGGTCTCGTTGTTGTATCACTGTGGGTCTCGTTGTTGTATCACTGTAGGTCTGGTTATTGTATCACTGAAGATCTGGTTGTTGTATCAATGAAGGTCTCGTTGTTGTATCACTGTAGGTCTCGTTGTTGTATCACTGTAGGTCTCGTTGTTGTATCACTGTGGGTCTCGCTGTTGTATCACTGTGGGTCTCGTTGTTGTATCACTGAAGGTCTCGTTGTTGTATCACTGAAGGTCTCGTTGTTGTATCACTGTGGGTCTCGTTGTATCACTGAAGGTCTCGTTGTTGTATCACTGTAGATCTGGTTGTTGTATCACTGTAGGTCTCGTTGTTGTATCACTGTGGGTCTCGTTGTTGTATCACTGTGGGTCTCGTTGTTGTATCACTGTGGGCCTCGTTGTTGTATCAATGTAGGTCTCGTTGTTGTATCACTGAAGGTCTCGTTGTTGTATCACTGTAGATCTGGTTGTTGTATCACTGTAGGTCTCGTTGTTGTATCACTGAAGGTCTCGTTGTTGTATCACTGAAGGTCTCGTTGTTGTATCACTGAAGGTCTCGTTGTTGTATCACTGTAGATCTGGTTGTTGTATCACTGTAGGTCTCGTTGTTGTATCACTGTGGGTCTCGTTGTTGTATCACTGTGGGTCTCGTTGTTGTATCACTGTAGGTCTCGTTGTTGTATCACTGTGGGTCTCGTTGTTGTATCACTGTGGGTCTCGTTGTTGTATCACTGTAGATCTGGTTGTTGTATCACTGAAGGTCTCGTTGTTGTATCAATGAAGGTCTCGTTGTTGTATCACTGTATATAGTGATGTCTGCGTTACTGCATATATAGTGATGTCTGTGTTACTGCATATATAGTGATGTCTGTGTTACTGCATATATAGTGATGTCTGTGTTACTGCATATATAGTGATGTCTGTGTTACTGCATATATAGTGATGTCTGTGTTACTGCATATATAGTGATGTCTGCGTTACTGCATATATAGTGATGTCTGTGTTACTGCATATATAGTGATGTATGTGTTACTGCATATATAGTGATGTATGTGTTACTGCATATATAGTGATGTCTGTGTTACTGCATATATAGTGATGTCAGTGTTACTGCATATATAGTGATGTCTGTGTTACTGCATATATAGTGATGTCTGTGTTACTGCATATATAGTGATGTCTGTGTTACTGCATATATAGTGATGTCTGTGTTACTGCATATATAGTGATGTCTGTGTTACTGCATATATAGTGATGTATGTGTTACTGCATATATAGTGATGTCTGCGTTACTGCATATATAGTGATGTCTGTGTTACTGCATATATAGTGATGTCTGCGTTACTGCATATATAGTGATGTCTGTGTTACTGCATTTATAGTGATGTCTGTGTTACTGCATATATAGTGATGCCTGTGTTACTGCATATATAGTGATGTCTGTGTTACTGCATATATAGTGATGTCTGTGTTACTGCCTATATAGTGATGTCTGTGTTACTGCATATATAGTTATGTATGTGTTACTGCATATATAGTGATGTATGAGTTACTGCATATATAGTTATGTCTGCGTTACTGCATATATAGTGATGTCTGTGTTACTGCATATATAGTGATGTCTGTGTTACTGCATATATAGTTATGTCTATGTTACTGCATATATAGTTATGTCTATGTTACTGCATATATAGTTATGTCTATGTTACTGCATATATAGTGATGTATGAGTTACTGCATATATAGTGATGTCTGTGTTACTGCATATATAGTGATGTCTGTGTTACTGCATATATAGTGATGTCTGTGTTACTGCATATATAGTGATATCTATGTTACTGCATATATAGTGATGTCTGTGTTACTGCATATATAGTTATGTCTATGTTACTGCATATATAGTTATGTCTATGTTACTGCATATATAGTTATGTCTATGTTATTGCATATATAGTGATGTCTGTGTTACTGCATATATAATTATGTCTATGTTACTGCATATATAGTGATGTCTGTGTTACTGCATATATAGTGATGTCTATGTTACTGCATATATAGTTATGTCTATGTTACTGCATATATAGTTATGTCTATGTTACTGCATATATAGTTATGTCTATGTTACTGCATATATAGTGATGTCTGTGTTACTGCATATATAGTTATGTCTATGTTACTGCATATATAGTTATGTCTATGTTACTGCATATATAGTTATGTCTATGTTACTGCATATATAGTGATGTCTGTGTTACTGCATATATAGTGATGTATGAGTTACTGCATATATAGTGATGTCTGTGTTACTGCATATATAGTGATGTCTGTGTTACTGCATATATAGTTATGTCTATGTTACTGCATATATAGTGATGTCTGTGTTACTGCATATATAGTGATGTATATGTTACTGCATATATAGTGCTGTCTGTGTTACTGCATATATAGTGATGTCTATGTTACTGCATATATAGTGATGTCTGTGTTACTGCATATATAGTTATGTCTGTGTTACTGCATATATAGTGATGTCTGTGTTACTGCATATATAGTGATGTCTGTGTTACTGCATATATAGTTATGTATGTGTTACTGCATATATAGTGATGTATGAGTTACTGCATATATAGTGATGTCTGCGTTACTGCATATATAGTGATGTCTGTGTTACTGCATATATAGTGATGTCTGTGTTACTGCATATATAGTTATGTCTATGTTACTGCATATATAGTTATGTCTATGTTACTGCATATATAGTTATGTCTATGTTACTGCATATATAGTGATGTATGAGTTACTGCATATATAGTGATGTCTGTGTTACTGCATATATAGTGATGTCTGTGTTACTGCATATATAGTGATATCTGTGTTACTGCATATATAGTGATGTCTGTGTTACTGCATATATAGTGATGTCTGTGTTACTGCATATATAGTGATGTCTATGTTACTGCATATATAGTGATGTCTGTGTTACTGTATATATTGTGATGTCTATGTTACTGCATATATAGTGATGTCTGTGTTACTGCATATATAGTGATGTCTATGTTACTGCATGAAAACAAAGGTATAAACAGGAAGCAAGGACCACTTACTTCTGCTACGGTGATGTGAGGAGAAGAGCGCAAACCCTGACTGCGTAGGGCCAAAGAAGAAAATGAATAAAGAGAAAGAACCTCTCACCGTCCTCGGTTAACAAGAATAGAAAAGAATTAAGGTTTAAGAAGATCCCAGGGTGGGCCGACAGGGGATTAGAACAATATTCTCCAATCCCAGACAAAGAATTACTCCAAGGGATGTTCTAACACCAATGACTATAACACTAGAGTCTATCAACTAAACAACAAAGTAAGGGTAACACAAGCATCATTTGTTTATTACACTTCTAAACTTCACAATAATATACAGACATGTAGCATCAACAAAGAAATTAGGATACAGCAAAAATCAAACAGCAAAGACACTAACCTAACAAACCAAATTCCTAAGTGTAGCAAAAACTTCTGATCCAGTAAAAGCTACAAATCTACCAAACACTAATCCACCAACAACTGATCCACTAAAACTAATTTAACAAAAACTTCTAGTCCACCAAAAAACCTCTAGTCTACTAAAAACCCAGGAAAATCTAAAATCTAAAGCTAGAATTCTGGCTTTTCCTGTAGATAAAATAAAAACCAACAAAAATATAAGGCAAAGACAAGTCAAACATCTCAACATGATGGCCCAACAAGACAACAACAACACCCAGTCTCTCTACGTAAGACAGACAACACTCTTGTACTTGTGACGAATAGACACAAGACGCAACATCCTGACACATTCATTAGATTCACTTACATCACGAGCAAACACAACATCTCAACACTGACCTGGCCAACATACATCAGACATTGTAGGCAAACACAACATCTAATTATTAATCATCAAAGACTCATTATTTGCATCAACACATGGACTTCATAGGACAACCACTACAACACTAGTGTATGTAAACAATGTCTTTGTGGCACAAACATAGACATGGACTGTGTAAATTCACACCAACCACACGATGCTTCAACTGGACAACAATGTAATGAATAGGTTATAGGATATGCTCCACATAAAATATAAATGACAGGGAGCACCTATTCAACAGCCTCCAATGTTTTCTACACATTCACCTGACACCCTCAATCCCACACCATAACCCTGATTGTGGTTAAGATTACAATAGTCTACATACACCCGCCTCGATTACTACCAGCCACTTCAATCCCTGGCGGATATAATAATCATCATCCTCATCATGGCTATCATCATCATCCCATGACCACCACCATCACAAGCATAGTCGTCATCATGTGATACTTATAACACAATGTCCATCCAAGTAGCACTCAATCCGGTACCTACATCACTACACCCAGTCATTGATAATAATTACCATAACCTCATTTATAACAGTAATTGCTCTGTCCATGCATGTCATACCTGATGGGTTTCCACTCTCCAGGTGGCCCCTGCTCTCCCATCAACACCGGTTTCAAAAACTCCAAATACTATATCCATTGATGTTCCCCCAATGAAACCAGAATTGAATTCCACCAGTCTATCATCATGCCCTCTCAGTTGCACCCTGATGCGACTTATGTCAAGAATTAGCCATCACTCACCATCCTGACATTTAAATACCTAGACCCATAAGGGATGCCATATGACACAGGGCACACCTCTCCTGCAATGCCCATGTTATGATAAAGGATATCAACAACATGGCACCACACACATTACCGCATGATATTACACATTACTAGCCGACAAGCAAAACATGTTCAACCGTGAAAAGCAAGGGACACATATACCCAGTGGAATTACCATATTTGTAGAATGTGACAATGTAACATTTGCACATAAAAGAATCACAACATTCACAGAGAGTTGAGGATAAACATGTACTACACAGGAACTCAATTGAGGCACTCTTTGAGGCCCCTAAGATAGCTCATAAAATAAACACACAATATTACCAAGTGAAAGTACACAAAATAGTGGCCAGAGTGCCATTCATATGAGACAGGATCCAAGAACAACAATGTCCATGGCAGGATACAGAACATTAGTTCTAATATAATAAACAGTGTACTATATATATTATGTCATTATTACACACTAATGACCAATAAGTGTTATTCAAGGCCCAACACAATCAGTGTAATATTATTTGTGAGTGGACAGCAAATGTACAGTTGTGCGCTCTGTTCCCCATCATTCTTCCTATGATACCCCGGTTATAAACTTTGCTATCTTACGCTTCATGTCACATGACAACTACATATTAATATCTCTGCGAAGGGTGGTACGCAGCACTAAATCACATTCTTCCCCTCAGTAAAGCCACACTTAACATGTAAGTACTCTTCTCTGCTCTACATATGTTATAAATATTACCCATCATCCTGGTTACTTTCCCCTACTCATTGTATATCCCACTTTTGCTACCTTGGTATATCTACATAGGGAAACCACAAAATCAGTTACACTGTCTATCTTAATTTAGTTATAGGAAACACCTACACCGATCATATTCCACTGAACCTCACCAAACCTGATTGCTAACATCTCTCTGTACTAGCCTGTTAAATGTTATTCTCCTAAAGCTTCAGGGACACCAAATCACTCATCTACATTATCTGTATCATATATCATGATCAAGCTGACCTCATTAAATCAGTTGTACCTGATATAATAATGCCTAAAACAATTATAATATATATTGTTGCCATTAATATTATTCCTAATATTATTGTAAATTAATAACCAGCAAGCACTGATTGAGGCCAACACCATTAGTGTACTATTCCTTGTGACTAGACACATAGCAAGTGCATATAAATATCCTTGCGAAAGGTGGTACGTAGCATTAAATCACATTCTCTCCCCCGTGCGACAACCACCATGCTTAACTTAAGGCAGAATCTCAGTCACTGATTCCACCAATAACTTGATGCACCTACACAAATATTACTGCCTCCTGTTAACAGATGTGATGCCAGACTTCACTTACTGCTGAACAACAAATTCCTATACTATATTGAATACTTAATTATATTGTAATGTGCCTTGTCTTTCATTGACTGCAGTCCAAGTGTGTTTACTTTAATCACTCATAGCCACTCCACTAATATTCTGTATATTATTTCCTTCAATGATTCATACAACCAATATTTGCCCAGCTATTACCACAACCGCTGTAAAATAAACCATTAGTTCTGAATAATTATAAAGTATTACTAAGCCCCTGTGTGCCCAATTATCTCCTAACCTGTTAAACATTGTCTGCTCCTTTACCACTAGCCAATATTCCAAATTTACCTTTTAAGTTGCCTCGAGAACAAAGGCTAGATGTTATTTGCTGAGCTGGCCTCCCACGTGTCAATTCTCCAAGTGCTGTTCCTCAATCTCCCACTTTTCAGTCTCATAAAACTTAACACAAGTAGCTTCTAAATTGTTCCTTAATCCTTGTAAATAACTCGTCGAAGTCCAGATCGATCTGCGCCATTTTCTCCAAGAACCGGTAACTCTCATTTGCCATTACCTGGGCATGGTTCCGCACTCAGTTATCTGTAACCGGGCTTACAGATTTCTTTTGTTAATTTTAGTTACTGCTAGAGAAATTATTAACTTAAAGATTAAAGCTAGGAATCAGTATAAGATTAGCTATATTTTAAATCTAATTAGTTTGATAATCACTTCATTATTATTATACTTTCATAGCTTTACTGAAGTATACATTTAAATAACCAAAATACTATGTCACACATGGTTTATAAAATTAAAATTAATACATATAAAAGAAATATAATATAAAACAAATTAATTATGGTTACATACCACTGCAAAACTTCAGGGTCTAACTACTAAACACACAATAGAAATAGGCATTGGCGCCTTGTCACTCTGTGCGGTGGACTACGGAAAAAGGGCCAGTTCTACCTGTGCAGGGCCTTATATACTGGGGTCCCAGAGTTCCAGACCAATCAGACGCCCTCTTGCAGAATTCCACCATCATCGCATATATAGTGATGTCTGTGTTACTGCATATATAGTGATGTATGAGTTACTGCATATATAATTGATGTCTGTGTTACTGCATATATAGTGATGTCTGTGTTACTGCATATATAGTTATGTCTATGTTACTGCATATATAGTGATGTCTGTGTTACTGCATATATAGTGATGTATATGTTACTGCATATATAGTGCTGTCTGTGTTACTGCATATATAGTGATGTCTATGTTACTGCATATATAGTGATGTCTGTGTTACTGCATATATAGTTATGTCTATGTTACTGCATATATAGTGATGTCTGTGTTACTGCATATATACTGATGTCTATCTTACTGCATATATAGTGATGTCTGTGTTACTGTATATATGATGTCTATGTTACTGCATATATAGTGATGTCTGTGTTACTGCATATATAGTGATGTCTATGTTACTGCATATATAGTGATGTCTGTGTTACTGTATATATAGTGATGTCTATGTTACTGCATATATAGTGATGTCTGTGTTACTGCATATATAGTGATGTCTGTGTTACTGTATATATAGTGATGTCTATGTTACTGCATATATAGTGATGTCTGTGTTACTGCATATATAGTGATGTCTATGTTACTGCATATATAGTGATGTCTATGTTACTGCATATATAGTGATGTATGTGTTACTGCATATATAGTGATGTCTGTGTTACTGCATATATAGTGATGTCTGTGTTACTGCATATATAGTGATGTCTGTGTTACTGCATATATAGTGATGTCTGTGTTACTGCATATATAGTGATGTCTGTGTTACTTCATATATAGTGATGTCTGTGTTACTGCATATATAGTGATGTCTGTGTTACTGCATATATAGTGATGTATGTATTACTGCATATATAGTGATGTCTGTGTTACTGCATATATAGTGATGTCTGTGTTACTGCATATATAGTGATGTCTGTGTTACTGCATATATAGTGATGTCTGTGTTACTGCATGTATAGTGATGTCTGTGTTACTGCATATATAGTGATGTCTGTGTTACTGCATATATAGTGATGTCTGTGTTACTGCATATATAGTGATGTCTGTGTTACTGCATATATAGTGATGTATGTATTACTGCATATATAGTGATGTATGTGTTACTGCATATATAGTGATGTGTGTGTTACTGCATATATAGTGATGTATGTATTACTGCATATATAGTGATGTCTGTGTTACTGCATGTATAGTGATGTCTGTGTTACTGCATATATAGTGATGTCTGTGTTACTGCATATATAGTGATGTCTGTGTTACTGCATATATAGTGATGTCTGTGTTACTGCATATATAGTGATGTATGTATTACTGCATATATAGTGATGTCTGTGTT
Source organism: Cepaea hortensis (assembly GCA_963921405.1). NCBI lineage: Eukaryota > Metazoa > Mollusca > Gastropoda > Stylommatophora > Helicidae > Cepaea > Cepaea hortensis. The sequence continues at coordinate 1,109,381 of OY992890.1, forward strand.
ACTGCATATATAGTGATGTCTGTGTTACTGCATATATAGTGATGTCTGTGTTGCTGCATATATAGTGATGTCTGTGTTACTGCATATATAGTGATGTCTGTGTTACTGCATATATAGTGATGTCTGTGTTACTGCATATATAGTGATGTCTGTGTTACTGCATATATAGTGATGTCTGTGTTACTGCGTATATAGTGATGTATGTATTACTGCATATATAGTGATGTCTGTGTTACTGCATATATAGTGATGTCTGTGTTACTGCATATATAGTGATGTCTGTATTACTGCATATATAGTGATGTATGTATTACTGCATATATAGTGATGTATGTATTACTGCATATATAGTGATGTATGTATTACTGCATATATAGTGATGTATGTATTACTGCATATATAGTTATGTCTGTGTTACTGCATATATAGTGATGTCTGTGCTACTGCATATATAGTGATGTCTGTGTTACTGCATATATCGTGATGTCTGTATTACTGCATATATAGTGATGTATGTATTACTGCATATATAGTGATGTATGTATTACTGCATATATAGTGATGTATGTATTACTGCATATATAGTGATGTCTGTGTTACTGCATATATAGTGATGTCTGTGTTACTGCATATATAGTGATGTATGTATTACTGCATATATAGTGATGTATGTATTACTGCATATATAGTGATGTATGTATTACTGCATATATAGTGATGTATGTATTACTGCATATATAGTGATGTATGTATTACTGCACATATAGTGATGTCTGTGTTACTGCATATATAGTGATGTCTGTATTACTGCATATATAGTGATGTATGTATTACTGCATATATAGTGATGTATGTATTACTGCATATATAGTGATGTATGTATTACTGCATATATAGTGATGTCTGTGTTACTGCATATATAGTGATGTCTGTGTTACTGCATATATAGTGATGTATGTATTACTGCATATATAGTGATGTATGTATTACTGCATATATAGTGATGTATGTATTACTGCATATATAGTGATGTATGTATTACTGCATATATAGTGATGTATGTGTTACTGCATATATAGTGATGTATATATTACTGCATATATAGTGATGTCTGTGTTACTGCATATATAGTGATGTCTGTGTTACTGCATATATAGTGATGTCTGTGTTACTGCATATATAGTGATGTCTGTGTTACTGCATATATAGTGATGTCTGTGTTACTGCATATATAGTGATGTATATGTTACTGCATATATAGTGATGTATATGTTACTGCATATATAGTGCTGTCTGTGTTACTGCATATATAGTGATGTCTGTGTTACTGCATATATAGTGATGTCTGTGTTACTGTAAACTGACTGTGTGTGATATATTTACAATATGCGGGTGAAGTGACTGTGTGAGTTATATGTTCACAGTTAATGTGTAGGTGAACTAACTGTGTGAGTTATATGTTCGCAATGTGTGAGTGAATTGACTATGTATGAAATATTCACAGTGGATATGTGAGTGAACTGTGTGTGATATATTCACAGTGAAGGAGTGAGTGAACTAACTGTGTGTGATATATTCACAATGAATGTGAGAGTGAACTAACTGTGTGTGATATGTTCACAATGAATGTGTGGGTGAACTGACTGTGTGTGATATGTTCACAGTGAATGTGTGAGTTAACTGAATGTGTGTGATATGTTCACAGTGAATGTCTGAACGGAATGTGTGTGATATGTTCACAGTGAATGTGAGAGTGAACTGACTGTGTGTGATATGTTCTCAAAGAATGTGTGAGTGAACTGACTGGGTGTGATATATTCACAGTGAATTTGAGAGTGAACTGACTGTGTGTGATATATTCACAGTGAATGAGTGAGTGAACTGACTGTGTGTGATATATTCACAGTGAATGTGAGAGTGAACTGACTGTGTGTGATATATTCACAGTGAATGTGTGAGTAAACAGACTGTGTGATATATTCACAGTGAATGTGAGAGTGAACTGAATGTGTGTGATATATTCACAGTGCATGTGTGAGTGAACTGACTGTGTGTGATATATTCACAGTGCATGTGTGAGTGAACTGACTGTGTGTGATATATTCTCAGTGCATGTGTGAGTGAACTGACTGTGTGTGAGTTATTCACAGTGCATGTGTGAGTGAACTGACTGTGTGTGATATATTCACAGTGCATGTGTGAGTGAACTGACTGTGTATGATATATTCACAGTGCATGTGTGAGTGAACTGACTGTGTGATATGTTCACAGTGGATGTGTAAGGGAGCAGACAGACGAGTGATGCAGGTGTGAAGGAGCAGACAGACGAGTGGTGCATGTGTGAAGGAGCAGACAGACGAGTGGTGCATGTGTGAGCTGGTGCAGGTGTGAGGTGGTGCAGGTGTGAGGTGGTGCAAGTGTTGAGGCTGTGGTTTGTGTCTGTTGCAGGGCCTTGGGCATGTTCTTGGACAAGTATGACCGAGACGCACCCCCTGTGGATGGATACACCAGCCAGCTCCTGGTCTAGCACACACATCACTGGACGGATACACCAGCTATCTCCTGGTCTAGCACACACATCAGTGGACGGATACACCAGTCAGCTCCTCGTCTAGCACACACATCAGTGGACGGATACACCAGCCAGCTCCTGGTCTAGCACACACATCAGTGGACGGATACACCAGCCATCTCCTGGTCTAGCACACACGTCAATGCACGGATACACCAGCCAGCTCCTGGTCTAGCACACACATCACTGGACGGATACACCAGCCATCTCTTGGTCTAGCACACACGTCAATGGACGGATACACCAGCCAGCTCCTGGTCTAGCACACACATCAGTGGACGGATACACCAGCCAGCTCCTGGTCTAGCACACACATCAGTGGACGGATACACCAGCCATCTCCCGGTCTAGCACACACGTCAATGGACGGATACACCAGTCAGCTCCTGGTCTAACACACACGTCAATGGACGGATACACCAGCCAGCTCCTGGTATAGCACACTCATCAGTGGACGGATACACCAGTCAGCTCCTGGTCTAGCACACACATCAGTGGACGGATACACTAGTCAGCTCCTGGTCTAGCATACACATCACTGATGTTCACACAGACACGTTCCTGGTCTAGCACACACATCAGTGGACGGATACACCAGCCAGCTCCTGCTCTAGCACACACATCAGTGGACGGATACATCAGCCATCTCCTGGTCTAGCACACACGTCAATGGACGGATACACCAGCCAGCTGCTGGTCTAGCACACACATCAGTGATGTTCACACAGACACGATGCTGGTCTAGCACACACATCAGTGGACGGATACACCAGCCAGCTCCTGGTCTAGCACACACACATCAGTGGACGGATACAACAGCCATCTCCTGGTCTAGCACACACATCAGTGGACGGATACACCAGCCAGCTCCTGGTCTAGCACACACATCACTGGACGGATACACCAGCCATCTCCTGGTCTAGCACACACATCAGTGGACGGATACACCAGCCATCTCCTGGTCTAGCACACACATCAGTGGACGGATACACCAGCCAGCTCCTGGTCTAGCACACACATCAGTGATGTTCACACAGACACGTTCCTGGTCTAGCACACACATCAGTGGACGGATACACCAGTCAGCTCCCAGTCTAGCACACACATCAGTGGACGGATACACCAGTAAGCTAATGGTCTACCACACACATCAATGGACGGATACACCAGTAAGCTAATGGTCTACCACACACATCAATGGACGGATACACCAGCCATCTCCTGGTCTAGCACACACATCACTGGACGGATACACCAGTCAGCTCCTGGTCTAGCACACACGTCAATGGACGGATACACCATCCAGCTCCTGGTCTAGCACACACATCAGTGGACGGATACACCAGCCATCTCCTGGTCTAGCACACACGTCAATGGACGGATACACCAGTCAGCTCCTGGTCTAGCACACACATCAGTGGACGGATACACCAGCCATCTCCTGGTCTAGCACACACGTCAGTGGACGAATACACCAGTCAGCTCCTGGTCTAGCACACACATCAATGGACGGATACACAAGTCAGCTCCTGGTCTAGCACACACATCAGTGGACAGATACACCAGCCATCTCCTGGTCTAGCACACACGTCAATGGACGGATACACCAGCCAGCTCTTGGTCTAGCACACACATCAGTGGACGGATACACCAGCCATCTCCTGGTATAGCACACACGTCAATGGACGGATACACCAGCCAGCTCCTGGTCTAGCACACACATCAATGGACGGATACACCAGCCAGCTCCTGGTCCAGCACACACATCAGTGGACGGATACACCAGCCACCTCCTGGTCTAGCACACACATCAGTGGACGGATACACCAGCCAGCTCCTGGTCTAGCACACACATCAGTGGACGGATACACCAGTCAGCTCCTGGTCTAGCACACACATCACTGGACGGATACACCAGTCAGCTCCTCGTCTAGCACACAAATCAATGGACGGATACACCAGTCAGCTCCTCGTCTAGCACACAAATCAATGGACGAATCCACCAGTCAGCTCCTGGTCTAGAACACACGTCAATGGACGGATACACCAGCCAGCTCCTGGTCTAGCACACATATCAGTGGACGGATACACCAACCAGCACCTGGTCTAACACACACGTCAATGGACGGATACACCAGCCAGCTCCTGGTATAGCATACACATCAGTGGACGGATACACCAGTCAGCTCCTGGTCTAGCACACACATCAGTGGACGGATACACTAGTCAGCTCCTGTTCTAGCACACACATCACTGATGTTCACACAGACACGTTCCTGGTCTAGCACACACATCAGTGGACGGATACACCAGCCAGCTCCTGCTCTAGCACACACATCAGTGGACGGATACATCAGCCATCTCCTGGTCTAGCACACACGTCAATGGACGGATACACCAGCCAGCTGCTGGTCTAGCACACACATCAGTGATGTTCACACAGACATGATGCTGGTCTAGCACACACATCAGTGGACGGATACACCAGCCAGCTCCTGGTCTAGCACACACACATCAGTGGACGGATACACCAGCCATCTCCTGGTCTAGCACACACATCAGTGGACGGATACACCAGCCAGCTCCTGGTCTAGCACACACATCACTGGACGGATACACCAGCCATCTCCTGGTCTAGCACACACATCAGTGGACGGATACACCAGCCATCTCCTGGTCTAGCACACACATCAGTGGACGGATACACCAGCCAGCTCCTGGTCTAGCACACACATCACTCGACGGATACACCAGTCAGCTCCTGGTCTAGCACACACATCAGTGATGTTCACACAGACACGTTCCTGGTCTAGCACACACATCACTGGACGGATACACCAGTCAGCTCCCAGTCTAGCACACACATCAGTGGACGGATACACCAGCCAGCTCCTGGTCTAGCACACACATCACTGGACGGATACACCAGTAAGCTAATGGTCTACCACACACATCACTGGACGGATACACCAGTCAGCTCCTGGTCTAGCACACACGTCAATGGACGGATACACCATCCAGCTCCTGGTCTAGCACACACATCAGTGGACGGATACACCAGCCATCTCCTGGTCTAGCAAACACGTCAATGGATGGATACACCAGTCAGCTCCTGGTCTAGCACACACATCAGTGGACGGATACACCAGCCATCTCCTGGTCTAGTACACACGTCAGTGGACGAATACACCAGTCAGCTCCTGGTCTAGCACACACATCAATGGACGGATACACAAGTCAGCTCCTGGTCTAGCACACACATCAGTGGACAGATACACCAGCCATCTCCTGGTCTAGCACACACGTCAATGGACGGATACACCAGCCAGCTCCTGGTCTAGCACACACATCAGTGGACGGATACACCAGCCATCTCCTGATCTAGCACACACGTCAATGGACGGATACACCAGCCAGCTCCTGGTCTAGCACACACATCAGTGGACGGATACACCAGCCAGCTCCTGGTCCAGCACACACATCAGTGGACGGATACACCAGCCACCTCCTGGTCTAGCACACACATCAGTGGACGGATACACCAGCCAGCTCCTGGTCTAGCACACACATCAGTGGACGGATGCACCAGTCAGCTCCTCGTCTAGCACACAAATCAATGGACGGATACACCAGTCAGCTCCTGGTCTAGAACACACGTCAATGGACGGATACACCAGCCAGCTCCTGGTCTAACACACATATCAGTGGACGGATACACCAACCAGCACATGGTCTAGCACACACATCACTGGACGGATACACCAGCCAGCTCCTTGTCTAGCACACACATCAAGTGACGGATACACCAGCCAGCTCCTGGTCTAGCACACACATCAATGGACGGATACACCAGCCAGCTCCTGGTCTAGCACACACATCAATGGACGGATACACCAGCCAGCTCTTGGTCTAGCACACATATCAGTGGACTGATACACCAGCCAGCTCCTGGTCTAGCACACACATCAATGGACGAATACACCAGTCAGCTCCTGGTCTAGCACACACATCAGTGGACGGATACACCAGCCAGCTCCTGGTCTTCCACACACATCAATGGACGGATACACCAGCCAGCTCCTGGTCTAGCACACACATCAGTGGACGGATACACCAGCCATCTCATGGTCTAGCACACACATCAATGGACGGATACACCAGCCAGCTCCTGGTCTAGCACACACATCAGTGGACGGATACACCAGCCAGCTCCTGGTCTAGCACACACGTCAATGGACGGATACACCAGCCAGCTCCTGGTCTAGCACACACATCACTGGACGGATACACCAGCCAGCTCCTGGTCTAGCACACACATCAGTGGACGGATACACCAGCCAGCTCCTGGTCTAGCACATACATCAATGGAAGGATACACCAGCCAGCTCCTGGTCTAGCACACACATCACTGGACGGATACACCAGCCATCTCCTGGTCTAGCACACACATCACTGGACGGATACACCAGCCATCTCCTGGTCTAACACACGCATCAGTGGACGGATACACCAGCCATCTCCTGCACACACATCACTGGACGATTACACCAGCCAGCTCCTGGTCTAACACACACATCAGTGGATGGATACACCAGTCAGCTCCTGGTCTAACACAAACATCACTGGACGGATACACCAGCCATCTCCTGGTCTAGCACACACATCAGTGGACGGATACACCAGTCAGCTCCTGGTCTAGCACACACGTCAATGGACGGATACACCAGCCAGCTCCTAGTCTAGCACACCCATCAATGGACGGATACACCAGCCAGCTCCTGGTCTAGCACACACATCAATGGACGGATACACCAGCCAGCTCCTGGTCTAGCACACACGTCAATGGACGGATACACCAGCCAGATCCTGGTCTAGCACACGCATCACTGGACGGATACACCAGCCAGCTCCTAGTCTAGCACACACATCAGTGGACGGATACACCAGCCAGCTCCTGGTCTAGCACATACATCAATGGACGGATACACCAGCCAGCTCCTGGTCTAGCACACACATCACTGGACGGATACACCAGCCATCTTCTGGTCTAGCACACTCATCACTGGACGGATACACCAGCCATCTCCTGGTCTAACACACGCATCAGTGGACGGATACACCAGCCATCTCCTGGTCTAGCACACACATCAGTGGACGGATACACCAGCCATCTCCTGGTCTAGCACACACAACCGTGGACGGATACACCAGTCAGCTCCTTGTCTAGCACACACATCAGTGGACGGATACACCAGCCAGCTCCTGGTCTAGCACACACATCAGTGGACGGACACACCAGCCATCTCCTGGTCTAGCACACACATCAGTGGACGGATACACCAGTCAGCTAATGGTCTAGCACACACATCAGTGGACGGATACACCAGTCAGCTCCTGGTCTAGCACACACATCAGTGGACGGATACACCAGCCAGCTCCTGGTCTAGCACACACATCAGTGGACGGATACACCAGTCAGTTCCTGGTCTATCACACACATCAGTGGACGGATACACCAGTCAGCTCCTGGTCTAACACAAACATCACTGGACGGATACACCAGCCATCTCCTGGTCTAGCACACACATCAGTGGACGGATACAAGAGTCAGCTCCTGGTCTAGCACACACGTCAATGGACGGATACACCAGCCAGCTCCTAGTCTAGCACACCCATCAATGGACGGATACACCAGCCAGGCCCTTGTCTAGCACACACATCAATGGACGGATACACCAGCCAGCTTCTGGTCTAGCACACACATCACTGGACGGATACACCAGTCAGCTCCTGGTCTAGCATACACATCAGTGATGTTCACACAGACACGTTCCTGGTCTAGCACACACATCAGTGATGTTCACACAGACACGTTCCTAGTGTAGCACACACATCAGTGGACGGATACACCAGTCAGCTCCTTGTCTAGCACACACGTCAATGGACGGATACACCAGCCAGCTCCTGGTCTAGCACACACATCAATGGACGGATACACCAGCCATCTCCTGGTCTAGCACATACATCAGTGATGAAAAACATACACAAAGCGATCTGCTCTCAAATAGCCTGCTGCTGACTGACATCAGACTGTCTACAGATGTGTTCCTCATGATGAGATCAGACTGTCTACAGATGTGTTCTTCATGATGAGATCAGACTGTCTACAGATGTGTTCCTCATGATGAGATCAGACAGTCTACAGATGTGTTCCTCATGATGAGATCAGACTGTCTACAGATGTGTTCCTTATGATGAGATCAGACTGTCTTCAGATGTGTTTCTCATGGTGAGATCAGACTGTCTACAGATGTGTTTCTCATGATGAGATCAGACTGTCTACAGATGTGTTTCTCATGATGAGATCAGACTGTCTACAGATGTATTTCTATTGATGAGATCAGACTGTCTACAGATGTATTTCTAGTGATGAGATCAGACTGTCTACAGATGTATGTCTAGTGATGAGATCAGACTGTCCACAGATGTATTTCTAGTGATGAGATCAGACTGTCCACAGATGTATTTCTAGTGATGAGATCAGACTGTCTGCAGATGTATTTCTAGTGATGAGATCAGACTGTCTACAGATGTGTTTCTATTGATGAGATCAGACTGTCTACAGATGTGTTTCTCATGATGAGATCAGACTGTCTACAGATGTGTTTCTAGTGATGAGATCAGACTGTCCACAGATGTGTTCCTTATGATGAGATCAGACTGTCTACAGATGTGTTTCTCATGATGTGATCAGACTGTCTACAGATGTATTTCTAGGGATGAGATCAGACTGTCTACAGATGTGTTTCTCATGATGAGATCAGACTGTCTACAGATGTATTTCTCATGATGAGATCACACTGTCTACAGATGTGTTTCTCATGATGAGATCAGACTGTCTACAGATGTTTTTCTCATGATGAGATCAGACTGTCTACAGATGTGTTTCTCATGATGAGATCAGACTGTCTACAGATGTGTTTCTCGTGATGAGATCACACAGTCTACAAATGTGTTTCTCATGATGAGATCAGACTGTCTACAGATGTGTTTCTCATGATGAGATCAGACTGTCTACAGATGTGTTTCTCATGATGAGATCAGACTGTCAACAGATGTGTTTCTCATGATGAGATCAGACTGTCTACAGATGTGTTTCTCATGATGAGATCAGACTGTCTACAGTTGTGTTTCTCATGATGAGATCAGACTGTCTACAGTTGTGTTTCTCATGATGAGATCAGACTGTCTACAGATGGGTTTCTCATGATGAGATCAGACTGTCTACAGATGTGTTTCTCATGATGAGATCAGACTGTCTACAGATGTGTTTCTCACTATGAGATCAGACTGTCTACAGATGTGTTTCTCATGATGAGATCAGACTGTCTACAGATGTGGTTCTCGTGATGAGATCAGACTGTCTACAGATGTGTTTCTAGTGATGAGATCAGACTGTCTACAGATTTTTTCTCATGATGAGATCAGACTGTCTACAGATGCGTTTCTCATGATGAGATCAGACTGTCTACAGATGTGTTTCTCATGATGAGACCCAACTGTCTACAGATGTGTTTCTAGTGATGAGATCAGAATGTCCACAGATTTTTTTTCTCATGATATGAACAGACTATCTATACTTGGGTTTCTCGTGATGAGACCCGATTGTCTATAGATGTGTTTCTAGCGATGTGAAGAAATGTGCAAGTCTCAGTCTATTTATTCAGTAGATTAGCACTGTTAATTAGTGTGTTCACCCGTTCTTCCATTTGTTATATGTTAAATGATGTTAATAATTGAACGTTTCTTACAATTAAATGAATTTGATAATGTTCTTGTTCACATAAATGTTGCTGATTAAAATGTGAATTACTTTGCCTCGCGTTTGTAACGGACATATGTGTATTCTCACACTACACTTGATAGTTATAACTGTTTGTGTGGGTGTGGGTGGGTGCGGGGTCGGAAGAGATCGTCTATAATTAGTTAGCTAGCCACCTGAATGTCTGAATGTTTAGCCGATAGTTAGCCACCTTAATGACTCCATGTTTAGCCTATAGTTAGCCACCTTAATGTCTCCACGTTTAGCCGATAGTTAACCACCTTAATGTCTCCATGTTTAGCCGATAATTAGTCACCTTAATGTCTCCATGTTTAGTGGACTACCGACAGTTAGCCACCTTAATGTCTCCATGTTTAGCCGATAGTTAGCCACATTAATGTCTCCATGTTTAGCCGATAGTTAGCCACCTTAATGCCTCCATGTTTAGCCGATAGTTAGCCACCTTAATGTCTCCATGTTTAGTGGACTACCGACAGTTAGCCACCTTAATGTCTCTATGTTTAGCCGATAGTTAGCCTCATTAATGCCTCGGTTTCCTTGTCTTTGACCACCATGTTTCCTTGTCTTTGACTACCATGTTTCCTTGTCTTTGACCACCATGTTTCCTTGTCTTTGACCACCATGTTTCCTTGTCGTTGACCACCATGTTTCCTTGCCTTTGACTACCATGTTTCCTTGTCTTTGACCACCATGTTTCCTTGCCTTTGACCACCATGTTTCCTTGTCTTTGACCACCATGTTTCCTTGTCTTTGACCACCATGTTTCCTTGTCTTTGACCACCATGTTTCTTTGTCTTTGACCACCATGTTTCCTTGTCGTTGACTACCATGTTTCCTTGTCTTTGACTACCATGTTTCCTTGTCTTTGACCACCATGTTTCCTTGTCTTTGACCACCATGTTTCCTTGTCGTTGACCACCATGTTTCCTTGTCGTTGACCACCATGTTTCCTTGTCTTTGACTACCATGTTTCCTTGTCTTTGACCACCATGTTTCCTTGTCTTTGACCACCATGTTTCCTTGTCTTTGACCACCATGTTTCCTTGTCTTTGACTACCATGTTTCCTTGTCTTTGACTACCATGTTTCCTTGTCTTTGACTACCATGTTTCCTTGTCTTTGACTACCATGTTTCCTTGTCTTTGACCACAATGTTACCTTGTCTTTGACTACAATGTTTCCTTGTCTTTGACTACCATATTTCCATGTCTTTGACTACCATGTTTCCTTGTCTTTGACCACCATGTTACCTTGTCTTTGAATACCATGTTTCCTTGTCGTTGACTACCATGTTTCCTTGTCTTTGACCACCATGTTTCCTTGTCTTTGACCACCATGTTTCCTTGTATTTGATCACCATGTTTCCTTGGCTTTTACTACCATGTTTCCTTGTCTTTGACCACCATATTTCCTTGTCGTTGACTACCATGTTTCCTTGTCTTTGACCATCATGTTTCCTTGTCTTTGACCACCATGTTTCCTTGTCTTTGACCACCATGTTTCCTTGTCTTTGACCACCATGTTTCCTTGACTTTTACCACCATGTTTCCTTGTCTTTGACCACCATGTTTCCTTGTCTTTGACCACCATATTTCCTTGTCGTTGACTACCATGTTTCCTTGTCTTTGACCACCATGTTTCCTTGTCTTTGACCACCATGTTTCCTTGTCTTTGACCACCATGTTACCTTGTCTTTGACCACCATGTTTCCTGTCTTTGACCACCATGTTTTCCTGTCTTTGACCACCATGTTTCCTGTCTTTGACCACCACGTTTCCCTGTCTTTGACCACCATGTTTCCTTGTCTTTGACCACCATGTTTCCTTGTCTTTGACCACCATTTTTCCTTGTCTTTGACCACCATGTTTCCTTGTCTTTGACCACCATATTTCCTTGTCGTTGACTACCATGTTTCCTTGTCTTTGACCACCATGTTTCCTTGTCTTTGACCACCATGTTTCCTTGTCTTTGACCACCATGTTACCTTGTCTTTGACCACCATGTTTCCTGTCTTTGACCACCATGTTTTCCTGTCTTTGACCACCATGTTTCCTGTCTTTGACCACCACGTTTCCCTGTCTTTGACCACCATGTTTCCTTGTCTTTGACCACCATGTTTCCTTGTCTTTGACCACAATTTTTCCTTGTCTTTGACCACCATGTTTCCTTGTCTTTGACCACCATGTTTCCTTGTCGTTGACCACCATGTTTTCCTGTCTTTGACCACCATGTTTCCTTGTCTTTGACCACCATGTTTTCCTGTCTTTGACCACCATGTTTTTCTGTCTTTGACCACATTTCCTTGTCTTTGACGACCATGTTTTCCTGCCTTTGAACACCAGTTTTTCCTGTCTTTGACCACCATGTTTTCTTGTTTTTGACCACCATGTTTGCCTGTCTTTGACCACGTTTTCCTGTCATTGACCACCATGTTTCCTTGTTATTGACCACCATGTTTCCTTGTCTTTGACCACCATGTTTCCTTGTTTTTGACCACCATGTTTCCTTGTCTTTGACCGCCATGTTTCCTTGTCTTTTACCACCATATTTCCTTGTCGTTGACTACCATGTTTCCTTGTCTTTGACCACCATGTTTCCTTGTCTTTGACCACCATGTTTCCTTGTCTTTGACCACCGCGTTTCCTTGTCTTTGACCACCATGTTTCCTGTCTTTGACCACCATGTTTCCTTATCTTTGACCACCATGTTTCCTTGTCTTTGACCACCATGTTTCCTTGTCTTTGACCACCATGTTTCCTTATCGTTGACCACCATGTTTCCTTGTCTTTGACCACCATGTTTCCTTGTCGTTGACTACCATGTTTCCTTGTCTTTGACCACCATGTTTCCTTGTCGTTGACCAACATGTTTCCTTGTGGTTGACTACCATGTTTCCTTGTCTTTGACCACCATGTTTCCTTGTCTTTGACCACCATGTTTCCTTGTCGTTGACTACCATGTTTCCTTGTCGTTGACCACCATGTGTCCTTGTCGTTGACCACCATGTTTCCTTGTCTTTGACCACCATGTTTCCTTGTCGTTGACCACCATGTTTCCTTGTCTTTGACCACCATGTTTCCTTGTCGTTGACCACCATGTTTCCTTGTCTTTGACCACCATGTTTTCCTGTCTTTGACCACCATGTTTCCTTGTCTTTGACCACTATGTTTTCCTTGTCGTTGACTACCATGTTTTTCTGTCTTTGACCACATTTCCTTGTCTTTGACGACCATGTTTTCCTGCCTTTGAACACCAGTTTTTCCTGTCTTTGACCACCATGTTTTCTTGTTTTTGACCACCATGTTTGCCTGTCTTTGACCATGTTTTCCTGTCATTGACCACCATGTTTCCTTGTTATTGACCACCATGTTTCCTTGTCTTTGACCACCATGTTTCCTTGTCTTTGACCACCATGTTTCCTTGTCTTTGACCACCATGTTTCTTTGTCTTTGACCACCATGTTTCCTTGTCGTTGTCTACCATGTTTCCTTGTCTTTGACTACCATGTTTCCTTGTCTTTGACCACCATGTTTCCTTGTCTTTGACCAACATGTTTCCTTGTCTTTGACCACCATGTTTCCTTGTCGTTGACTACCATGTTTCCTTGTCTTTGACCACCATGTTTCCTTGTCTTTGACCACCATGTTTCCTTGTCGTTGACCACCATGTTTCCTTGCCTTTGACTACCATGTTTCCTTGTCTTTGACCACCATGTTTCCTTGCCTTTGACCACCATGTTTCCTTGTCTTTGACCACCATGTTTCCTTGTCTTTGACCACCATGTTTCCTTGTCTTTGACCACCATGTTTCTTTGTCTTTGACCACCATGTTTCCTTGTCGTTGACTACCATGTTTCCTTGTCTTTGACTACCATGTTTCCTTGTCTTTGACCACCATGTTTCCTTGTCTTTGACCACCATGTTTCCTTGTCTTTGACTACCATGTTTCCTTGTCGTTGACCACCATGTTTCCTTGTCTTTGACTACCATGTTTCCTTGTCTTTGACCACCATGTTTCCTTGTCTTTGACCACCATGTTTCCTTTTCTTTGATCACCATGTTTCCTTGTCTTTGACCACCATGTTTCCTTGTTGTTGACCACCATGTTTCCTTGTCTTTGACTACTATGTTTCCTTGTCTTTGACCACCATGTTTCCTTGTCTTGGACTACCATGTTTCTTTGTCTTTGACTACCATGTTTCCTTGTCTTTGACCACCATGTTTCCTTGTCTTTGACCACCATGTTTCCTTGTCTTTGACCACCATGTTTCCTTGTCTTTGACCACCATTTTTCCTTGTCTTTGACTACCATGTTTCCTTGTCTTTGACCACCATGTTTCCTTGTCTTTGACCACCATGTTTCCTTGTCGTTGACCACCATGTTTCCTTGCCTTTGACTACCATGTTTCCTTGACTTTGACCACCATGTTTCCTTGTCTTTGACCACCATGTTTCCTTGTCTTTGACCACCATGTTTCCTTGTCTTTGACCACCATGTTTCCTTGTCTTTGACCACCATGTTTCTTTGTCTTTGACCACCATATTTCCTTGTCGTTGACTACCATGTTTCCTTGTCTTTGACCATCATGTTTCCTTGTCTTTGACCACCATGTTTCCTTGTCTTTGACCACCATGTTTCCTTGTCTTTGACCACCATGTTTCCTTGACTTTTACCACCATGTTTCCTTGTCTTTGACCACCATTTTTCCTTGTCTTTGACCACCATATTTCCTTGTCGTTGACTACCATGTTTCCTTGTCTTTGACCACCATGTTTCCTTGTCTTTGACCACCATGTTTCCTTGTCTTTGACCACCATGTTACCTTGTCTTTGACCACCATGTTTCCTGTCTTTTACTACCATGTTTTCCTGTCTTTGACCACCATGTTTCCTGTCTTTGACCACCATGTTTCCCTGTCTTTGACCACCATGTTTCCTTGTCTTTGACCACCATGTTTCCTTGTCTTTGACCACCATTTTTCCTTGTCTTTGACCACCATGTTTCCTTGTCTTTGACCACCATGTTTCCTTGTCGTTGACCACCATGTTTTCCTGTCTTTGACCACCATGTTTCCTTGTCTTTGACCACCATGTTTTCCTGTCTTTGACCACCATTTTTTTCTGTCTTTGACCACATTTCCTTGTCTTTGACGACCATGTTTTCCTGCCTTTGAACACCAGTTTTTCCTGTCTTTGACCACCATGTTTTCTTGTTTTTGACCACCATGTTTGCCTGTCTTTGACCATGTTTTCCTGTCATTGACCACCATGTTTCCTTGTTATTGACCACCATGTTTCCTTGTTTTTGACCACCATGTTTCCTTGTCTTTGACCGCCATGTTTCCTTGTCTTTTACCACCATATTTCCTTGTCGTTGACTACCATGTTTCCTTGTCTTTGACCACCATGTTTCCTTGTCTTTGACCACCATGTTTCCTTGTCTTTGACCACCATGTTTCCTTGTCTTTGACCACCGCGTTTCCTTGTCTTTGACCACCATGTTTCCTGTCTTTGACCACCATGTTTCCTTATCTTTGACCACCATGTTTCCTTGTCTTTGACCACCATGTTTCCTTGTCTTTGACCACCATGTTTCCTTGTCGTTGACCACCATGTTTCCTTGTCTTTGACCACCATGTTTCCTTGTCGTTGACTACCATGTTTCCTTGTCTTTGACCACCATGTTTCCTTGTCGTTGACCAACATGTTTCCTTGTGGTTGACTACCATGTTTCCTTGTCTTTGACCACCATGTTTCCTTGTCTTTGACCACCATGTTTCCTTGTCGTTGACTACCATGTTTCCTTGTCGTTGACCACCATGTGTCCTTGTCGTTGACCACCATGTTTCCTTGTCTTTGACCACCATGTTTCCTTGTCGTTGACCACCATGTTTCCTTGTCTTTGACCACCATGTTTCCTTGTCGTTGACCACCATGTTTCCTTGTCTTTGACCACCATGTTTCCTTGTCTTTGACCACCAAGTTTCCTTGTCTTTGAACACCATGTTTCCTTGTCGTTGACTACCATGTTTCCTTGTCTTTGACCACCATGTTTCCTTGTCTTTTACCACCATGTTTCCTTGTCTTTGACCACCATGTTTCTTTGTCTTTGACCACCATGTTTCCTTGTCTTTGACCACCATGTTTCCTTGTCTTTGACCACCATATTTCCTTGTCGTTGACCACCATGTTTCCTTGTCTTTGACCACCATGTTTCCTTGTCTTTGACCACCATGTTTCCTTGTCTTTGACCACCATGTTACCTTGTCTTTGACTACCATGTTTCCTTGTCTTTGACCACCATGTTTCCTTGTCTTTGACCACCATGTTTCCTTGTCTTTGACCACCATGTTTCCTTGTCTTTGACCACCATGTTTCCTTGTCTTTGACCACCATGTTACCTTGTCTTTGACCACCATGTTTCCTTGTCTTTGACCACCATGTTTCCTTGTCTTTGACTACCATGTTTCCTTGTCTTTGACCACCATGTTTCCTTGTCGTTGACCACCATGTTTCCTTGTCTTTGACCACCATGTTTCCTTGTCTTTGACCACCATGTTTCCTTGTCTTTGACCACCATGTTTCCTTGTCTTTGACCACCATGTTTCCTTGTCTTTGACCACCATGTTTCCTTGTCTTTGACCACCATGTTTCCATGTATTTGACCACCATGTTTCCTTGTCTTTGACCACCATGTTTCCTTGTCTTTGACCACCATGTTTCCTTGTCTTTGACCACCATGTTTCCTTGTCGTTGACCACCATGTTTCCTTGTCGTTGACCACCATGTTTCCTTGTCTTTGACCACCATGTTTCCTTGTCTTTGACCACCATGTTTCCTTGTCTTTGACCACCATGTTTCCTTGTCTTTGACCACCATGTTTCCTTGTCTTTGACCACCATGTTTCTTTGTCTTTGACCACCATGTTTCCTTGTCTTTGACCACCATGTTTCCTTGTCTTTGACTACCATGTTTCCTTGTCTTTGACCACCATGTTTCCTTGTCTTTGACCACCATGTTTCCTTGTCGTTGACCACCATGTTTCCTTGCCTTTGACTACCATGTTTCCTTGTCTTTGACCACCATGTTTCCTTGTCTTTGACCACCATGTTTCCTTGTCTTTGACCACCATGTTTCCTTGTCTTTGACCACCATGTTTCCTTGTCTTTGACCACCATGTTTCCTTGTCGTTGGCTACCATGTTTCCTTGTCGTTGGCTACCATGTTTCCTTGTCTTTGACTACCATGTTTCCTTGTCTTTGACTACCATGTTTCCTTGTCTTTGACCACCATGTTTCCTTGTCTTTGACTACCATGTTTCCTTGTCGTTGACCACCATGTTTCCTTGTCTTTGACTACCATGTTTCCTTGTCTTTGACCACCATGTTTCCTTGTCTTTGACCACAATGTTTCCTTGTCTTTGACCACCATGTTTCTTTGTCTTTGACCACCATGTTTCCTTGTCTTTGACTAACATATTTCCTTGTCTTTGACTACCATGTTTCCTTGTCTTTGACCACCATGTTACCTTGTCTTTGACCACCATGTTTCCTTGTCTTTGACCACCATGTTTCCTTGTCTTTGACCACCATGTTTCCTTGTCTTTGACCACCATGTTTCCTTGTCTTTGACTACCATGTTTCCTTGTCTTTGACCACCATGTTTCTTTGTCTTTGACCACCATGTTTCTTTGTCTTTGACCACCATGTTTCCTTGTCGTTGACTACCATGTTTCCTTGTCTTTGACTACCATGTTTCCTTGTCTTTGACTACCATGTTTCCTTGTCTTTGACCACCATGTTTCCTTGTCTTTGACCACCATGTTTCCTTGTCGTTGAACACCATGTTTCCTTGTCTTTGACTACCATGTTTCCTTGTCTTTGACCACCATGTTTCCTTGTCTTTGACCACCATGTTTCCTTCTCTTTGACTACCATGTTTCCTTGTCTTTGACCACCATGTTTCCTTGTCTTTGACCACCATGTTTCCTTGTCGTTGACCACTATTTTTCTTTGTCTTTGACTACCATGTTTCCTAGTCTTTGACCACCATGTTTCCTTGTCTTTGACCACCATGTTTCCTTGTCTTTGACCACCATGTTTCCTTGTCTTTGACCACCATGTTTCCTTGTCTTTGACCACCATGTTTCCTCTTCTTTGACCACCATGTTTCCTTGTCTTTGACCACCATGTTTCCTTGTCTTTGACCACCATGTTTCCTTGTCTTTGACCACCATGTTTCTTTGTCTTTGACCACCATGTTTCCTTGTCGTTGACCACCATGTTTCCTTGTCTTTGACTACCATGTTTCCTTGTCTTTGACCACCATGTTTCCTTGTCTTTGACCACCATGTTTCCTTGTCTTTGACCACCATGTTTCTTTGTCTTTGACCACCATGTTTCCTTGTCGTTGACTACCATGTTTCCTTGTCTTTGACTACCATGTTTCCTTGTCTTTGACTACCATGTTTCCTTGTCTTTGCCTACCATGTTTCCTTGTGGTTGACTACCATGTTTCCTTGTCTTTGACCACCATGTTTCCTTGTCTTTGACCACCATGTTTCCATGTATTTGATCACCATGTTTCCTTGTCTTTTACCACCATGTTTCCTTGTCTTTGACCACCATGTTTCTTTGTCTTTGACCACCATATTTCCTTTTCTTTGACTACCATGTTTCCTTGTCTTTGACCACCATGTTACCTTGTCTTTGACTACCATGTTTCCTTGTCTTTGACTACCATGTTTCCTTGTCTTTGACCACCATGTTACCTTGTCTTTGACTACCATGTTTCCTTGTCGTTGACTACCATGTTTCCTTGTCTTTGACCACCATGTTTCCTTGTCTTTGACCACCATGTTTCCTTGTATTGTATCACCATGTTTCCTTGTCATTTACCACCATGTTTCCTTGTCTTTGACCACCATGTTACCTTGTCTTTGACCACCATGTTACCTTGTCTTTGACCACCATATTTCCTTGTCGTTGACTACCATGTTTCCTTGTCTTTGACCACCATGTTTCCTTGTCTTTGACCACCATGTTTCCTTGTCTTTGACCACCATGTTTCTTTGTCTTTGACCACCATGTTTCCTTGTCTTTTACCACCATGCTTCCTTGTCTTTGACAACCATGTTTCCTTGTCTTTGACCACTATATTTCCTTGTCGTTGACTACCATGTTTCCTTGTCTTTGACCGCCATGTTTCCCTTTCTTTGACCACCATGTTTCCTTGTCTTTGACCACCATGTTACCTTGTCTTTGACCACGATGTTTTCCTGTCTTTGAACACCATGTTTCCTTGTCTTTGACCACCATGTTTCCTTGTCTTTGACCACCATGTTACCTTGTCTTTGACCACTATGTTTCCTTGTCTTTGACCACCATGTTTCCTTGTCTTTGACCACCATGTTTTCCTGTCTTTGACCACCATGTTTTTCTGTCTTTGACCACATTTCCTTGTCTTTGACGACCATGTTTTCCTGCCTTTGAACACCAGTTTTTCCTGTCTTTGACCACCATGTTTTCTTGTTTTTGACCACCATGTTTGCCTGTCTTTGACCATGTTTTCCTGTCTTTGACCACCGTGTTTTTCTGTATTTGACCACCATGCATCTTTGTCTTTGACCACCATGTTGTCCTGTCTTTGACCATGTTTTCCTGTATTTGACCATCATGCATCTGTGTCTTTGACCACCATGTTTTCCTTTCTTTGACCATGTTTTCCTGTCTTTGACCACCGTGTTTTCCTGTAATTGACCACCATGTTTCCTTGTCTTTGACTACCATGTTTCCTTGTCTTTGACCACCATGTTTCCTTGTCTTTGACTACCATGTTTCCTTGTCGTTGACCACCATGTTTCCTTGTCTTTGACTACCATGTTTCCTTGTCTTTGACCACCATGTTTCCTTGTCTTTGACCACAATGTTTCCTTGTCTTTGACCACCATGTTTCTTTGTCTTTGACCACCATGTTTCCTTGTCTTTGACTAACATATTTCCTTGTCTTTGACTACCATGTTTCCTTGTCTTTGACCACCATGTTACCTTGTCTTTGACCACCATGTTTCCTTGTCTTTGACCACCATGTTTCCTTGTCTTTGACCACCATGTTTCCTTGTCTTTGACCACCATGTTTCCTTGTCTTTGACTACCATGTTTCCTTGTCTTTGACCACCATGTTTCTTTGTCTTTGACCACCATGTTTCTTTGTCTTTGACCACCATGTTTCCTTGTCGTTGACTACCATGTTTCCTTGTCTTTGACTACCATGTTTCCTTGTCTTTGACTACCATGTTTCCTTGTCTTTGACTACCATGTTTCCTTGTCTTTGACCACCATGTTTCCTTGTCGTTGAACACCATGTTTCCTTGTCTTTGACTACCATGTTTCCTTGTCTTTGACCACCATGTTTCCTTGTCTTTGACCACCATGTTTCCTTCTCTTTGACTACCATGTTTCCTTGTCTTTGACCACCATGTTTCCTTGTCTTTGACCACCATGTTTCCTTGTCGTTGACCACTATTTTTCTTTGTCTTTGACTACCATGTTTCCTAGTCTTTGACCACCATGTTTCCTTGTCTTTGACCACCATGTTTCCTTGTCTTTGACCACCATGTTTCCTTGTCTTTGACCACCATGTTTCCTTGTCTTTGACCACCATGTTTCCTCTTCTTTGACCACCATGTTTCCTTGTCTTTGACCACCATGTTTCCTTGTCTTTGACCACCATGTTTCCTTGTCTTTGACCACCATGTTTCTTTGTCTTTGACCACCATGTTTCCTTGTCGTTGACCACCATGTTTCCTTGTCTTTGACTACCATGTTTCCTTGTCTTTGACCACCATGTTTTCTTGTCTTTGACCACCATGTTTCCTTGTCTTTGACCACCATGTTTCTTTGTCTTTGACCACCATGTTTCCTTGTCGTTGACTACCATGTTTCCTTGTCTTTGACTACCATGTTTCCTTGTCTTTGACTACCATGTTTCCTTGTCTTTGCCTACCATGTTTCCTTGTGGTTGACTACCATGTTTCCTTGTCTTTGACCACCATGTTTCCTTGTCTTTGACCACCATGTTTCCATGTATTTGATCACCATGTTTCCTTGTCTTTTACCACCATGTTTCCTTGTCTTTGACCACCATGTTTCTTTGTCTTTGACCACCATATTTCCTTTTCTTTGACTACCATGTTTCCTTGTCTTTGACCACCATGTTACCTTGTCTTTGACTACCATGTTTCCTTGTCTTTGACTACCATGTTTCCTTGTCTTTGACCACCATGTTACCTTGTCTTTGACTACCATGTTTCCTTGTCGTTGACTACCATGTTTCCTTGTCTTTGACCACCATGTTTCCTTGTCTTTGACCACCATGTTTCCTTGTATTGTATCACCATGTTTCCTTGTCATTTACCACCATGTTTCCTTGTCTTTGACCACCATGTTACCTTGTCTTTGACCACCATGTTACCTTGTCTTTGACCACCATATTTCCTTGTCGTTGACTACCATGTTTCCTTGTCTTTGACCACCATGTTTCCTTGTCTTTGACCACCATGTTTCCTTGTCTTTGACCACCATGTTTCTTTGTCTTTGACCACCATGTTTCCTTGTCTTTTACCACCATGCTTCCTTGTCTTTGACAACCATGTTTCCTTGTCTTTGACCACTATATTTCCTTGTCGTTGACTACCATGTTTCCTTGTCTTTGACCGCCATGTTTCCCTTTCTTTGACCACCATGTTTCCTTGTCTTTGACCACCATGTTTCCATGTATTTGATCACCATGTTTCCTTGTCTTTTACCACCATGTTTCCTTGTCTTTGACCACCATGTTTCTTTGTCTTTGACCACCATATTTCCTTTTCTTTGACTACCATGTTTCCTTGTCTTTGACCACCATGTTACCTTGTCTTTGACTACCATGTTTCCTTGTCTTTGACTACCATGTTTCCTTGTCTTTGACCACCATGTTACCTTGTCTTTGACTACCATGTTTCCTTGTCGTTGACTACCATGTTTCCTTGTCTTTGACCACCATGTTTCCTTGTCTTTGACCACCATGTTTCCTTGTATTGTATCACCATGTTTCCTTGTCATTTACCACCATGTTTCCTTGTCTTTGACCACCATGTTACCTTGTCTTTGACCACCATGTTACCTTGTCTTTGACCACCATATTTCCTTGTCGTTGACTACCATGTTTCCTTGTCTTTGACCACCATGTTTCCTTGTCTTTGACCACCATGTTTCCTTGTCTTTGACCACCATGTTTCTTTGTCTTTGACCACCATGTTTCCTTGTCTTTTACCACCATGCTTCCTTGTCTTTGACAACCATGTTTCCTTGTCTTTGACCACTATATTTCCTTGTCGTTGACTACCATGTTTCCTTGTCTTTGACCGCCATGTTTCCCTTTCTTTGACCACCATGTTTCCTTGTCTTTGACCACCATGTTACCTTGTCTTTGACCACGATGTTTTCCTGTCTTTGAACACCATGTTTCCTTGTCTTTGACCACCATGTTTCCTTGTCTTTGACCACCATGTTACCTTGTCTTTGACCACTATGTTTCCTTGTCTTTGACCACCATGTTTCCTTGTCTTTGACCACCATGTTTTCCTGTCTTTGACCACCATGTTTTTCTGTCTTTGACCACATTTCCTTGTCTTTGACGACCATGTTTTCCTGCCTTTGAACACCAGTTTTTCCTGTCTTTGACCACCATGTTTTCTTGTTTTTTACCACCATGTTTGCCTGTCTTTGACCATGTTTTCCTGTCTTTGACCACCGTGTTTTTCTGTATTTGACCACCATGCATCTTTGTCTTTGACCACCATGTTGTCCTGTCTTTGACCATGTTTTCCTGTATTTGACCATCATGCATCTGTGTCTTTGACCACCATGTTTTCCTTTCTTTGACCATGTTTTCCTGTCTTTGACCACCGTGTTTTCCTGTAATTGACCACCATTCATCTTTCTCTTTGACCACCATGTTTTCCTGTCTTTGACCACCGTGTTTCCTGTATTTGACCACCATGTTTCCTTGTCTTTGACCACCGTGTTTTCTTGTCTTGAACCACCATGTTTTCCTGTCTTTGACCACCATGTTTTCCTGTCTTTGACCACCATGTTTTCCTGTCTGATAAACCATGTTTTTCTGTCTTTGATAAACCATGTTTTCCTGTCTTTGATAAACCATGTTTTCCTGTCTTTGATAAACCATGTTTTCCTGTCTTTGATAAACCATGTTTTCCTGTCTCTGACCACCATGTTTTCTTGTCTTTGACCACCATGCTTCTTTCATTCTTTGTCTTTTACCACCATGTTTGCTTGTCTTTGACCACCATGTTTCTTTGTCTTTGACCACCATGCTTTCCTGTCTTTGACCATGTTTCCTTGTCTTTGACCACCATGCTTCTTTCATTCTTTGTCTTTTACCACCATGTTTGCTTGTCTTTGACCACCATGTATCTTTGTCTTTGACCACCATGTTTTCCTGTCTTTGACCACCATGTTTTCCTGTCTTTGACCACCATGTTACCTTGTCTTTGACCACCATGTTACCTTGTCTTTGACCACCATATTTCCTTTCGTTGACTACCATGTTTCCTTGTCTTTGACCATCATGTTTCCTTGTCTTTGACCACCATGTTTCCTTGTCTTTGACCACCATGTTTCCTTGTCTTTGACCACCATGTTTCCTTGTCTTTTACCACCATGTTTCCTTGTCTTTGACAACCATGTTTCCTTGTCTTTGACCACTATATTTCCTTGTCGTTGACTACCATGTTTCCTTGTCTTTGACCACCATGTTTCCCTTTCTTTGACCACCATGTTTCCTTGTCTTTGACCACCATGTTACCTTGTCTTTGACCACGATGTTTTCCTGTCTTTGAACACCATGTTACCTTGTCTTTGACCACCATGTTTCCTGTCTTTGACCACCATGTTTTCCTGTCTTTGACCACCATGTTTCCTGCCTTTGACCAACATGTTTCCTTGTCTTTGACCACCATGTTTCCCTGTCTTTGACCACCATGTTTCCTTGTCTTTGACCACCATGTTTCCTTGTCTTTGACCACCATGTTACCTTGTCTTTGACCACTATGTTTCCTTGTCTTTGACCACCATGTTTCCTTGTCTTTGACCACCATGTTTTCCTGTCTTTGACCACCATGTTTTTCTGTCTTTGACCACATTTCCTTGTCTTTGACGACCATGTTTTCCTGCCTTTGAACACCAGTTTTTCCTGTCTTTGACCACCATGTTTTCTTGTTTTTGACCACCATGTTTGCCTGTCTTTGACCATATTTTCCTGTCTTTGACCACCGTGTTTTTCTGTATTTGACCACCATGCATCTTTGTCTTTGACCACCATGTTGTCATGTCTTTGACCATGTTTTCCTGTATTTGACCATCATGCATCTGTGTCTTTGACCACCATGTTTTCCTTTCTTTGACCATGTTTTCCTGTCTTTGACCACCGTGTTTTCCTGTAATTGACCACCATGCATCTTTCTCTTTGACTACCATGTTTTCCTGTCTTTGACCACCGTGTTTCCTGTATTTGACCACCATGTTTCCTTGTCTTTGACCACCGTGTTTTCTTGTCTTGAACCACCATGTTTTCCTGTCTTTGACCACCATGTTTTCCTGTCTTTGACCACCATGTTTTCCTGTCTGATAAACCATGTTTTTCTGTCTTTGATAAACCATGTTTTCCTGTCTTTGATAAACCATGTTTTCCTGTCTTTGATAAACCATGTTTTCCTGTCTTTGATAAACCATGTTTTCCTGTCTCTGACCACCATGTTTTCTTGTCTTTGACCACCATGCTTCTTTCATTCTTTGTCTTTTACCACCATGTTTGCTTGTCTTTGACCACCATGTTTCTTTGTCTTTGACCACCATGCTTTCCTGTCTTTGACCATGTTTCCTTGTCTTTGACCACCATGCTTCTTTCATTCTTTGTCTTTTACCACCATGTTTGCTTGTCTTTGACCACCATGTTTCTTTGTCTTTGACCACCATGTTTTCCTGTCTTTGACCACCATGTTTTCCTGTCTTTGACCACCATGTTTTTCTGTCTTTGACCATGTTTCCTTGTCTTTGACCACCATGCTTCTTTCATTCTTTGTCTTTGACCACCATTTTTTCCTGTCTTTGACCACCATGTTTTCCTGTCTTTGACCACCATGTTTCCTTGTCTTTGACCACCATGTTTCCTGTCTTTGACCACCATGTTTCCTTGTCTTTGACCATGTTTCCTTGTCTTTGACCACCATGTTTCCTTGTCGTTGACCACCATGTTTCCTTGTCTTTGACCACCATGTTTCCTTGTCTTTGACCACCATGTTTCCTTGTCTTTGACCATGTTTCCTTGTCTTTGACCACCATGTTTCCTGTCTTTGACCACCATGTTTCCTTGTCTTTGACCATGTTTCCTTGTCTTTGACCACCATGTTTCCTGTCTTTGACCACCATGTTTCCTTGTCTTTGACCATGTTTCCTTGTCTTTGACCACCATGTTTCCTTGTCGTTGACCACCATGTTTTCCTGTCTTTGACCACCATGTTTCCTTGTCTTTGACCATGTTTCCTTGTCTTTGACCACCATGTTTCCTTGTCGTTGACCACCATGTTTTCCTGTCTTTGACCACCATGTTTTCCTGTCTTTGACCACCATGTTTCCTTGTCTTTGACCACCATGTTTCCTGTCTTTGACCACCATGTTTCCTTGTCTTTGACCATGTTTCCTTGTCTTTGACCACCATGTTTCCTTGTCGTTGACCACCATGTTTTCCTGTCTTTGACCACCATGTTTCCTTGTCTTTGACCACCATGCTTCTTTCATTCTTTGTCTTTGACCACCATGCTTCTTTCATTCTTTGTCTTTGACCACCATGCTTCTTTCATTCTTTGTCTTTGACCACCATGCTTCTTTTATTCTTTGTCTTTGACCACCATGTTTTCCTTGTCTTTGACCACCATGTTTTCCTGTCGTTGACCACCATGTTTTCCTGTCGTTGACCACCATGTTTCCTGTCGTTGACCACCATGTTTCCTTGTCTTTGACCATGTTTCCTTGTCTTTGACCACCATGTTTTCCTTGTCTTTGACCACCATGTTTTCCTGTCGTTGACCACCATGTTTTCCTGTCTTTGACCACCATGTTTTCCTGTCGTTGACCACCATGTTTCCTGTCGTTGACCACCATGTTTCCTTGTCTTTGACCATGTTTCCTTGTCTTTGACCACCATGCTTCTTTCATTCTTTGTCTTTGACCACCATGCTTCTTTCATTCTTTGTCTTTGACCACCATGCTTCTTTCATTCTTTGTCTTTGACCACCATGCTTCTTTTATTCTTTGTCTTTGACCACCATGTTTTCCTTGTCTTTGACCACCATGTTTTCCTGTCGTTGACCACCATGTTTCCTGTCGTTGACCACCATGTTTTCCTGTCGTTGACCACCATGTTTTCCTGTCGTTGACCACCATGTGTCTGGAATTCATGCTTGTTGTATTCTCTCATCTAGATGCCACAAGTTTGCCCAAAGTTGAGGATGAAGACAGCAGCAATGATACAACAGATGATGATGATGATGATGATGATGATGATGATGATGATGATGATGATGATGATGATGATGATGATGAAGATTCTGAGCTGCCAGAATTTTCCCAAGAATATGCCCTGGAGGAAACTGAAATTGACCACAAATGGAATGAACTTCACACAGACGCGACGGCTGTGGTTGAGTCAACATGCAGACTTGCCGTGTGCAACATGGATTGGGACTTTGTTAAAGCTCAAGATTTGTTTGTCCTGTTCAAGTCATTTGTGCCAGATGGGGGCCGGGTCAAATCTGTAACCATCTACCCATCTGAGTTTGGAAAAGAGAGGATGGCAGAAGAAGCCCGACTTGGTCCCAGAGAAATCCGGGAACATAAAAGCCAGGAATGTATGAAGGCAGCTGACCGGGAAGGAAAGAGTGGCAAGAAGAACAGAGCTACTCACCAGCAGCAAGTGAAGAGAGCCACGAAAGATCTGGAAGCATCACAGACGGAGAAACTCCGAGAATACCAGCTCAATCGTCTGCGGTACTATTTTGCTGTTGTGGATTGTGACTCTGTTGTGACAGCAGAGACCATTTATAATGAATGTGACGGTCGAGAATATTTACTCAGTTCAGTCCAGTTGGATCTCCGGTTTATACCAGACAGCATGACCTTTGATGACCCTCCCAGAGAGACGTTTTCACATGATCAAAGCATTTTGGAGTATGAACCGAACCAGTTTAGTTCCACGGCGTTGTGCCAGGCCAAAGTGGATGTGACATGGGATGAGACTGAATTTGACCGCTTGAGTCGGCGTATGGGAGCCATGCAGCACAAGGAGCTGGAGAACATCGTGGAGGAGAATAAATATGCAGATATTATAGCTCCCCCGGAGAGCGATTCTGACCAGGATGTGGACGATCAACCTGATTGGCTGAAACATGCCCTCACCAGCGAGGATAGAGAGCTGACTGAGGAGGAGAAAATTGCCATGTATCGTCAGCTGTTGATGGACAAGTTGGACGACGAAGAGGATGATGATGATGGAAATGAGAAGGGAAAAGAAGGCGAGAAAGAGCTGGTTTGGAAGCCAGGTCTCAAATCCTCATTAGTGAAGACAATGGAGAAAAAAGAAAGACAGCGGGATAACATAGGAGTGGTCAACGACTATCTGGATAAGAAAAAGGAGAAGAAGAAAAAGAAGAAGGAAGATAGGGTAAAGAAGAGGACAGCAAATGAGAAGGAGCAAGCAAATATGTTTGATAATAATGGGAATGAAAATGTAGAGGCAGTATCTAACACGCAAACAAAAAAGAAGAAAAAGAAGCAAAAAATGCGTTGTGTAGACAACGCAGACACCAAGAACATGGCTGATTTGGAGTTGCTGGTTATGGGTGATCATGATGATGATGTGAAAGATGCTCACGCAGATAAACATACGTCAAGTAACAAGAAGGGGAAAAAACTGAAGACGAAGAAGAAAAAATTGGCCGAGGTTCAGGATGAATTTCAGCTAGATATGAATGACCCCAGATTTGCTGCCGTCTACGCCTCCGAGCACTTCCAGATTGTCAGCAACCTAGCTTTGACAGGCACGCATGGATTCTTCTTTTGTACCACACAAATGACAACTCGTACGTCGTACAAAAGGAATACAAGTTTATTATGGGCGAGTTACACATAATAGCTCTGAGAGCTGATATTCATATGGATCACAAACATCATTACAACATTATGTTATGACTGTATCTACGATACTATCTACTGATCTAGTCTAAGTCGACACTATTGCTACTATCCTCTATACCACACAGTATTCAAAGCGAATATTCCCATCCGTCGTCTACGCTGTCCTGTCCACGTCTGCTTCACTTTCTTGGCGTGTTCGGCCACGAGCCTGTGACCCGTCATGCGTCAGCAGGTTTGCGTGCTCGGTACTCCAGCACGCGTTTAGTGACCCGTCAATAGCTTACTCTTTGCGAGTTACCATTATTCATGGACACTCCTCGTGGTAATGGTTTCCCCACTCTATTCTGGGTAACTCCTGATCATGTCCTGCCATGTCCCCTTTTAGGACACGTGTGTGTCCAGTCAGAGAACTGTTCACAGTTCTCTCTGCTATTTCTGTCCCTTCTATTCCTGTTTCCTAGATAGGGATATTATCTCTATCCTGTCTTCGTCCTCTTCCATAGTTTTACTCCTCTATTCTCTATCTGCTTACTTGCAGCTCTTTGACACACATCGACCCGTCTTCTTCCCAGTTCAAGAAGAGCTCAAATATGACTGCTTTAATGAATGAACAGATCAAGAGGAGAGGCCATCCTGGCAAACCTGATACTGAGGCAGGATCCAAACCTGGCCACAGTGATGAACACTCAAGGTCATTGTCACGCGCTCTGGTTGAAAGTATAAAATTGAAGATGAAAAAATAAAAGTCATCCAGTATCATGATCAGTCTTGTCTTCTGTGTGGCTAGTAAACTTCAGTTTCCTGAAATCTGGCACAAAAAGTGCTATAAGCAGATCCATGCTTCATCTCTTGCTGCAGCAGATCCATGCTTCATCTCTTGCTGTCAGCAGATCCATGTGTCATCACTTGCTGCAGCAGAACAATCACTGGTGCCAGTTTGTCATCACCCTCCTTGTAATCATCTGTCTGGTCACATGCTGATGTAGTTAGATTGTAGACCTGGACAATCGTGACCTTGTGAAGCAGAGACCAGTTCCATGTTTTCAACAACCATGACTGCACACAAGTATAACATTTTCATGTTTGCCAAGGACATGTATATAGAGTACTGTATAGCGAATATTGTAGAGAGAACAGTGAGCATTGTAGAGTGAACATTGTCTGGTGAACAGTGAGCATTGTAGAGTGAGCATTGTCTGGTGAATAGTGAGCATTGTAGAGTGAACATTGTCTGGTGAACAGTGAATATTGTAGAGTGAGCATTGTATGGTGAACAGTGAGCATTGTAGAATGAACATTGTCTGGTGAACAGTGAGTATTGAAGAGTGAGCATTGTATGGTGAACAGTGAGTATTGTAGAGTGAGCATTGTATGGTGAACATTGTATGGTGAACATTGTATGGTGAACATTGTATGGTGAACAGTGAGCATTGTAGTGTGAACATTGTATAGTGAACAGTGAGCATTGTAGAGTGAACATTGTATAGTGAACAGTGAGTATTGTATGGTAAACATTGTATAGTGAACATTGTAGAGTGAACAGTGAGCATTGTAGAGTGAACATTGTATGGTGAACAGTGAGCATTGTAGAGTGAACATTGTATAGTGAACAGTGAGTATTGTAGAATGAACATTGTATGGTGAACAGTGAGCATTGTAGAGTGAACATTGTCTGGTGAACAGTGAGCATTGTAGAGTGAGCATTGTAGAGTGAACATTGTCTGGTGAACAGTGAGCATTGTAGAGTGAGCATTGTCTGGTGAACAGTGAGCATTTTAGAGTGAACATTGTATGGTGAACATTGTAGAGTGAACAGTGACCATTGTACAGTGAGCATTGTATAGTGAACAGTGAATATTGTAGAGTGAGCATTGTATAGGGAACATTGTATGGTGAACAGTTAGCATTGTAGAGTGAACATTGCATAGTGAACAGTGAGTATTGTAGAGTGAACATTGTATGGTGAACAGTGAGCATTGTAGAGTGAACATTGTATAGTGAACAGTGAGTATTGTAGAGTGAGCATTGTATAGTGAACAGTGAGTATTGTAGAGTGAACATTGTATGGTGAACATTGTATGGTGAACAGTGAGCATTGTAGAGTGAACATTGTATAGTGAATATTGTATAGTGAAAAGTGAGTATTGTAGAGTGAGCATTGTATGGTGAACATTGTATGGTGAACAATGAGCATTGTATAGTGAACATTGTATAGTGAACAGTGAGTATTGTAGAGTGAACATTGTATGGTGAACAGTGAGCATTGTAGAGTGAGCATTGTATAGTGAACAGTGAGTATTGTAGAGTGAACATTGTATGGTGAACATTGTATGGTGAACATTGTATGGTGAACAGTGAGTATTGTAGAGTGAAAATTGTATGGTGAACATTGTATGGTGAACATTGTATAGTGAACAGTGAGTTTTGTAGAGTGAACATTGTATGGTGAACAGTGAGCATTGTAGAGTGAACATTGTATAGTGAACAGTGAGTATTGTAGAGTGAGCATTGTATAGTGAACAGTGAGTATTGTAGAGTGAACATTGTATGGTGAACATTGTATTGTGAACAGTGAGCATTGTATAGTGAACAGTGAGTATTGTAGAGTGAACATTGTCTGGTGAACATTGTATGGTGAACAGTGAGCATTGTAGAGTGAACATTGTATGGTGAACAGTGAGCATTGTAGAGTGAACATTGTATAGTGAACAGTGAGTATTGTAGAGTGAACATTGTATGGTGAACAGTGAGCATTGTATGGTGAACATTGTATGGTGAACAGTGAGTATTGTAGAGTGAACATTGTATGGTGAACAGTGAGCATTGTATGATAAACATTGTATGGTGAACATTGTATGGTGAACAGTGAGCATTGTATAGTGAACAGTGAGCATTGTATAGTGAACAGTGAGTATTGTAGAGTGAACAATGTATGGTGAACATTGTATAGTGAACATTGTATGGTGAACATTGTCTGGTGAACATTGTATGCTGAACGTTGTATGGTGAACAGTGACCATTGTAGAGTGAACATTGTATAGTGAACAGTGAGTATTGTAGAGTGAACATTGTATAGTGAACAGTGATCATTGTATGGTGAACATTGTATGGTGAACATTGTCTGGTGAACAGTGAGCATTGTAGAGTGAACAGTGACCATTGTAGAGTGAGCATTGTATGGTGAACAGTGAGTATTGTAGAGTGAACATTGTATGGTGAACAGTGAGCATTGTAGAGTGAGCATTGTAGAGTGAACAGTGACCATTGTAGAGTGAGCATTATATGGTGAACAGTGAGTATTGTAGAGTGAACATTGTATGGTGAACAGTGAGTATTGTAGAGTGAGCATTGTATGGTGAACATTGTCTGGTGAACATTGTATGGTGAACAGTGAGTATTGTATAGTGAACATTGTCTGGTGAAAATTGTATGGTGAACATTGTATGGTGAACATTGTCTGGTGAACAGTGAGTATTGTAGAGTGAACATTGTCTGGTGAACATTGTATGGTGAACTGTGAGCATTGTAGAGTGAACATTGTATAGTGAACAGTGAGTATTGTAGAGTGAGCATTGTATGGTGAACATTGTATGGTGAACATTGTATGGTGAACAGTGAGCATTGTAGAGTGAACATTGTGTAGTGAACAGTGAGTATTGTAGAGTGAGCATTGTATGGTGAACAGTGAGTATTGTATGGTGAACATTGTCTGGTGAACATTGTATGGTGAACAGTGAGCATTGTAGAGTGAACATTGTATAGTGAACAGTGAGTACTGTAGAGTGAGCATTGTATGGTGAACAGTGAGTATTGTAGAGTGAGTATTGTAGAGTGAAAATTGTATGGTGAACATTGTATGGTGAACAGTGAGCATTGTAGAGTGAACATTGTATAGTGAACAGTGAGTATTGTAGAGTGAACATTGTATAGTGAACAGTGATCATTGTATGGTGAACATTGTATGGTGAACATTGTCTGGCGAACAGTGAGCATTGTAGAGTGAACAGTGACCATTGTAGAGTGAGCATTGTATGGTGAACAGTGAGTATTGTAGAGTGAACATTGTATGGTGAACAGTGAGCATTGTAGAGTGAGCATTGTAGAGTGAACAGTGACCATTGTAGAGTGAGCATTGTATGGTGAACAGTGAGTATTGTAGAGTGAACATTGTATGGTGAACAGTGAGTATTGTAGAGTGAGCATTGTATGGTGAACATTGTCTGGTGAACATTGTATGGTGAACAGTGAGTATTGTATAGTGAACATTGTCTGGTGAAAATTGTATGGTGAACATTGTATGGTGAACATTGTCTGGTGAACAGTGAGTATTGTAGAGTGAACATTGTCTGGTGAACATTGTATGGTGAACTGTGAGCATTGTAGAGTGAACATTGTATAGTGAACAGTGAGTATTGTAGAGTGAGCATTGTATGGTGAACATTGTATGGTGAACATTGTATGGTGAACAGTGAGCATTGTAGAGTGAACATTGTGTAGTGAACAGTGAGTATTGTAGAGTGAGCATTGTATTGTGAACAGTGAGTATTGTATGGTGAACATTGTCTGGTGAACATTGTATGGTGAACAGTG
Organism: Cepaea hortensis; assembly: GCA_963921405.1. Lineage (NCBI taxonomy): Eukaryota > Metazoa > Mollusca > Gastropoda > Stylommatophora > Helicidae > Cepaea > Cepaea hortensis. The sequence goes on from OY992890.1 coordinate 1,142,635, forward strand.
AGCATTGTAGAGTGAACATTGTATAGTGAACAGTGAGTACTGTAGAGTGAGCATTGTATGGTGAACAGTGAGTATTGTAGAGTGAGTATTGTAGAGTGAAAATTGTATGGTGAACATTGTATGGTGAACAGTGAGCATTGTAGAGTGAACATTGTATAGTGAACAGTGAGTATTGTAGAGTGAGCATTGTATGGTGAACAGTGAGCATTGTAGAGTGAACATTGTATAGTGAACATTGAGTATTGTAGAGTTAGCATTGTATGGTGAACAGTGAGCATTTTAGAGTGAACAGTGTGTATTGCAGAGTGAGCATTGTATGGTGAACAGTGAGCATTGTAGAGTTAACATTGTATAGAGAGCATTGTAGAGTGAGTATTGAATGGTGAACATTGTATGCAGAGCATTGTAGAGTGAGCATTGAATGGTGAACATTGTATGGAGAGCATTGTAGAGTGAAAGTTGGAGAGTAAACCTTGTAGAGTGAATAGTGAGCATTATATGGTGAACATTTTAGAGTAAACAGTGAACATTGTAGAGTGAATGTTGGAAAATAAACCTTGTACAGTGAACAGTGATTATTGCATTCTACTTATACAGAGTACAGTGGGTGGCTACTGGCAGGCACCCCACCATCTAGTCTATTTATACAGAGTACAGTGGGTGGCTACTGGCACAGAATGAGACGTGGCGGCCCACCATCTTGTCTTCACTATCATTGATTATGGCCTGGGCTATCTTTTTGAAATCTGCATGTTGCTAATTCGACGATCGTCGAAATTGGTCACCAAGGCATATAATAGGAAGTTCAATGAACATAAAATTTTGTCAGTAAAGTAACACCACCACTGTTAGGTAAAAACACGAGTGAAATGAAGAGAATTGCACGCGTGACTCTCAGTCAAATGATAATATATAAATAAGACCTGTACAGCTCACGGCCTAATCACCCAATCGCCGGTAACAGCAGGCAGCCCCTGAAATGGTCAGCAGCAAAAACAAAATAAGTCGAATAAAGAGTGGAAGGTTATGGATTGCAGAAGCCAGGAGGGCAGGCATCGACTCTCTCTCTCTCTCTTCTCTCTCTCTCTCTCTCTCTCTCCTCTCTCTCTCTCTCTCTCTCTCTCTCTCTCTCTCTCTCTCTCTCTCTCTCTCTCTCTCTCTCTCTCTCTCTCTCTCTCTCTCTCTCTCACACACACACACACACACACACACACACACACACACACAGATCATCCACCAAATCTGAGTCTGGCCAGAGAACCTAGAGATGGTTTCATGGGCTCGAAGAACTGGAGGTCCTAGAGTTGATAGGTGAACACACTGACAGAAATGACGCAATTTTATGCACCGGCGATTCTGTTGATGAGATTTCATTCTGGCTATTTTATCTAGGTCTTCGCCGAGCAAAATGCCCCCCCCCCTCCAAATGCACACATGCACAGCCAATGATCACCCCCCCCCCCAACGCACACATGCACAGCCAATTATCACTCCTCCATAGCATTCATGCACAGCCAATTATCACTCCACCATAGCACACATGCACAGCCAATGACCACTCCCCCAACGCACACATACACAGCCAATGATAATTCGCCAACGCACACAAACACACCCAATTATCCTCCATAGCACACATGCACAGCCAATTATCACTCCCCCAACGCACACATGCACAGCCAATGATCACTCCCCCAAACGCACACATACACAGCCAATGATAATTCGCCAACGCACACATACACACCCAATTATCCCCCATAGCATACATGCACAGCCAATGATCACTCCTCCATAGGATACATGCACAGCCAATGATCACTCCTCCATAGCATACATGCACAGCCAATGATCACTCCTCCATAGCATTCATGCACAGCCAATGATCACTCATCCATACCATTCATGCACAGCCAATGATCACTCATCCATACCATTCATGCACAGCCAATGATCACTCCCCCATAGCATACATGCACAGCCAATGATCACTCATCCATAGCATACATGCACAGCCAATGATCACTCCTCCATAGCATACATGCACAGCCAATGATCACTCCTCCATAGCATTCATGCACAGCCAATGATCACTCATCCATACCATTCATGCACAGCCAATGATCACTCATCCATACCATTCATGCACAGCCAATGATCACTCATCCATACCATTCATGCACAGCCAATGATCACTCATCCATACCATTCATGCACAGCCAATGATCACTCATCCATACCATTCATGCACAGCCAATGATCACTCATCCATACCATTCATGCACAGCCAATGATCACTCATCCATACCATTCATGCACAGCCAATGATCACTCCTCCATACATACATGCACAGCCAATGATCACTCCTCCATAGCATACATGCACAGCCATGATCACTCCTCCATAGCATTCATGCACAGCCAATGATCACTCATCATACCATTCATGCACAGCCAATGATCACTCATCCCATAGCCATTCATGCACAGCCAATGATCACTCATCCATACCATTCATGCACAGCCAATGATCACTCTCCATAGCATACATGCACAGCCAATGATCACTCCTCCATAGCATACATGCACAGCCAATGATCACTCCTCCATAGCATTCATGCACAGCCAATGATCACTCCTCCATAGCATACATGCACAGCCAATGATCACTCCTCCATAGCATTCATGCACAGCCAATGATCACTCATCCATACCATTCATGCACAGCCATGATCACTCATGCCTACCATTCAGGCACAGCCAATGATCACTCCCCCATAGCAATACATGCACAGCCAATGATCACTCATCCCATAGCATACATGCACAGCCAATGATCACATCCTCCATAGCATTCAAGCACAGCCAATGATCACATCCATACCATTCATGCACAGCCAATGATCACTCCTCCATAGCATACATGCACAGCCAATGATCACTCCTCCATAGCATTCAAGCACAGCCAATGATCACTCATCCATACCATTCATGCACAGCCAATGATCACTCCTCCATAGCATACATGCACAGCCAATGATCACTCCTCCATAGCATACATGCACAGCCAATGATCACTCATCCATACCATTCATGCACAGCCAATTATCACTCCCCCAACGCACACATACACAGCCAATGATCACTCCTCCATAGCATACACGCACAGCCAATTATCACTCCTCTATAGCATACATACACAGCCAATTATCACTACTCCATAGCATTCATGCACAGCCAATTATCACTCCCCCAACGCACACATGCACAGCCAATTATCACTCCCCCAACGCACACATACACAGCCAATGATCACTCCTCCATAGCATACACGCACAGCCAATTATCACTCCTCTATAGCATACATACACAGCCAATTATCACTACTCCATAGCATTCATGCACAGCCAATGATCACTCGCTTCCCCCCCCCCCCTCAAACACACATACACAGTCAATGATCACCCCCCCCCCCCCAACGCAAACATGCACTGCATATGATCACTCACCAACACACACATGCACAGCGAATGATCACTTCCCAGCCCAAACATACACAGCCAATGATCACTCACCAACACACACAAAATGATCACTCCCCCAACGGAAACATGCACAGCTTATGATCACTCACCAACACACAAATGCACAGCCAATGATCACTTCCCAGAGCAAACATACACAGGCAATGATCACTCCCCCCTTCCCCCCCCCACCAAACGCGCGACACACACAGCCAATGATCACTCCACAATGCACACATACTCAGCCAATGATCACTCCCCCAACGCACACACACAGCCAATGATCACTCCCCAAACGCACACACAGAGCCAATGATCACTCCCCCAATGCACACACACAGTCAATGATCACTTCCCAGTGCGTGACACACGCAGCCAATGATCACTCCCCCAACGCACACACACAGCCATTGATCACTCCCCAGTGCGTGACACACGCAGCCAATGATCACTCCCCCAACACACACACGCAGCCAATGATCACTCCCCCGACGCACACACGCAGCCAATGATCACTCCCCCAACGCACACACGCAGCCAATGATCACTCCCCCAACGCACGCACAGCCAATGATCACTACCCATCGCACACATACTTGGCCAATGATCACTCCCCAACGCACACACGCAGCCAATGATCACTCCCCAACGCACACACGCAGCCAATGATCACTCCCCCAATGCACACACGCAGCCAATGATCACTCCCCCAACGCACACACAGCCAATGATCACTCCCCCAATGCACACATACTCGGCCAATGATCACTCCCCAACGCACACACGCAGCTAATGATCACTCCTCAACGCACACACGCAGCCAATGATCACTCCCCCAACGCACACATACTCAGCCAATGATCACGTCCACAACGCACACACAGCCAATGATCACTCCCCAACGCACACACACACAGCCAATGATCACTCCCCCAACGCGCGACACACACATCCAATGATCACTCCCCCAACGCACACATACTCAGCCAATGATCACTCCCCCAACGCGCACACACAGCCAATGATCACTCCCCCAACGCACACACACAGCCAATGATCACTCTCCCAACGCACACATACACAGCCAATGATCACTCCTCCATACCATTCATGCACAGCCAATGATCACTCATCCATAGCATACATGCACAGCCAATGATCACTCCTCCATAGCATTCATGCACAGCCAATGATCACTCCTCCATAGCATACATGCACAACCAATGATCACTCCTCCATAGCATTCATGCACAGCCAATGATCACTCCCCCATAGCATACATGCACAGCCAATGATCACTCATCCATACCATTCATGCACAGCCAATGATCACTCCCCCATAGCATACATGCACAGCCAATGATCACTCCCCCATACCATTCATGCACAGCCAATGATCACTCCCCCATACCATTCATGCACAGCCAATGATCACTCCCCCATAGCATACATGCACAGCCAATTATCACTCCCCCAACGCACACATGCACAGCCAATGATCACTCCCCCAACGCACACATGCACAGCCAATGATCACTCCTCCATAGCATACATACACAGCCAATTATCACTCCTCTATAGCATACATACACAGCCAATTATCACTACTCCATAGCATTCATGCACAGCCAATGATCACTCGCTTCCCCCCCCCCCCCTCAAACACACATACACAGTCAATGATCACCTCCCCCCCCCCCCAACGCAAACATACACAGCCAATGATCACTCACCAACACACACACACAAAATGATCACTCCCCCAACGCAAACATGCACAGCTTATGATCACTCACCAACACACAAATGCACAGCCAATGATCACTTCCCAGAGCAAACATACACAGGCAATGATCACTCCCCCCTCCCCCCCCCCCCCACCAAACGCGCGACACACACAGCCAATGATCACTCCACAATGCACACATACTCAGCCAATGATCACTTTCACAACGTGCGCACACAGCCAATGATCACTCCCCAGTGCGTGACACACGCAGCCAATGATCACTCCCCCAACGCACACACACAGCCGATGATCACTCCCCAAACGCACACACACAGCCAATGATCACTCCCCCAACGCACACACACAGTCAATGATCACTTCCCAGTGCGTGACACACGCAGCCAATGATCACTCCCCCAACGCACGCACACAGCCATTGACCACTCCCCAGTGCGTGACACACGCAGCCAATGATCACTCCCCAATGCACACATTCTCAGCCAATGATCACTTTCACAACGTGCGCACACAGCCAATGATCACTCCCCAGTGCGTGACACACGCAGCCAATGATCACTCCCCCAACACACACACGCAGCCAATGATCACTCCCCCGACGCACACACGCAGCCAATGATCACTCCCCAAACGCACGCACAGCCAATGATCACTACCCATCGCACACATACTTGGCCAATGATCACTCCCCAACGCACACACGCAGCCAATGATCACTCCCCAACGCACACACGCAGCCAATGATCACTCCCCCAATGCACACACGCAGCCAATGATCACTCCCCCAACGCACACACAGCCAATGATCACTCCCCCAATGCACACATACTCGGCCAATGATCACTCCCCAACGCACACACGCAGCCAATGATCACTCCCCAACGCACACACGCAGCCAATGATCACTTCCCCAACGCACACATACTCGGCCAATGATCACTCTCCAACGCACACACGCAGCCAATGATCACTCCCCCAACGCACACATACTCGGCCAATGATCACTCCCTCAACACACACACGCAGCCAATGATCACTCCCCCAACGCACACATACTCGGCCAATGATCACTCCCCAACGCACACACGCAGCCAATGATCACTCCCCCAACGCTCACATACTCAGCCAATGATCACGTCCACAACGCACACACAGCCAATGATCAATCCCCAACGCACACACACACAGCCAATGATCACTCCCCCAACGCGCGACACACACATCCAATGATCACTCCCCCAACGCACACATACTCAGCCAATGATCACTCCCCCAACGCGCACTCACAGCCAATGATCACTCCCCCAACGCACACACACAGCCAATGATCACTCTCCCAACGCACACATACTCAGCCAATGATCACTCCCCCAACGCACATACATGCACAGCCAATGATCACTTCCCAGAGCAAACATACTCAGCCAATGATCACTCCCCAACGCACACACACAGCCATCGAGGTCAGTCTTGGTTGGGGTGAGTTGAGGAAGTTGTACAGGGGCGTGTTCTACAACATATTGCATCCGGAGAAGATGGACACTTGCCGCCCAGAACTTTAGGGAATCCTCGCTGGTGGCCAGAATGGACTGGTGGCTCAATACTTCGAGTGATGGGGATGCTGTGATATTTACACGCTGATCGCTTGTTGATCGCAGACAAGGGCTGTCTGGGGAAAGGGGGGGGGGGGCTGTTAGATCCGAACCGTTCAGAGATGCTGTCTCCACAACTACTAGTAAGGGGGGGGGGGGATATGGCACTACTTTCTTCACAACCACTGGAGCATCTTCCTCCACAACTACTAGAGTGGCTTTCTCAGCAACTACTAGCAGTATGACGCCGGGGAAGTTGGCGCTACTTTGATTTTAAAAAAAAACAAACACGCACACAATTCTGTATACGTATATAAACAATATAGATTAACACAAAGTAATGCAGCTTTCCATCCATCATGTGCCATGCCGATAAGCATGAACGGTCATGATTCGACTTTCACTCGATCACCAGAGTCGTGGATTAGCTCAGTGTTCCTATATCGACAAATGCCACGTGGCCAAGACATACATGTATTTACTTCTCTGTCTTCCCCTTGTTCTCTTCTCGTCGATCTTGTCAGTTGTCACCAAGTTCTCCAATTTATTTTTTTCTCATAACATGCCCAAAAATGTTGACTGTCTACGTCTAATTTTTCTAATAAGTTTACGATTTTCATTTGTTTCTTGTAGGAATTGGTCATTGGTTTTTCTGTCTGTCCATGGTTTTTTTTTTTTTTTTTTTTTTTTTTGCATTCTCCCCAGAAACTACATTTCCACAGCCATCAGATGTTTTTCACATTGACTGCTCATTGTCCACACTTCACATGCATACAAAAGTGTAGCACCTCAACACTCTTTTTTCACGTTCTTGTGATGATCTGTAATTAGGCGAATCATGATAAACTAGGCAACTTTAAAGAAGGTAGTGACCGTAGCCATTGTCTCGATAAAAGGATCTTTTGCCTACAATCGCAAAACTGAGACCATAACCAACAACTATCTGTCAGTTGCCCTCAAAATTTCACCCACCACCTGCCTTCCATGGCCTCTTGTGAACAACTTCCGACAACGAATATGAAATAACAGCACATACTCCCCAGAAATACACAGAAAAAATATGAACAAAGTTTGGTGGAACTGCTGTAAATCTGTGAAAATGTAAACAATATAATATGACACAAAGTAGTGCAGCTTTACATAACAGAATTACGACCCAGACAGGATGTTGCGGCGATTAGCCTTCATCAGCAAAAAATCACATTCACAAAACACAACATATAGTCAAGGAGATCTCGTGTGACTACATTAAAACGTGACGACATGACGAGAAGAATAAAAACATGAAAGCAATGAAGAGAAAATGAAAACTGGAAAAAAATGTTCATACTTACCTCAGAATGGTAACCTATGATAGTTGTTTGAGAATGGTATCTGGGGGATCCCAGTGGATGTACTTACAAAGCATGAGTGGGTGCCAGTGAATGGGTTGGCCCTAATGGACGAATATTGAAGAGCAATGGAGTGTGCACCCAAGTATGATGGTGATGCTACTAACCAAACTCATATTATGTACTCCTTTATGTTATTTTGAGGCGAGTCCTAAAGTCTGGGTGGACTTATATGAGTGAGCGCACCACACAACATACATTCATGCAGCAGTGTGCATGGTCATGTGCAAGGTATATATGAGGAGAGAGAGAGAGAGAGAGAGAGAGAGAGAGAGAGAGAGAGAGAGAGAGAGAGAGAGAGAGGTATCATTCATGTGATGTGCCACATGGGGTATGCGGAGTAGGTCGGTCTACAAATACGAGGATTCACTCATACTGTTGCCTTTGAAATAGGGTCAGTAAGGTTGATTGTTATACCACGTATTTTTTAGGTAAGTATGAACATTTTTTTAAATTTTCATTTTCTCTTCATTGCTTTCATTTTTTCATCTTTTTATTCTTCTCGTCCTTTCGTCACGTTTTGATGCAGTCACAGGAGATCTCCTTGACTATATGTTGTGTTTTGTGAATGTGATTGTTTGCTGATGAAGGCTAATCGCCGCCACGTCCTGTATGTGTCGTAATTCTGTTATGTAAAGCTGCACTACTTTGTGTCATTTTATGTTGTCCAGAAAAACACAATACAGCGTCCTCAGAAAAGGAACAACGTTACGCCGTCGCCATTTTACCGGAAGCAACTTTACAGAACAATTAAGGAAAACACCGTATTTCCTGTAACTGTGTTGTGTAAAGCTGCATCACTATGTGTTATTTTATATTGTCTACATTTTCACAGCTTTACCGCAACTCACTAATTTTATTCACATACACATACCTGCATGTTGAGTGACCCCACGGACAGGATTAGGACGACCGAATCCAAATAAATAAGCGGTTTTTCTTTTGACCTCGCTATGGTTTTGCGACTAGTTTTGGGTTCAAAATTAGCCCAAGCAGACGTGATTAAGGTTAACTATCTCGGTGAGAGACGGCCGATGTCAGTCACATGGATGAAATAGGTAACTAGACCAAAACCAGAGACTGTGGTCATGTAGTGAGTGCACGGACTGGGGCCATGTGGTGATAACACATACTGGGGTCATATGAGTGCACAGATTGGGGTCATGTAGTTAGTGCACAAACTGGGGTCATATGGTGAGTGCACAGCCTGGGGTCATGTGGCGAGTACACAATCTGGGGTCATGTGGCGAGTGCACAATCTGGGGTCATGTAGTGAGTGCACAGACTGGGGTCATGTGGTGAGTGCACAAATTGGGGTCATGTAGTGAGTACACAGACTGGGGTATTGCGGCGAGTATCCAGACTGGGTTCATGTGGTGAGTATACCGACTGGGGTAATACGGCGAGAATACAGACGGGGGTTATGTGGCAAGTGCACAGACTGGGGTCATGTGGTGAGTATACAGACTGGGGTAATGCGGCGAGTATACAGACGGGGGTCATGTGGCAAGTGCACAGACTGGGGTGTCGTAAGTAAAGAATGTCGTAGTAGTTATTTGTTCTTCTTTACTACTTTAGTGTCGTCCCTGGAGTGAGGGGAATCAACACCCACATTTATTTTAATTCAATATCACTATCCTGGAGATATCCAGCAGACTCCGTCCACAACACTCCCTCAATCTGAAGACACCTTCTTCTCACTCTTACTCACCCCTGGATCATGCCCCCTCTCATTCATTCCCAACATAACATACTTGACAACTCTAGCTTCAACAAATAAAAACAAGACATTTATTAACGCAAAGAGTATATGTAGGAGAAGTGTGTGTGTGTGTGTGTGTGTAAGGTGTAGAATGTGTGACGTATATTCTAAAGTGTATATAGACTCAGATCAGTGTTCAGGAGTATAGTCATTCTCATCACTGTGCTGAGAACACACCAGCACCATGTATTCCAGACAAACAACCTCACCGAGGTGATGCTTCTCCGGTCACGTGAAGAGTTTATATGCTATCTCTCGAGGCATCCAGATGTTTGGACATCCATGACAAACACTGTCTAATGAGAGTCTTCAATCTAATTCACACTATGAATTTCCTCTGTTATTAACTGTTTGTTACTCAGAGAACTCTAACACTATTGTCACTGTTACTTGGGAAATCTTAATTGATCTAGTGTCATTGGTTGTAAAGATTCCCCATATTAACACCACAATCTGAATGTTCCAGGTATTTCTATAAATTTATATGAATGTTCCTGGTATCAGTGTTGTATATATATATAATGTTCTGACTGTTCAGTGATACAACTATCACTTGCTAAACATAAGTATCATCAGCATGTCCTGCTCAGCAGAAGCCAACTTGGGTATAAGCCCAATGTAGAGGCCTCTCAGCAACTTCTGTCTTCAAATCCTGAGCCATCATCTTCTAAACTGTGTTCTAGCTTCACTGTTGAATATCATAGCACACCTACATGGAACCTGTTGAGTAGAGAATACTATGGTGAGAGCAACTCAATCCTGGCCGGAATTAGGTGAGTGTAGGCCAATAGCAGCACTCAGATCTACAACAGAGATCCGATCTCTGTCATATGGCCAAACAGCTCATCACATGGTGTGAGACATGGCAACACCAGGAAAGAATAAAGGAACGGGTAGAAACCCAGCAGATGCCCTACTGGAAGATCCTACCATTTCACATTCCCCTCCTCCCTCCCAACCATCCCCAATCTCTCTAATTATTATCCCACTACATTGTCCTCAACTCCCTGAGTAAAATGATATATCACGCAAGCTAGTTAAAGCCACAAAATAGGATACTAGTGCCGACGCTTCAATGATACTTTCTAGCACCGCACTTATAGAACATTCTATCACCACACCTATAATACACTATATCATCACACCTATAAAACCTTATATCACCGCACAGTACTGTACTCTATTCCTAATCATACTCTAAGTTAGATATGATTAATATCAAACACACAACATCCACTGCATAGTGAAATTAGGAAGGTGAAGGGCAGCAGGTTAAAAAGAGGACGGAGTGGATGGGTCAAGCCGAAGACATTCTTCAACAGGTGTGTTCACTTGAGGACTTAGAATCTGGCGAGGAGTGGGTGCAAGTGCCAACAGACTTCTGCACATCCTTTTCAGTTTGCATCCAACTAGATAGAAAATGCAGACAAGAAAATCCGGCTGCTGTTGAGGCTAAAGTACAAGCGTTGATTTTCGAGAATTCGCTAGACGGTGACGCGGTCATCTACACAGATGGGTCGGTCGTCCGACATGTGAGAAGCTCATGGGCCTTTACAGCTCGGGTCGGAGGGAGAATTGTGAGGGAGGACTCTGGTGCTTTCACTGAAACCACAAGTAGCCTGACCATGGAAGTCATGGCAGTAAGTAAAGCAATAACATGGCTCGAGACACAGACATTCACTAGGGCATGTTTCCTCAGCGACTCAATGAACATGATCAAGAGGATAGAGGAGGGGTCGATCCGAAGAGAATGGTTGCTGCCTCTGGAGCGGTCTCGACTGGCAAAGATTAGTTTCATCTTCGTGCCAGGGCATGCGGGAGTACAAGGAAATGAGCGGGCTGACAAGCTCGCAGGTGAGGCTACTGTGGAGGGCGGACGCGCCATGGACCAGGCCGACATTCTGAATGCTCTACGAGAAGTAAGACTTTTGCGAGAACCAAGTGATGACTGTGAATCTACAACAATGGCCAGACTGCGAGAGCAGCAAATTAAAAGAGGGGTGGCCAAACAAGAACACTACGCAGGAAGCCAAAGAAGATTGATAAACCAACACAGAACTGGCGTCGTTAGCCGCTACACGTTGCGGGATTTGCTGAGGAGGGGATCCGAGCACTTATGGACTGAATGGTTCGATGTGCAATGAGGATGATCTGTCGACTAACTAACTAACTAACTAACTAGATATGATTAATAGAATACCATATGCCTATTTCCGGTTGAAGATTGAAACTATGCAATCCCTGATTGGATCTATGTCTGCCGATAATTATCAACACTTGGACACTATAGTCTCTTTCTAAAACACAACTCGGAAACTGCACCGATCCTTCAAACTTCAGAAATCTTGGTCGACTAACTCCACTTGTTTACCGCAACGGCCTTTATATCGGGATTGAGTGACGTCACCAAAAAGTCTAGACGCTGATCAGTCCAGAGTCTGGTTTTCTCCTCTTGTTTTAGACTAACTGGAGTCAATCCGCCGTCAAGTTTCCTTTCATCTGGGGAAATCCTTTGTCTCGTACAACAATAGTTCTGTCTGTCTGTGAACCAGAGAATTCCCCACATCACAAGACTCCATCCGACGTCTGGCCAGACATTCCGTCTATCACTTCAAAGGCTGACTCCCGCCTTGCAGACGGATGGCGTTATTATGTGTTTCTCGAACAACAACTTCTTAACAAAATGCCGACAGGGGTTAGACATTTTGACGCCACTTATTTTATTCCTCAGTCTATACACATCAAAGGGTTGCCTGTTTGTGCAGACGAATGTCTCCTTTTGTCATCGATCGAAACTAGCAAGTTTATTTTTCGTGACATGGGGTCATGTGGTGAGTATACAGACTGGGGTAATGCGGCGATTATACAGACGGGGGTCATGTGGCAAGTGCACAGACTGGGGTCATGTGGTGAGTACACACTCATCCATCCATCCTGTGCCATGCCGATAAGCGTGGGCGGTCATGTTGTGCCATCTCATTCGATCACCAGAGTCGTGGATCAGCTCCGTGTTTCTGTCTCTTGGCCAAGCCATCCATTTATTTACTTCACGGTCTTCCCCTTGGTCTCTTCCCTTCGATCTTGCCAGTTGTCACCATGCTCTGTGAGTGCACAGGTTGGGGTCATATAGTGAGTGGACAGGTTGGGGGTCATGTAGTGAGTGCACAGGTTGGGGGTCATGTAGTGAGTTCTCAGGTTGGGTTTCATGCAGTGAGTGCACAGGTTGGGGGTCGTGTAGTGAGTGCACAGGTTGGGGATCATGTAGTGAGTGCACAGCCTGGGGTCATGTGGCAAGTGCACAGACTGGGGTCATGTAGTGAATGCACAGGTTGGGGGTCATGTAGTGAGTGCACAGCCTGGGGTCATGTGGCAAGTGCACAGACTGGGGTCATGTCGTGAGTGCACAGGTTGGGGGTCATGTAGTGAGTGCACAGGTTGGGGGTCATGTAGTAAGTTCATAGATTGAGGGTCATGTAGTGAGTTCACAGATTGGGGGTCATGTAGTGAGTGCACAGGTTGGGGTCATGTAGTGAGTGCACAGGTTGGGGGGTCATGTGGCAAGTGCACAGACTGGGGTTATGTATTGAGTGCACAGATTGGGGTCGTGTATTACAACACCGGTATGATGGGAGGTGACTCGAAGAGTTGAGAACAACAATCGCTGTGGCAAATGTACCCTTTTGCAAGATGAAAAACATACTAGCTGATACAAAGAATTGCAACGTGAAAATGAGTGTTAAAGTGCTATATAGAACCTGTACTTCTGTATGGATGTGAGGCGTGGACATTGAGCAGACAAGCTGAAAATACCCAATGGCAGTGGGAATGTGGATTTCTGAGGAAAATGCATAGAATACAATGGACAAACGGAAAAAACAAATGACCAAGTCCTACAAGAAGCTGATAAAAACCATACACTGATTAGAGAAATTAGACGTATACAGTCACAATTTATTGAACACGTTATGAGAAGAAATACATGAGAGAACTTGGTGTCAGCTGGCAAGTTTGAGGGGAAAAGAATAAGGGTAAGGCAGAGAAGCACATACCTAGATGGCTTGACCACATGGCATGGTCGGGACAAGAACACTGAGCTGATCCACGACTCTGGTGATCGAGTGAGATGGCAGAACATGACCGCCCACGCTTACCGACATGGCACATGATGGATGGATGGAGAGAAGCACATACCTAGATGGCTTGATCACATGGCATGGTCGGGACAAGAACACGGAGCTGATCCACGACTCTGGTGGTGGTGTAAGATAGCGAAACATGACCTTCAGCGCTCCTCGGCATGGCACATGATGATGATGATGATGCTAATGAATATTGTATTTGGTGCGCACCAGGGTTGCATACGTAAAGGGATGAGGGTTGGAAGGACCGTTTTAGGTGCAACGGTTGTTGACCCGAGCGGTGCACAGAACTGGCTGCAAGAATACCAAGGCAGATTTACTCAGAAATAGCTTCTCCTCGCCGACAAAATGACGAGCAGGTGATAACTTCTATACTACAATAACAGGTTTGTAATGGCGAACAGATGACAGTCTGCTGGTCTCCCTGGCCAAGGAGTTAATGACATTGTTCATAATCCCGTATATTCACGTAGGAAAAACAGCAGCTGCGAGAATCAACAGCGTTTCACGCCGCACTGGTAACTTACGGGGCTATGTGAGCCGGTCGTTCAGAAAGCAATGGCATACTACAGAACGTAAAACTTGCCTGATACATCAACAGCAGCTGAAAAATGCTGGTGTTGACTGCAACGTCCTGTAAGGGATATGCAACATTTAAAAAAATGGCGAGCAGATGACAGCGTCTAGTCTACAATAATAGGTTTGTAATGACGAGCAGATGACAGTGTCTAGCTAGACTATAATAATAGGTTTGTAATGGCGAGCAGATGACAGCGTCTAGACTACAATAATAGGTTTGTAATGGCGAGCAGATGACAGCCTCTAGACTACAATAATAGGTTTGTAATGACGAGCAGATGACAGCGTCTAGTCTACAATAATAGGTTTGTAATGGCGAGCAGATGACAGCGTCTAGTCTACAATAATAGGTTTGTAATGACGAGCAGATGACAGCGTCTAGTCTACAATAATAGGTTTGTAATGACGAGCAGATGACAGCGTCTAGTCTACAATAATAGGTTTGTAATGGCGAGTAGATGACAGTGTCTAGACTACAATAATAGGTTTGTAATGGCGAGTAGATGACAGCGTCTAGTCTACAATAATAGGTTTGTAATGGCGAGCAGATGACAGCCTCTAGACTACAATAATAGGTTTGTAATGGCGAGCAGATGACAGTGTCTAGCTAGACTATAATAATAGGTTTGTAATGGCGAGCAGATGACAGCGTCTAGCTAGACTATAATAATAGGTTTGTAATGGCGAGCAGATGACAGCGTCTAGACTACAATAATAGGTTTGTAATGGCGAGCAGATGACAGTGTCTAGCTAGACTATAATAATAGGTTTGTAATGGCGAGCAGATGACAGTGTCTAGACTACAATAATAGGTTTGTAATGGCGAGCAGATGACAGTGTCTAGACTACAATAATAGGTTTGTAATGGCGAGCAGATGACAGTGTCTAGACTACAATAATAGGTTTGTAATGGCGAGCAGATGACAGTGTCTAGACTACAATAATAGGTTTGTAATGGCGAGCAGATGACAGTGTCTAGCTAGACTATAATAATAGGTTTGTAATGGCGAGCAGATGACAGTGTCTAGACTACAATAATAGGTTTGTAATGGCGAGCAGATGACAGTGTCTAGTCTACAATAATAGGTTTGTAATGGCGAGCAGATGACAGTGTCTAGCTAGACTATAATAATAGGTTTGTAATGGCGAGCAGATGACAGTGTCTAGACTACAATAATAGGTTTGTAATGGCGAGTAGATGACAGCGTCTAGTCTACAATAATAGGTTTGTAATGGCGAGCAGATGACAGTGTCTAGACTACAATAATAGGTTTGTAATGGCGAGCAGATGACAGCGTCTAGTCTACAATAATAGGTTTGTAATGGCGAGCAGATGACAGTGTCTAGACTACAATAATAGGTTTGTAATGACGAGCAGATGACAGCGTCTAGTCTACAATAATAGGTTTGTAATGGCGAGCAGATGACAGCGTTTAGTCTACAATAATAGGTTTGTAATGGCGAGCAGATGACAGCGTCTAGTCTACAATAATAGGTTTGTAATGACGAGCAGATGACAGCGTCTAGTCTACAATAATAGGTTTGTAATGGCGAGCAGATGATAATCTTTAATTGTCCATCAATTATCTGGCACCTTGCCATCTTGACAGATGATAATTTGTTACATTCTACTTAATAAAAAAGGCATGCTAACTACAACCCATGGCGGTAGCGAATGTGACTGACTCTGAACAATTCGCGCTGTAAATGTTCGTCCACAATGGATGCATGTAAACACATCGTCATTTCCACCATCATGCACAATCTGACGTCTCACACGTCCAATATGTCCAATGCCTGCAATAATTATCTTCTTGCCTTTATTCTATTTCTGATCTTCCACACAAATCGATCAGCGGCGACTTGCTCCCAATGTGCATTATCAATGCCTGTATCAATCATGCCCCGATTACACATATCTTTGTATCGTAGTAGAGGCCGACCCTGAGATCTCTTACCCATCTGTAATTCACCCCCCAAAAAAGACCTCCTTTGGTATTCTACCATCATCCATCCTCCTAAGATGTCCTATCCATCTAAGTCTACGAAGACTGAGCATGGGATATACCGTCACACAACCTGATCTTTCCAATACTTCAGTATTTGTGATTTTGTCTTGCCACTTAATGCCAAGTATTTTACTCAGACACCGCATATGAAAGCTGTTTAAACGTTTCTCTTGGCATGAGTAAGATGACTAGGTTTCACTGTCTTAAAGAAGTGTACTAAGGACATGACTTTTGTTTTTGGCAGTAGGTTTCCTGTTTTCCCACTCTCTTTGTTAACCTGTTCATTGTTGTTGCTGCCTTAACAATCCTGATGTTGATTTCCTGGTAACCCCGGTTGCACCTTGTGCCATAATCGGAGTCTGCTTCCTGCTAATTGTTAACCAAATTCATAACAAGCATTGGAGAATGCAGATGGTAGACGTCATTCTTCCTCAGAGTGAGTCTCAATTGCAGCATTACTTACTAAAAGCAACTCTCTGATCAGTACCCCCCTAATGTCGGTCTTAGCCTTCACTCTCTGAGCATTGTAAAGGCCACCATCTGAGCGTGAGTTAATGTATATACCTCCATCCTGATCACGAAAGGCATATTTCAACAGAAGTGAAGAGTTCCATCAAATAAATATGTGCATGAATTAATATTTGTTGAATGATAAGACCAGCATTGCTATATAGCAGTATGCTATTATGTTCGTGTGTACAGCATGTATTTCTTGTGTGTAACGAAGACAATGTACATATTGAGCACAGGTTGTAGACAGCTAAAGCCGGACAAACACTCCGATCTGACTGAACCGATGGACAGCTAGTATGCAGCCGTTCAAAGTGGATATGTTGCCCGATGAAGCCACAATCCCGGAGTCAGACCGTCTGTACCTGGACGTGGGTGGGACTGTCTTCATCGTGTCTCGCTTCGCCCTCAGAAGGTTCCCCTACACCAGGCTGGGCAAGCTGGCCATGACCTCGCTGCAGAGGGTGCACTTTGACCGCAACCCCAAGTTGATGGGCTACATCCTTGACCTCTACAGGACGGGCCAGCTCCACGTGCCCAGAAACTGCTGCAGGTAGGTCAGCCTCGATGTGGGGATAGGTTTACTGTCTGGCCAAGGTAAGGTTTACTGTCTGGCCAAGGTAAGGTTTACTGTTTAGCCAAGGTAAGGTTTACTGTCTGGCCAAGGTAAGGTTTACTGTCTAGACGGGGATAGGTTTACAGTCTGGCCAAGGTAAGGTTTACTGTCTAGACGGGGATAGGTTTACTACCTGGCAAGGGTCAGATTTATTGTCCGGCCAGAGATAGGATTACTGTCTGCCCAGGGATAGGTTTACTGTCTGGCCAGGGTCAGGTTTACTGTCTGGCCAGGGTCAGGTTTACTGTCTAGACGGGAATAGATTTACTGTCTAGTCAGGTTTACTGTCTGGCCAGGGATAGGTTTACTGTCTGGACGGGATCAGGTTTACTGTCTCGCCAGGGTCAGGTTTATTGTCTGGACGGGATCAGGTTTACTGTCTGGCCAGGGTCAAGTTTATTGTCTGGACGGGATCAGGTTTACTGTCTGGCCAGGGTCAGGTTTATTGCCTGGACGGGATCAGGTTTACTGTCTGGCCAGGGTCAAGTTTATTGTCTGGACGGGATCAGGTTTACTGTCTGGCCAGGGTCAAGTTTATTGTCTGGACGGGATCAGGTTTACTGTCTGGCCAGGGTAAGGTTTACTGTCTGGCCAGGGTCAGGTTTACTGTCTGGCCAGGGTCAGGTTTACTGTCTGGCCAGGGTCAGGTTTACTGTCTGGCCAGGGTGAGGTTTACTGTATTACCTAGAATAGATTTACCATGAGGTTTGAGGTGATGTATATTATCAATGTGTGTGTGTGTGTGTGTGTGTCACCTCCCTCGGCATGGAAATGAAGTGTGAGATGATGTATACTATTCATGTGTGTGTGTGTGTGTGTGTGTGCGTGCGCGCGTGCATGTGCGTGTGTCCCTTCTTCCAGCATGGCCATGAAGTGTGATATGTGTATTCCCTCAGCATGGCCATGAAGTGTGAGATGTGTATTCCCTCAGCATGGCAATGAAGTGTGAGATGTGTATTCCCTCAGCATGGCCATGAAGTGTGAGAGGATGTGTATTCCCCCATTATGGCCATGAAGTGTGAGAGGATGTGTATTCCCCTAGCATGGGCATGAAGTGAGAGATGATGTGTATTCCCCCAGCATGACCATGAAGTGTGAAATGTGTATTCCCCCAGCATGGCCATGAAGTGTGAAATGTGTATTCCCCCAGCATTGCCATTAAGTGTGAGATGATGTGTATTCCCCCAGCATTGCCATTAAGTGTGAAATGTATATTCCCCCAGCATTGCCATTAAGTGTGAAATGTGTATTCCCCCAGCATTGCCATTAAGTGTGAGATGATGTGTATTCCCCCAGCATTGCCATTAAGTGTGAAATGTATATTCCCCCAGCATTGCCATTACGTGTGAAATGTGTATTCCCCCAGCATTGCCATTAAGTGTGAGATGATGTGTATTCCCCCAGCATGGGCATGAAGTGTGAAATGTGTATTCCCCCAGCATGGCCATGAAGTGTAAGATGTGTATTCCCCCAGCATGGCCATGAAGTGTGAGATGATGTGTATTCCCCCAGCATGGGCATGAAGTGTGAAATGTGTATTCCCCTAGAATGGCCATGAAGTGTAAGATGTGTATTCCCCCAGCATGGCCGTGAAGTGTGAGATGATGTGTATTTCCCCAGCATGACCGTGAAGTGTAAGATGATGTGTATTCCCCCAGCATGGCCGTGAAATGTGAGATGATGTGTATTCCCCCAGCATGGCCGTGAAGTGTGAGATGTGTATTCACCCAGCATGGCCGTGAAGTGTGAGATGTGTATTATTCAGCATGGCCGTGAAGTGTAAGATGTGTATTCCCCCAGCATGGCTGTGAAGTGTGAGATGTGTAATCCCCTAGCATGGCCGTGAAGTGTAAGATCTGTATTCCCCCAGCATGGCCGTGAAGTGTAAGATCTGTATTCCCCCAGTATGGCCGTGAAGTGTGAGATGTGTATTCCCCTAGCATGGCCGTGAAGTGTGAGATGTGTATTCCCCCAGCATGGCCGTGAAGTGTGAGATGTGTATTCCCCTAGCATGGCTATGAAGTGTGAGATGTGTATTCCCCTAGCATGGCCGTGAAGTGTGAGATGTGTATTCCCCCAGCATGGCCGTGAAGTATGAGATGATGTGTATTCCCCCAGCATGGCCGTGAAGTGTGAGATGTGTATTCACCTAGCATGGCCGTGAAGTGTGAAATGTGTATTCCCCTAGCATGGCCGTGAAGTGTGAGATGTGTATTCCCCAGTATGGCCGTGAAGTTTGAGATGATGTGTATTCCCCCAGCAAGGCCGTGAAGTATGAGATGATGTGTATTCCCCCAGCATGGCCATGAAGTGTAAGATGTGTATTCCCCCAGCATGACCGTGAAGTGTGAGATGATGTGTATTCCCCCAGCATGGCCATGAAGTGTGACATGTGTATTCCTCCAGCATGGCCATGAAGTGGAGATGTGTATTCCGCCAGCATAGCTATGAAATGTGAAATGTGTATTCCCCCATCATGATTATTAAATGTGAGATGATGTGTATTCCTCCAGCATGGCCATCAAGTGTGAGATGGTGTGTATTCCCCCAGCATGGCCATGAAGTTTGAGATTATGTGTATTCCCCCAGCATGGCCGTGAAGTGTAAGATGATGTGTATTCCCCCAGCATGGCCATGAAGTGTAAGATGTGTATTCCCCCAGCATGACCGTGAAGTGTGAGATGATGTGTATTCCCCCAGCATGGCCATGAAGTGTAAGATGTGTATTCCCCCAGCATGGCCGTCAAGTGTGAGAGATGTGTATTCCCCCAGCATGGCCATGACGTGTTAGATGTGTATTCCCCCAGCATGGCCGTGAAGTGTGAGATGTGTATTCCCCCAGCATGACCGTGAAGTGTGAGATATGTATTCACCCAGCATGGCCGTGAAGTGTGAGATGTGTATTCTCTCAGCATGACCGTGAAGTGTGAGATGTGCATTCCCCCAGCATGGCCATGCAGTATAAGATGTGTATTCCCCCAGCATGACCGTGAAGTGTGAGATGATGTGTATTCCCCTAGCATGGCCGTGAAGTGTGAGATGATGTGTATTCCCCCAGCATGGCCGTGAAGTGTGAGATGTGTATTCCACCAGCATGGCCGTGAAGTGTGAGATGATGTGTATTCCCCCAGCATGGCCGTGAAGTGTGAGATTTGTATTCCCCCAGCATGGCCGTGAAGTGTAAGATGTGTATTCCCCCACCATGGCCGTGAAGTGTTAGATGTGTATTCCCCAGTATGGCCGTGAAGTGTGAGATGATGTGTATTCACCCAGCATGGCCGTGAAGTGGAGATGTGTATTCCCCTAGCATGGCTATGAAATGTGAAATGTCTATTCTCCCATCATGGTTATTAAATGTTAAATGATGTGCATTCCCCCAGCATGGCCATGAAGTGTGAGATGATGTGCATTCCCCCAGTATGGCCATGAAGTGTGAGATGATGTGTATTCCCCCAGCATGGCTATGAAGTGTGAGATGATGTGTATTCCCCCAGAATTGCCGTGAAGTGTAAGATGATGTGTATTCCCCCAGCATGGCCATGAAGAGTAAGATGTATATTCCCCCAGCATGGCCGTGAAGTGTGAGATGTGTATTCCCACAGCATGGCCGTGAAGTGTGAGATGATGTGTATTCTTCCAGCATGGCCGTGAAGTGTGAGATGTGTATTCCCCCAGCATCGCCGTGAAGTGTGAGATGTGTATTCCCCCAGCATGGTCATGATGTGGAGATGTGTATTCCCCCAGCATGGCTATGAAATGTGAAATGTGTATTCCCCCATCATGGTTATTAAATGTGAGATGGTGTGTATTCCCCCAGCATGGCCGTGAAGTGTGAGATGTGTATTCCCACAGCATGGCCGTGAAGTGTGAGATGTGTATTCCTCCCAGCATGGCCGTTGTCAAAGACTGAAGCATAGAGGTCTGAGGTCTGCCTCAAGATAGAAGACCACCGGGAAGAGTGGTCAACCTCAAGCAGATCAGAGGTAACACAGTGCCCCGGTATGAGGGCAGGGTAGGTGATAGGAAGGGGGACTATTAACTAGTTCTCTCATGAGACACGGAGGCGTCGACCAGATAGTTAGTACTCTGGTCACGGCAGAATCACGCCTACGTGATAGCCACAGAGAAGTGGATTGCCACTCAATAGGAGACGGCTGCTATAAGCGTGCTGAGTGTGACAGCACGCAAAAAGTCGAAGGACGCACAAGGTCCTTCCGCGTGCTGTGTAGCCACGCGAGGAGAAGAATCAGACTGGGGACTGACTTCTTAGCGAGCGCACCGTTTAGTGTCGATAGGGGTTTCTGTAGCCAAGTAGATAGAGATTAGCAATAGGCTTAGGAAACTAGTGATAGGCAATTCTGTGGCTTTGTGTGTGATTTGATAGCGACTGTTTTGTAAATGTAAAGAGCCAACGGCGATAAAATGTATCCTCTCACACGACTTGCAAGTTTCTTGTGTGGTGCGAGAGAAGTAATCCTATGATGCCTGAAACATCGGTTGCTGACAGGCGAGGATTAAAGTGGTGTCAGAAGTGTGGCTTGGACAAATGTTCAAGCTATTACACTCACCCACGGCTCTAGACTAAGGTTACTAGTAGTGAATTACAAGGTTTAATTTGTGTCAGTGACTGATGACGTGTGCAGACTAGAACAAGTTGCGAGCTGAGCTGTGCCTATCGTGACAAAATAATGTTTATTTGTGTTTAATTAAATATTGTGTACTTATATTCACGTGTTCTTCGAAGGTGTAAGTATTGATATTATGACTTTCTTTCATTTATTTATGTAAGTACTTATTTGTTTATCAATAATTATCAAATATGATTCATGGCGGAGCGATACACCTGCCGGCAACATTATCGATTTTTGCAAGCTAAAAATAGCGCTGCGCCTCTGACGTATTGCGACTGACAAACAGTTGTTTTACGCCATTTGCATTCAGCATCTGATTGTTTACAAATCGCCAAGCTGCTGCCCGCCTGAATCTGTACTTTATATTAACTATTATTTGTTTATTTAAGTTAGTGAATGAATATATTTATTTATTTAAACAATATTATTACATTTATATTTATTTTAAAGCAGTTATTGAATTTTTTTCGTACTTTTTTTATTTGTTTACCGTCGCGATGGCACTACTTTTTGGCTATGCAAATTATACTTGGTCTGCACAACACTTCCATAGATTAAACTAGAGTAGGAACGAAACGCATAAAACGTTAGAACGAAGACAGGACATTGACATTTAATATTAATTAATTTACATTGTATTTGTCTGGGGGCATGTCATTGTGATCGTACCAATTTGTCTAAAGTAATATGTCGTTTGCAATTTGTTAATTGTTGCTGCTCTTGTAAACCAGGGTGAACAACAGCCGAATAGAAAAGTAACTCGTGTGTATGCCGCAGTGCCAAACGATTAGACCTGAGTTGCCAAACGATTGTGCCTGATTTTCTGGAACATTAAGATGAGTATACTCAACGTATTTGGCATGCAATGTGATTAATAATGCATCTCTTTTTCAGCGTGTGATGTATTAGCATATTTTTGTGCTCTGTTTTTTCAGGGAAAAATCTTCCAGGTTATAAACTAAGAGTACAATTGGTAGTGCTCAGAGATTAAGAAACATAACATATCTAAGATAAATAAGTGATTATAGAGGTCAGTGCCTGTTAACGCTAGCTAATTACCCAACAACATGGCTACTTTAGCTGATTTCATAAAAGCAGGTAAAGAGTTACAATACACAGGAAAGGAGCTAGAACAATATGCTGATCAAAAATTTAAAGAAGCAAAAGATGCTGAGAGAGCTGAACAGACACGAAAAGAAGATGTGGAGAGAGATGAACGCGCACGAGAAAGACAACACCAAAAGGAGATTGCAGAACTAGCTGAAATAACAAAACAGAAAGAAATAGAGATTAAACATAAAGAAGTAGAATTAAAACAGAAGCAGTTAGAACATGATAAGGAGATTAAGCTAAAGCATTTATATCAGGAGAAAGAATTAAAGCAAAAAGAGATAGATGAAATGGCAAGAGTTAAGGAAAAACAAATACAAGTGGAATCAGAAACACAGTTAAAGATGAAAGGTATGGATGTAGACTCACACGTAGAGATCTCTGCTACTAAATTAAAAAGTCAACAAGAAGAAAATAAGTTTAATAAGTACAAAAATATTATTAAACCATTCTGTAAAGAAGATTCCATATCAGCCTGGACAGAAAATGTCGAGTATCAGTTTAAATACCACCAAGTTCCAATAGAGATGTGGGCTATGATTTATATGAAGAACCTGAGTGGTGAGCCCCTTAAGGTGATAGAATCAATACCAACTGATCTTAGATCTAACTATCAGTACATCCATGATAGGATAATGCAACACTTTTTACTTGATGCCCCTGGGTATCAGGTTCAGTTCTCAAATTTAAAACCAAAACCTAGTGAGACTTTCATTGATTACGTCTCAAATGTCCAAAGTGTACTAGATAGGTGGCTTAAGGCAGCGAACATAGGAAAAGACTTTGACAGACTTAAAAATTTAATAGCCATGGGTAAAGTCATATCCACTATACCATCTCCTTTTGCTAAATTCCTGCAGCAGTCAGATATTGAGACCATAGAACAATTTGAAAAGAAAGGCTCTGCATATTGTTCCTCAAATAGAGATATTTTTAAGACATCAAGTAGCGACTCTGAAATAGTTTCTTTTGTAAAGGACCAACCTAAAAACTATCAGAGTAATAGAAAACCATTTCATAGAGTCGACAAGAAAGATAAGAAGGTGTCGAAATGTGTCTACTGTCAACTTTTGCATGACACTTATTCTATGTGTGATAAATCGCCTAATTATCCGGCACATCTTGAAAATGTCATTAAGAAGCAACAAAACAAAAGAACTGCATACAGGCGTGCAGTCAAATGCTTCTTCTGTTCCAGCTACGGCCATTATTCAAATAAGTGCCTGGGGCGCCAACGTATGAAAGCCAACAATGCTATTTTGATTGATACATCTTCTGATAGTGGTAGTGAGACTGAGTGTGAAGTTGAAAATGAATTACCTTTTAACCAATCTGAAGATGTGTGTTGTGTAAACGATATATTGAGCTTTGACAGTTGTGAGCGATGTCACCAATTTCATGCAGACGGAAAATTAGAATGTGGACATACAGTACCATTCTCAACTGAGAGTGTAAATGCAGCATTAGCCTCCAGAGGCAATTTGGTGTTCCACAATGCAATGGTCAACGACAGACCATGCCAATGTTTGCTGGATAGCGGCAGCACCCTTATTGGTCTTAGAAAGGAACTGGTGAGTCCAAATGATTATACAGGTGACTCTGTCAAATGCCGAACCTTTTCGGGTAACATTGAAATTTACCCTTTGGCCAAAGCCCGTATTAACACTCCTTTCCTTTCTGGTACCTTTACTTGTGCAATACTTGACAACCCTTGTACTGATTTAATTTTGGGTTGCTTACCCCAATTGAAACAATGCACTAGCGATGAAATAGCTACATGGGAAAAATTAAATGCAGCTAATGCAACAACCAGAGCAGACGCTATGAAACATCAAGATACACAACAAGATGAGAGACTACTGTTGCTATCACCAACTAGCACGGATGATACCACCAGACAAAAATTTATAGAACAGCAGAAAGCTGATCCTAGTGTGTCTCCATATTTAAAATTATGGAAAGAAAGAGCCAAAGTGACAAAAAACGCATCGTGGTTCTTTAGACTTAGTAATGGTATTCTTACTAGGTATTATACAACTGGTAACCATGAGATTCAGCAAACGGTGTTACCTGTACAACACCGCCTAACTGTGCTAAAGATTGCACATGAGTCACCGTTTGCTGGTCACCTTGCATATGACAAAACCAGGGCCAGAATTCAGGCTCATTTTTATTGGCCAGGTTTTTGTAATGATATAAAATTATTTTGTCGTTCTTGTAATGTCTGTCAACAACTAGTACGTAAGGGGAAACATCCTACAGCTGAAGTACAACCTTCTACACTGGCTTCTAGGCCATTTGAGAGTGTGGCGGTAGATATTGTTGGACCCCTGAATCAGGTGTCCAGCAAAGGAAATCGCTTCATATTAACGATGGTCGACCTATGTTCAAGGTGGGTTGAGGCAGTAGCTTTGAAATACATCACCTCCAAAGATGTTGCCAATGTATTTCTACACCTGTTCTCACGATTCGGATTTCCACGACCATCTTATCCGATCGTGAAACTCAATTCATATCGGCTGCAACGCAAGCCCTTACAAAAATGTTAGGGATTAAACAGCATTTTACAACAGCGTACCATCCAGCCAGCAATGGTATAGTAGAGAAAATTAACGGAGATCTTAAGCATATGCTGGCTAAGGTAACAGCAGAAAACCCAGCTGATTGGGATACACTGTTACCAACAGTGCTGTTCGCCTATCGGGAGATTCCCCATTCAAGCACGGGTTTCTCACCATTTGAATTAGTATACGGGGCTAACCCACGTGGACCCCTAACCATTTATCATCAGGTAATAACTAATTCCATCGAAATTCCAACCCCAAAAACACCTTATGAAATGGTGACAGAAACACGAGATAAAATCATGAAATCGTGTATCATAGCTAAGGCAGCTTTGGAGAGGAAGGGTCAAATCTACCGCCAATACGCAAACAAAGGTGCGAGAACAATTGATCTTGAATCAGATCAAGACATACTTTTGTTACTTCCAGACAAACGAAATTTATTATTGACCTCATGGCAAGGGCCATTCAAGGTGGTACGAAAAATTTCAGATGTCGACTATGAAATATCGATAAACGGACACTTAAAGATATTTCATGTCAACATGTTGAAACCCTACTTTTCACGACAAGAGACAGAAGTAGAGACAGACGAACACAGTGCACCCACACCTAGTGATGAGACGACAGACGTACACAACGCAACTACACTAGTTAGCGAGACTGGCAAATCCGACGAGATGCATACACTTAGTGAGATTACAGAAAACGCACTTAGCACCACTACCGTACTGAATCAGGTAGACGACGACGGAATGGAACTACCTGTTCCTATTGTGGACAAGACTGCGACATTAGATAGCATACGGATAGAACAGGGACTAACAGACGTCCAACGACGACAATTAATAGAATTAGTGACGGAGTATAAAGACATATTTTCTGACATTCCAGGTAGGACGGGCAGAATCGAGCACTCAATTCTTCTTTCGGACTCTAAGCCTATAAAATGCAGGCCGTACTCTATCCCACTCAGCTATAGAGAAAATCTAAATAAGGAAATTCTTAATTTAGAAGCTAGTGGGATCATCCAGAAATCTACATCTGAGTACGCCTTTCCAATCGTCCTAGTTAAGAAAAAAGACTCCACAATTCGTCTGTGTGTGGACTATAGAAATCTCAACAACGTCACTAAGATCGACGCAGAACCAATTCCTTCCTGCGAAGATCTTATTCTTGACATGTCCACCTCAAAAATCTTTTCTAAATTAGATCTTACTAAGGGATATTGGCAGGTCCCTATGCAAGCTCAATCCATTCATCTTACTGCTTTTTCAACACCTTTAGGACTTTACGAGTGGCGTTTTCTCCCTTTCGGACTTCGAAACGCTCCTGCCACTTTCGTACGCTTAACTAGAGATCTACTTCATGGAGTGACGAATACAGTGACGTATATAGATGATATATGTGTCCATACAGATGACTGGACAACACACTTACTGAAACTAAGACATGTCTTCGATAGGTTGCGACTCTTCGGTCTCACTGTCAAACCGAGCAAAGTTGAATTGGGCCTACAAGAAATTGATTTTTTGGGTCATGTCATTTCACAAGGTCAACTAAAAACTGACAATAGAATTATTACCAAAATTATGAACCTGACCATGCCTACAACAAAGAAGCAGGTCAGAAGTCTTTTGGGTTTAGTAAATTACTATAGCAAGTTTATACCAAACTTAGCGGAAATTACAAGTGTATTTTCAAATGTTTTAAAAGCATCTGTAAAATTAGATGTCAAAGATGCATTATTAATTTCTGCATTGTCAAAATTGATAATCCTGTTTAGTAATGTACCAATCCTCCGCTTGCCTAATCCTAGGCTCGTTTATTATCTTAGGACAGATGCCAGCAGGATCTCCATCGCTGCAGTACTAGGCCAGTTTTATGATGGCATCTTCCATCCGATTTGCTACGTGAGCCGTAAGATCACACCTGCTGAGTCCAGATATTCCATATCAGAGTTGGAAGCCCTAAGCGTCATCTATGCGGTGAGGAAGCTGCATCGATTTCTAGCGGGTGTTCACTTCGATGTCCAGACAGACAACTCCCCAATCACGGTCATACAAAGTGGTGTGCACCGGAATGACCGTATATACAGGTGGTCGTTAATACTACAAAATTATACTTTTAGTATAGAGCATATTAAGGGTAAGGACAACATTCTGGCAGATACCCTTAGTCGACCATCTGAGGTAGAAATACCAGATATCCCACATGAGAGTGTAGAGTAATAGAGGTTAAATTAGTTCATTAGAATAGTCTATATGAAATATTTTACGAATACATAGACATTATGTTCTGAACTAGGTACTAAGAACAGGGAACTACTATGTGTCCGTAGACAGGAAAATAAGAACTGTACTCCGTGAACCAGTATATCACCTTGTGAACTAAGACAGCTCGTTACATACTAAGCTCCATATTTGTACCGGTGAATCATCTGTGTGAATCAGGGAAAAACAGTGTCAGAACAGTGCATAAATAATAGACACGAAAATACTTGTCTACGACACCAGCAAACTCTACAGGTGCAATACCCATAGGACACAAGTATGACTGTGTAATGTATTTAATATACCCAGGACAATTGTGTATATATACTATGCCAATGAAAGCAATGTCTAAACATTAGGGCAACGACTAACCTGAGGTATTTAAATACCATGTATATATAGACTCATTGTGATATGTATTATAACGTTTTAATATAGTGATAAATTATAGTTAGATTAGGTCACTCTAAGATACATTTAGATTTAGGAAATATAATAGTTTTCATTTTCTTTAATAGTTTAGATAGATCATTAATTTACCCACTTACTTAGCGTAAAAGTAGATTAGGATAGTAATTTAAACGTAATAACATCTAATTATAACTAGGATAAAATGTTTAGATAGTAATAGTACCATTTAGTTTGTTACATTTCACTTTGGTTCATTTCACTAGAGTTCATGCCATCTTAATGAACCAGTCCATTTAACAAACTTATTCATTTAATACTATGATTAATTTACACCGGTTAGGATAAAAGAATTATACAAATAAACATACATCATTTACACCATTTAGAGTAAAAATATCAATCATATATTTTTTTTTCATTTAAAAACATTACTCATAATTTTGTGATATTTCACATTACCCATGTTAGAAAGGGACATAATTTATTACATTTCACATTACCCATTTTAGTTAGTTACATAACTCATCTCACATCAATTTCATTTTAAATAGTTAGATTAATTCCCTTAAATTAGATTAAAATAGGTAACACATTAAATACATATTTATAGAACTAGTATTAGTATTTCAGTATTTAGAGTATTATTTCAATAGAATATAATGGTTAATAATACCAGGGTACAAACCATCAACCCTTTTTCTTACATGTAAATATGTTGTAAATACATGACTCGTGCAGCAATTTACGCACAGTCATGAAGCTCAACTTTCTCAAACTGAGCCAAACTTGTACGGTGTCACTCCAAGGTTTTTAAATAATTGTGAAGGTAAAAGATGTGTGACAGAAGTGTAAAAGTGAGAGCATATGTAAATTATACAAGAGAGAGTGAGATCAGTCAGCGGATTTTTTTTCTGCCGCTCAACGCGACTTTTTTATTTTTTGTCTGCGTCAAATGTTTGCTTTCGATGTTGAAAGTGTGCTGTCTTGAATGTGTTGTGTGTAGTTTAGTGTAGATCCTAGAGAAAGTATTTTAAGTCTCATAAGACGGAAACGTAGTCACGAATTAGTGTTATACACTGGTTTGTGGCCACATTTAACCGAATTATGGCACTTGAAAAACTAACTTACATACTTATAAATAAACACACATGTTAGAAGTTAGATTATACTATTAGTTAGATCCAAACACGCAAACATCCAGGAAAACTAACATGTAAATTGCATACATTTTCGGTAGATCAAAGGGAGATAACTCCGGGTCAGGGGACACAATAGACAACGAAACACTAACTTAACAGTGAAAGATAACTTTACACGCGGAAGCGAGATAGGTTAAGCCTGTCGCACACAGCTTATGTAATGGTTGTTTAATATTATATGGGGGACATGAAGCAATTCATGTGTTGACCCTAAGAAAGTCAACTTTGTATGGGTAGTGAGTTAATTTGCTATTTGAGGGCAGGTCTTATAAGACAATGGTCCGGTTCAGACATACCTCTAATTAATATAATATTGCGATTGAGAAGAGGGCTCACGTCAACCAGACAAGTTTGTGGCGATTGCCAGTAGCCAAGTAAAGTGATACTACATTGTGACAATAGTCAGTAGAAGTCTATTGAGTTACCCAAAGCCAGGCTATCAGCAGTCTTTGACAAAAATTAGATACACTAATTTTTTAGAAACCTCTTGCGTCACAACCAAGGAGTCAAAGTTGGTGACGCAACACAGGAGGGGAGGGTGTGTGTCAAAGACTGAAGCATAGAGGTCTGAGGTCTGCCTCAAGATAGAAGACCACCGGGAAGAGTGGTCAACCTCAAGCAGATCAGAGGTAACACAGTGCCCCGGTATGAGGGCAGGGTAGGTGATAGGAAGGGGGACTATTAACTAGTTCTCTCATGAGACACGGAGGCGTCGACCAGATAGTTAGTACTCTGGTCACGGCAGAATCACGCCTACGTGATAGCCACAGAGAAGTGGATTGCCACTCAATAGGAGACGGCTGCTATAAGCGTGCTGAGTGTGACAGCACGCAAAAAGTCGAAGGACGCACAAGGTCCTTCCGCGTGCTGTGTAGCCACGCGAGGAGAAGAATCAGACTGGGGACTGACTTCTTAGCGAGCGCACCGTTTAGTGTCGATAGGGGTTTCTGTAGTAGATAGAGATTAGCAATAGGCTTAGGAAACTAGTGATAGGCAATTCTGTGGCTTTGTGTGTGATTTGATAGCGACTGTTTTGTAAATGTAAAGAGCCAACGGCAATAAAATGTATCCTCTCACACGACTTGCAAGTTTCTTGTGTGGTGCGAGAGAAGTAATCCTATGATGCCTGAAACATCGGTTGCTGACAGCCGTGAAGTGTGAGGTGTGTATTCCCTCAGCATGGCCATGAAGTGGAGATGTGTATTCCCCCAGCATGGCTATGAAATGTGAAATGTGTATTCCCCAATCATGGTTATTAAATGTAAGATGATGTGTATTCCCCCAGCATATCCATGAAGTGTGAGATTTCTTCTTCTTCTTCTTTCGTTCGCTTGAAATATGTCTATATCTGCAATGTCGTCTCTTGCATGAATTGAACTGTTTTTTTCAGTTCACACAGTGGTCCATAGAGTTTATCTTCCACTGTCGTCTCTCTAGGCCAGAAGGTTTGCCTAGATATGTTATATTTTGGGCAGTCTTGGAGTATGTGCTCTGCTGTCTGCGACGCCAATCCACATGTGCACATGGCTGTTTCACCAATCTTGAATTTTGTATACATGTGGTTGCGTAATCTATTGTGTCCTGTTCTGAGGCGCAGAATAATGACTTGTTCTGGTCTGTCCATAATGTGGTAGTCATCTTGAGCAGGTTTTGGTGGCTTTCTGACTGATTTGATCATTCTTTTCTTTTGGTGGTATGTAACGGGCACATGAGGCTGTTCCTCTTTGGCTCCTTCCTTAGCCAATTGATCAGCTCTGTCGTTTCCGGGTACTCCACAGTGGGATGGTATCCACTGTATGGTGACTTTATGCTGACTGCTAAGTTCAGAAAGTAGTGTCCTTAATACTGGCAATTTCCCAGAGAGGAGCGCCTCGAGTACTGATTTTGCATCTGTTAGTAGCACCACAGGTTGTGTACCATTGCTGTTATTTAGTAATTTCTCTGTTGCTATCTTGATTGCCTCAATTTCGGCATCATAGTTATGGCAGTACTTTCCTGTCGGTACTCTGGCTGTGTCCCTAGTATTATTTGGGTATTCTATGTACACTCCCGCTCCTCCATTTCGAACAGCATTTTGTGCTGACCCATCTGTGTAGACTCGGATCCAGAGGTCCTGTGGGTATTCTTCATCAAGGAAGCTGAGAGTGGCTGTTCTGCGCTGCACACTGTTCTGTTCTTCCTTGTCAAATATTCCTCTCACTTTTGTCTGGATTTGTAACGATAGTCTATGCTCATCTTTCCATGGAGTTCGCTCTGGAATAGTTGTTAGGGGGATACCAACTGTGGGCAGATCAGTGGTTTCTCTGCAGTCGTTTGGCCTGGTGGATAAAACTACTTCTTTTCAACCGCCCCATAGCTAGGTTTTCAAATCTGTTCTTCATAGGGTGGCCTGGCAAGCTGAGGAACTTTTCTGCTTGTATTAGCGTTTTCGTATCTCTGCGCTCACTCAGTGCCTGTGTCCTCCCCATCTTCTCCATTTCCACTATAGGGGTTGATCTCATCCCTCCTGTGGTGACTCTAAGTGCTTGATTTTGCACCTTGTCCAGCTCTTGTAGTGTGGTATTTGATGCTGAACACCACGCAGTTGACCCATATTCCAGGTGTGGTCGTATGCTCTGTTGGTAAACTTTGCTAAGTATTTTCGTACTGGCTCCCCATGTGGTTCCACTTAGCTTTCTCAGGATGGCTATTTTCCTTCTGGCTTTTGCTACTGCTTTGTTGATGTGCTTTCTACATAACTGCTTGCCATCAAATGTTACTCCAAGGTATGTTGGTTCTTTATCTTCTCTTAGGGGTGTTCCATTTATCTGGATGATCCCTGCCTTTTGTTTTGGAGAGAGGGTAAATAGGGTGGTGCTGCACTTGTCAGTGTTTATGCTGACACACCATCTATTTGCCCATGCAGCAAATGTATCTACAGCTCTTTGTAGCAATCTGGTGGCCACTGATGCATATTCATTTGTGCTCCATAGAACCAGGTCATCGGCGTACATTGCCGCTTTAATTCCATGCGGTAGGTGAGCAACAAGATCATTGATGAAGATTAGAAAAAGTGTGGGGGACAAGACTCCGCCCTGGGGGACACCGTTACGCAGTAGTACTTTCTTGCTCTTGAGTCCGTCTATCTGTACTCGGGCTCTTCTGTTGTGCAAGTATGCTTTCACCCATTTGTACATTCTTCCATTGACTTTGCAGTTTCTCAGTTTCTTCATCAGACCTTCTTTCCAGACTTTGTCAAAGGCTTTCTTCAGATCTATCCATGCCGCAAGCACCAGCTTCTTCTCTTGGAATGCATCCTCAATTTCTTGAGAGAGGTAGGTTGTCTGATCTTCCGTAGAGTAGCACTGCCTAAAGCCAGCCTGCTGTGGCACAAGGATGTTTTTACTTTCAATGTACCACTGCAGTCTGTGATTGATGATGCGCTCCAGTGTTTTGCAGAGACAGCTGGTGAGGCTAATTGGTCTGTAGCTAGAGGCAATGGAACCATCTTTCCCTGATTTTAGGAGGGGTATCATGATTGCTTCTCTCCAGGCTTGTGGAACACTGCCTAAGGTCCAGCTGTTATTGAAGATCTGCAACAGCTTTGTTTTAGCCTCTGTTCCTAGGTTCCTGATCATTTCATTGGAGATACCATCAGCTCCTGGTGACTTTCTCATTTTCAGTTTTGATATGGCTAGCTCCAGTTCGCTGATTGTGATGGGTGCCTCCAGAACCTCATGTACTATTTCCTTCTGTCCTGTATGTTGTCGTTTCTCTCGAATCTCTTGTTGTTTCTCTGGACTAATTTTGATATTGCTATCTTGTGCGAACGAGTCCGCAAAATGGTCAGCTGCTTGCTTTCTTGTTAAGATTTTTCCATCTTTATGTAGTGCAATTTTTGAGTTTCTCCCTGTGCCCTCATCGTTAAGTTGTTTTATTAGCTTCCACAATTTCCTTGTGTCTCTTTCAAAGTTCAGAGACTCCGTTTTCTCCTGCCAGCTTTTCCGTCTAGCCTGCAGCTTGGCCCTTTGAAATTTGGCTTTTGCATGCTGGAATTTATTGTGGTGCTCTTGGCTGGGTGTGGCCTCTGCTTGCTTTCTACACACTTCAACATCATTATGCAACTGTTCCAGTTCACTACTCCAGTAGGGTTTATATTGTTTACGGGCTCCTTTTGGTACTGTTTCTCGCGCTGCCTGTAGTATGCATTTCCCAAACTCTTCAACTGCTTTATTTATGTCTTTCTCAGTGTTCAGGTTTCTAACCAGTATGCTGGTGCGATGCTTGTACATTGCCCAGTCTGCTTTCTTGTAGTTCCACCTCGAGAGGGTGCTGCTGTCACTTACAAGCTCATTTTCTACGGTTAGAAAGACTGGCCGATGGTCACTGCCACCAAGTTGTTTCCCAACAGTTCGTGTAATGTTCCACTCCAGGTCTGGTGAATGAAAAGCCAGGTCAGGTGTAGTTGTAGAGTGCCATGATCTCGAGTAGAAAGTATGTGGGTCGGACGGCTTGTTAATCAACATGAATCTATTCTCATCCTGCCAGTCTTCCAGTCTCTCTCCTCTCTGGTCCATGTGATCATAGCCCCAGCTCTGCGAGTGGCTGTTGAAATCGCCAAACACAATCATTTTTTCTTTTAGTGGTAGAGTGTCCAGTGCCTGTGGGCGGTCACTTGGACAGTAGTAATTGATCAGATGTAGATCTGTATTACGTGTCTTAAGTTTAAGTGTCTGATACTCAGCCCCTTCCATGTAGACTTTGATTTGGGAAGCCATGATGTTATTTCTTACAAGGGTCAGTATCCCACCTTTTCGCCTGTTCTTTCGGTCAGATCGGTAACACTGGTAGCCTCTGATTTTGAAGGCTATATTTTCATTGAGGTGAGTTTCTTGCAAGCAACATATGCTTACTTTTTCTTGGTCCAAGATTTTTTCTAATTCTATTTTTTTGTTGCTGACTCCCTCCGCATTCCAGTGCATTATTTTAAGTCTTCGTTTAGTATGGCCAGTCGTCCTATTCTCATGTCCCCTGGCTCCACAGGACATCTGAGAAGGACCTCCAGTAGTTGGGGTTGGACCCTTTCGAGACATAGGGCCCGGCACTGCACCTGCCTGGGGGTCCAAAGCAGGGCGAGCACCATAACGATTAGCAGTAGTCGACATATTCCATTTTGCGTGATTGCGTGGCATCCTGATTTCTGTGGTGCGCCTCTTGGCTGGTTGCCTCTGTCTTCAGCACCTTTCTTTGCTAGAGCAGAGTGTGGTCTCACTCGAGTGTAGATGTGTACGCGCGCACACACCTGTCTGCGCATGCATGTACGTGCATACACATCTAGAGCATACTGGTTATTTTCCGGCGCCAGAGACTCGCCGTCGCCCCTTCTCCTGTTAGTTTAAACAGGCCCGCCACGTGAAGGCCAGGAGTTGGACTTTTGCTGCATAGGTTATGTATTCACGAGCCATTGAGGTATTTGAGCAATGTTGGGCGCTCACCCCAACACCGCGCCTCGGCTACATACAGCAACATTTGGAACCCAAGTGTGAGATGATGTGCATTCCCCCAGTATGGCCATGAAGTGTGATATGATGTTTATTCCCCCAGCATGGCTATGAAGTGTGAGATGATGTGTATTCCCCCAGCATTGCCGTGAAGTGTAAGATGATGTGTATTCCCCCTGTATGGCCATGAAGTGTAAGATGTGTATTCCCCCAGCATGGTCGTGAAGTGTGAGATGATGTGTAATCCCCCAGCATGGCCGTGAAGTGTGACATGTGTATTCCCCAAGCATGGCCGCGAAGTGTAAGATGTGTATTCCCCCAGCATGGCCATGAAGTGTGAGATGTGTATTCCCCCAGCATGGCCGTGAAGTGTGAGATGTGTATTCCCCCATCATGGCCATGAAGTGTGAGATGTTTATTCCCCCATCATGGCCGTGAAGTGTGAGATGTGTATTCCCCCAGCATGGCCATGAAGTGTGAGATGTGTATCCCCCCAGCATGGCCATGAAGTGTGAGATGTGTATTCCCCAAGCATGGCCATGAAGTGTGAGATGTGTATTCTCCTATCATGGCCGTGAAGTGTGAGATGTGTATTCCCCTAGCACGGCCGTGAAGTGTGAGATGTGTATTCCCTAGCATGGCCGTGAAGTGTGAGATGTGTATTCCACCAGCATGGCCGTGAAGTGTGAGATGATGTGTATTCCCCCAGCATGGCCATGAAGTATGAGATGATGTGTATTCCCCAAGCATGACCATGAAGTGTAAGATGTGTATTCCCGCAGCGTGACCGTGAAGTGTGAGATGATGTGTATTCCCCCAGCATGACCGTGAAGTGGGAGATGATGTGTATTTCCCCAGCATTTCCGTGAAGTGTGAGATGAAGTGTATTCCCCCAGCATGGCCATGAAGTGTGAGATGAAGTGTATTCCCCCAGCATGGCCATGAAGTGTGAGATGTGTATTCCCCCAGCATGGCCATGAAGTGGAGATGTGTATTCCCCCAGCATGGCTATGAAATGTGAAATGTGTATTCCCCCATCATGATTATTAAATGTGAGATGATGTGTATTCCCCCAGCATGGCCATGAAGTGTGAGATGATGTGCATTCCCCCAGTATGACCATGAAGTGTGAGATGATGTGTATTCCCCCAGCATGGCCATGAAGTTTGAGATGATGTGTATTCCCCCAGCATGGCTATGAAATGTGTATTCCCCCATCATGATTATTAAATGTGAGATGATGTGTATTCCCCCAGCATGGCCATGAAGTGTGAGATGATGTGCATTCCCCCAGTATGACCATGAAGTGTGAGATGATGTGTATTCCCCCAGCATGGCCATGAAGTGTAAGATGTGTATTCCCCCAGCATGGCCGTTAAGTGTGAGATGATGTGTATTCCCCCAGCATGGCTATGAAATGTGTATTCCCCCATCATGATTATTAAATGTGAGATGATGTGTATTCCCCCAGCATGGCCGTGAAGTGTGAGATGTGTATTCCCCAGCATGGCCGTGAAGTGTGAGATGATGTGTATTTCCCTAGCATGGCCGTGAAATGTAAGATGTGTATTCCCCCAGCATGGCCGTGAAGTGTGAGATGTGTATTCCCCCAGAATGGCCGTGAAGTGTGAGATGATGTGTATTCCCCCAGCATGACCGTGAAGTGGGAGATGATGTGTATTCCCCCAGCATGGCCGTGAAGTGTGAGATGTGTATTCCCTCAGCATGGCCGTGAAGTGTGAGATGTG
Source organism: Cepaea hortensis (assembly GCA_963921405.1). Lineage (NCBI taxonomy): Eukaryota > Metazoa > Mollusca > Gastropoda > Stylommatophora > Helicidae > Cepaea > Cepaea hortensis. The sequence continues at coordinate 1,179,920 of OY992890.1, forward strand.
TATTCCCCCAGCATGACCATGAAGTGGAGATGTGTATTCCCCCAGCATGGCTATGAAATGTGAAATGTGTATTCCCCCATCATGGTTATTAAATGTGAGATGATGTGCATTCCCCCAGTATGGCCATGAAGTGTGAGATGATGTGTATTCCCCCAGCATGCCTATGAAGTGTGAGATGATGTGTATTCCCCCAGCATGGCCATGAAGTGTAAGATGTGTATTCCCCCAGCATGGCCGTGAAGTGTGAGATGATGTGTATTCCCCCAGCATGGCCGTGAAGTGTGAGATGATGTGTATTCCCCCAGCATGGCCATGAAGTGTGAGATGTTCATTCCCCCAGCATGGCCATGAAGTGTGAGATGTGTATCCCCCCAGCATGGCCATGAAGTGTGAGATGTGTATTCCCCCAGCATGGCCATGAAGTGTGAGATGTGTATTCCCCTAGCATGGCCGTGAAGTGTGAGATGTGTATTCCCTAGCATGGCCGTGAAGTGTGAGATGTGTCTTCCCCTATCATGGCCGTAAAGTGTGATATGTGTATTCCCCTAGCATGGCCGTGAAGTGTGAGATGTGTATTCCCCTAGCATGGCCGTGAAGTGTGAGATGTGTATTCCCCAGCATGGCCGTGAAGTGTGAGATGATGTGTATTCCCCCAGCATCGCCGTGAAGTATGAGATGATGTGTATTCCCCCAGCATGGCCATGAAGTGTAAGATGTGTATTCCCGCAGCATGACCGTGAAGTGTGAGATGATGTGTATTCCCCCAGCATGACCGTGAAGTGGGAGATGATGTGTATTTCCCCAGCATGGCCGTGAAGAGTGAGATGAAGTGTATTCTCCCAGCATGGCCATGAAGTGTGAGATGTGTATTCCCCCAGCATGGCCATGAAGTGGAGATGTGTATTCCCCCAGCATGGCCATGAAGTGGAGATGTGTATTTCCCCAGCATGGCTATGAAATGTGTAATGTGTATTCCCCCATCATGATTATTAAATATGAGATGATGTGTATTCCCCTAGCAAGACCATGAAGTGTGAGATTATGTGTATTCCCCCAGCATGGCCATGAAGTTTGAGATGATGTGTATTCCCCCAGCATGGCCATGAAGTTTAAGATGTGTATTCCCCCAGCATGACCGTGAAGTGTGAGATGATGTGTATTCCCCCAGCATGGCCGTGAAGTGTGAGATGTGTATTCCCCCAGTATGGCCGTGAAGTGTGAGATGTGTATTCCTCCAGCATGGCCGTGAAGTGTGAGATGATGTGTATTCCCCCAGAATGATCGTGAAGTGTAAGATGTGTATTCCCCCAGCATGGCCATGAAGTGTAAGATGTGTATTCCCCCAGCATGGCCATGAAGTGTGAGATGATGTGTATTCCCCCAGCATGGCCATGAAGTGTGAGATGGTGTTCTGGGACATACCGACTGACCTGGTGTCCGAGTGTTGTTGGACTTTGTTTGAGGAGGGTGACAGACACCAGATGATCATTGATGACATCGAGAGAACTCTCAAGTAAGTCCCCAGGACCTGGTTGATAGTATCCTGTAGATTCTATGATAACAATATCCTCTGTTGCTAGATTCTATGATAACAATATCCTCTGTTGCTATATGTTGGTAGATTCTATGATAACACTGTCCTGTGTTGTTAGATTCTATGATAACACTGTCCTGTGTTGTTAGATTCTATGATTACACTGTCATGTGTTGTTAGATTCTATGATTACACTGTCATGTGTTGCTAGATTCACGTCACGTGTCTGAAGGTGTGTATGTACCGATTATGTGTGTATGGTAAGGAGTGTATGTATCTGCTTTGCAGTCCATCATGTGCCATGCCGGTATGCGTAGGCGGTCATGTTTTGCCATCTCACTCGATCACCAGAGTCGTGGATCAGTTCATGTTTCTGTCTCGACCATGCCTCGTGGCCAAGCCATCCAGGTATTTAATTCTCGGTCTTCCCCTTGGTCTGTTCCCATCGATCTTGCCAGTTGTCACTAAGTTCTCCAATCCATCTCTTCTCATAACATGTCCAAAAAATTTTGACTGTCTACGTCTAATGTCTCTAATCAGTTTACGATCTTCATTTGTCTCTTGAAGGACTTGTTCATTGTTCTTTCTGGTGTTCATGGTATTCTTTGCATTTTCCTGAGAAACCACATTTCTACAGCCAATAGATGTTTTTCAGCTTGACTGCTCATTGTCCAAGCTTCACATCCATATAAAAGTACAGGTTCCATGTAGCACCTCAACACTCTTTTTCTCGTTTCAATTGACATCTTTTTATTCGTCAGTATGTTTTTCATTTTGCTAAAGGCTACTTTTGCCATGACGATTCTTGTTCTAATCTCTTCAAGGCTGTGGTGTACAAAAACGTCTCTACTAACATCCGTCTATAGACGCCCTTTAAAAATACTAATCCCAAATAATTACTGTTTAAGTACCTTACTTTTGGGAAAAGAAAACAGAGAAAAACTAACCCGTAGGGTAGCTTAATTTATTTGGCCTTAGTTTGGTTCACGTACCTGGCCAACCGTCGTCGATTTTTTGAAACCAAGGGTTCCTTGTAGTGCATTTTGGTTCAGACAAACAAAGAAGACAGACGTCAGCTTTTCCCCGTGTGGGGGGAAAGGCAATTTTGCCCGAAAAACCATCATTCTCTGCAGCCATTGGTATGTTAAAACCTACATTATTAATATGTATTCATGTATTTTGATAAAGTACATACACCATTGTGTTTAATTAAGAATTAGTTAGAATGATAAATCAACAATTCTTGTAAACTAGAGTCTGATTTATTTTTACCACTGAGCGCCATGCCAGGCCACGCTGTAATTTTTCCTATGCTTGTCAATTTCATATTCCTATGTTAAAACCTTTTATAGGCATTGTGAACCTATATCTTATTAGCAATGCTTATAACCTATAAATATTATGTGTACTGTAGAGTATGAAACTCATGTCAGAAACACATTCAGAAACTCTTCTCAATTTGGGAGCAGACTCCTGATTCATACTTCACAGTGGAGAACTCGTTTCTGTCAATTTCATATTTCTATGAATAAAAACTTCTATGCATTGTGAACTATATCTCACTATCTATGCTTAGAAATCTGCAAATAATCTATGTACTATAGAGTATGAAACTCTAAAGAACATTTTCAAAGGAACTTTCTCCACGTGGAAACAGACTACTAGGCACACATCTTATAAATGTATATTTATGTTGGAGAAATGATTTTCCTAATTCCTAATCTGTAACTTCAAACTATCGTGCCAAATTTTGGTACACATCTTCTTGTTAACATATTAGTAACCACTCAGTATGAGTGAGGGACATGTAATCATTTCATAAAATAGATGCTAGGAATTTACCATTAGGAAATTGCCATGTTTGAAAATATAAATTCAAGAACAAAGAAAGTAAACGCATGATATAACCAAGCTTTCGTCACACCGTATAGACACCAGGAATATTATATGTTCCAAACACGCATCATACTGCATAAACCATTTCTAATAGATAAGAAATGCTCTTAAAATTAGCAGCACTTGGCAAAATATATCACAGCGTTCACTAACCCCATGCTGCTGTAAGCAGTGGGGGAAAACAATTATGTTTTATGGATTAACCCCTGGGGAAATCGTAAAAAACATCGGCTCCTTGCATCATCATTATGATTAATTATTATGTATGAGTATCATGTACTTGATATCAGAGAAATGTACATGTAAGTTTTCTCTGTTATGAGAATTTTTCTCTGCCCTGATTGTTACTCTTTACTGTGGGAATATACATTTTAATGTTACCCATGGGGACAGAAGGATATTGATGTAAGAATCCTTGAGTATGTCAGTACACCAGAAGTCAATGTTGAATAGCCTTGGCCTAATGCTGATTATAGTGAAGGAAAGGAAACATGGTTATGTAGGGGTTATTCTCTTCAAGAATGAGAGATAAAATATCTACATGTTTGGAGGAAAAGAATGGCTTCACTCATCTAATAGTCCCAATAACAACAGAACAAAACATAGAGTGAAAAGATACCTCACTCACTATCAGAGCTAGGAAAGCTCTACAAAAAGCTACGAGGGGTAGGGAACTTGGAAACCCACTCCTATCTCCTTCCCCTTTTTTGTCTGTAATTGTGTTGTGAAAATTAACACATCACAGTAGGTTAATGCTCGTGTTGTATTCTTTGGCATCCCTTTCCTATAGCGAGTGGTGGATTTGGTGGGACTGCATTTCATCACTATCAACTGGAATCTGGGTAAAAAGCAAGGAGAGAGTGAACATGGCAACCTGTTCTAAACAAAGTCTGGACCAATACCTCAATGTTTACTGCTGCACTCATAAGCTGCAAACGCCAGCAAAAGAGACATATTCGAAGATGATCGACACTCAGCGTTTGATATTCTGACTCCTGTCAGAATACCCAGGATGGACTTCCTTACCAGAATGTCGACATGATATACCTAGTACACAGATACAAAAAGGATAACCTGTTTTACTTCTGGGAGGTATCGCCTGATGAACCATCAATCGTCGAGGTCAACTAAACTATGGGAGTTATACTACGTGTAATAAAACTAACAGCAGTAAGAACCCTCCAACTGCCTGTTGGACTCCCAAGTTCAAAGGATACACCCAAGTATCCTCCTTCGAAAGAAAAGTCACAGAGCAGCAAAAGTTAAACATAAGGTTTCAGCCACTCAACACCAAGTTCTAGAATACTAACACCAACTCAAACAAATGGGAAGAGACACTGAGACCACATAAGCCAATACAACCAAGGTACCAACTTAAGATCCTCTGAAACATAACTACACCAGATTACCTCAAGGATCCAAAACCTGAACACCATCAAAAAGACCATATGAAAGCAGCTAAATGCCTCTACATCTGCAACAAAAGGAATCATCTGATTGTTTGCAACCCTGTTTATGTGCTGGAATTACTCATCTTTGGATACATGTAGGTATAGATCAAGTCTGGACCTAGTCACAGATACTACCATGAGATGCCTCTCAGCCATATATGTTCTGACACTGGACTATATCATAAAAGAATGACTCTTTGCTGGCCCAATGTCACCCTAAATACCATCATCAAATGTGGAATGGGTTATAGACTCGAGACTGGGTGGGTGAAAACTTTGTGTGAGCCCAATTTGGGATTCGGATAGTTAAAGCCGAAAAGCTGAAAGGACGTCGACTTTTCATCAGACCTGATGATAAAAGGAATTACCTTCTGCAGAGCTTAATTGGAACTCCTGAAGTATGACCAACCTGAGGCCCCAAATTTCACAAAGGCACCGAGCCCCTGGCAACAGAACATTCGTGATTCTAGCCCATGGAGGGATATGTGGTGTGTGATATTTCAATTCCTGGAGTATGGATTATAAAATATTCACCAACCAATTACCAGTGGATAAATATTAGGAACACAACTGAGTGCATTAATTCGGTACCCAGATAATGGGAAAAGGATCTAATCTACACCAGAGATGAACCCTTAACCGCACACCAGGAGATAAAGGACTCTATTAATTAGTTTAATTGAGTACCAACTGCTTTTTATATTTTTTTTCTATGCCATGGATGTAACAGGTCAGTAGCTTTTTTTCAATGAAGGTTATGGTATAGTATTTTGACACCAACTCATTATTTTTAAATATGAGAATGGTAAAGGGTGTCAGAAACAACTGTTTTATAGGTTGGGTTATATGTACTTAGATCATTATTTGTCTTAATTATGTAAGGTGGGTCAAGGATAGTAGACCCTATTTGTGGTTGTTGTGTTGTTTGTAATAACATTGTATTTTTCTTGGGGCGAATGGGGTAAATGTGTTTTGTTAATGCAAATCATTCCCATGCCTGTACCTGAAATTCAATTAGACTATTACACTTTCATGTATGTAACTACAGATCTTGATTTAATACCTGAACTGTTTGTCCAAAATTGTTGTGTACATCAAGTAAATGTGGTGTTCACCAGTGGTTGTTTATTTGTTGTGAACAATCAATGTCTTCTAGCACTAGATAAACTTTAGAGGGTGATAAGTGGGAGTGGAGAATTACTCATAAATACAACTATGAACAGGAGTGAAGTATTGTCCTCCTTGTGTTTAAGGTAGAATTCCATGATCACCTCAAGTGGCTAAAATAATAGATAATCAAATTAAATCCCCTAGACAACTTAACATAATATTCTCATCAATTAAAATCCACATCCCACAAAGGCATCTCCCATCATATGTTATTACTGTTCCGAGATAATTGTACCTATTCACTTGTTGAAGAATATTCCCATTTACTTGTATATTACATTGTGGTATTTCTATAACAGAGTAGGCTGTTATACGGGGTTTAGTTAGGTGGCACGGCGTGCAAAGGGAAGGAAAGAAATAGCTGATGCACGCGTGAGCACCGTAGATAGGTAGTTAGGGACGCTCACGTGCTGACGTAGAGATAAACAAGGGGTTAGTTACGACTCAGCCGCCAAGCCAGCAAGATGTATCTACTTTTGTGGTCGCTGTATACATTTTGATATCACTGAAGATTCTCCCAATAAACTGAATTTTATAGTCATCGTTGGCTTGACTTCCTACATGCAGTTGCTTTTGAGTCTTATCGCTCTGTTAAAGACTCAAATTGGAGCCTAATTGACCAGGATCCTGAATCATGGATTGTTGAGGAAAACGCGAAGTATTGACCACGGCAGGAATTTTCCGAAGTACGCTTTAAAGAAATTGCTGCTACATTTCAAAACTATTGGTGAACGCAGTTGGAAAAGATGGCTTCTTCTATTACCATAGCCGTGGCCTGAAACTGTCGTTCTCAAGAGGCTGCTGCTGCCCCGCATCGTCATTTTCAAAGGGCTATAAGAGCTCGTTGTCAAGTCAGCTCCAGGCTCTGTTGGGTCGTGAAGGCCGCTGTTCAGTCACTCCTATACGCCGCTGTTGGATACTAGATACAGCATCTAACCGTACCTCTCAATGTTGCAAACCTGAATCGTTACTATGCAATTTCTATCAAGGGTCTACCTGCAGCCGTATAATCGATTTTGCTGAATCGATAACTGGTCTAATTGGGCAGCCGCAACAACGCTGAAGCTTACTCAAGTTTGAGAGAAAAATGTCCAGGTCATGAAGGTGTTTCTCATAAAATGCGATCCAGCCGCATTGGGCTCCTCTGAGGTGGTTGGGCATAATGGTTACCGACCCTGCTAAAGAGGATAGCCTATTTCAATCGTCTTGTTTACCTGACCAAAGCTGAGCTCAAAACGATACAGTTGTACCCATCCACGGGTGAAATTAGAAGCCAAAACGATACAGTTTGTACCCATCTACGGGTGAAATTAGAAGACAAAACGATACAGAAGTGCCCATCCACGGGTGAAGTCCTAAATCAGAACTCAGAAGTGCCCATCCACGGGTGAAGTTCGAAGTTGCCCATCACACAAGCGAAGCCAGATACCTGAACCCAGAGGTTTTCCGGGACCGAAACTGAGACAGAACAGAAGCAAATATCACGCTCGTCATTTAGGAGAACTTTGAAGGACACTGGTCGGTTGGAAAGTACAGCCTGTATACGCCTCACGTTGTATCCTTACATAAAAAGTATATTGATTATATGTAATTATAACATTGTAATTGTGCAATAATTTTTATTGATTGAAGTTATTAGGGTATCTAACAAAAACACTAAAATGGCACAGGATGAGGCTTCGTTGACACAAATTTTGGGTGGAGTAGGTAGAGCAATATGCAGACTTAACACAGCAATAAAACAGCAAGGGGTAGGTACAGACATTGAAAAATTCAGTGGGCAAGCAAGAGATTTTAAGAAATCGATGACAGCGGTAGAAAAACACGCTTTCCTGGTAGGAGCCACGGATGAAGAAAAGAAGAAGATTGCTTGCCAGACCACTGTGGCACCGGTTTCGGATCATATTAGGAGGAAATTAGAAGCTGGGGCAGATGAGACTTGGGAACATTTTAAAGATGAACTAGCTCATAAATACGCGGAGATCACAGATCCTCAACATGCATTTTCAGTGCCGAGACAGTCTAAGCAGAACAATGGAGAAAGTGTGCAACTATACAGTGATAGGTTAATTAATTTAGCTGAGGAGGCGTTTCTAGGACAGAACGTACAGGGTGAAGAGGTAGAAAGGATGTTAGTTGGAATATTCGTTGATGGAATAAAGTCGGATGGACTTAAATTCAAGCTTATGAGGGAAAATCCTGCAAGATTATCACAGGCTGTGGATATATAGCTGTACAGGAAGAAAGTTTGAGAAGGAGATTTAAACTAAGGGTAGGAAGAGAAATAGGAAGCAATAGAGAAGTTAGAATTGAGGAACCTATGGAGATAGGACAAGCAAGGTACGGATGGAGAAGACGGGGAGAAATACAGACACTGCAGGGAAATAATAACGAAAGTAATCAAGATAGAGGAAGACAAATGAGAAATCCTATAAGAGAGACAGTAGCTGGTACAAATATGGTCTGTTGGAATTGTGGACAGAGGGGACACACTTTTAGATTTTGTGGAAATAGACGTGCTCAGGTTAGTGCACAGAATGGAAGTGTGAATAGTAGACCAATTAGGAATTTAGAGAAATGCAGAGAAATTTTACAAACACAGGAACGCAGGGAAACTGGCATCCCACTTACTGAGTAGGACCTGCGGTACGAGGGAAAATAAAAAGGTCCTAAGAATTCAGGAATATGTCGATTACCCAAATAACAAGTATAGGAGTAGAAATAGAGAATATAGAAAGCGGTCTCAACTTGGAGAGATAAAACAGTTCTCAATGAATATGACTGATCCCAGTTCATGCATTATAGAAATAGGCAAATTTAGAATTAGAACATTGATTGATTCGGGAGCTCAAGTCAGTGTGATCAAGGAAAAATTCTTATATCGCATATTAAAGAATTGTAGAATATTTAGGAATCAGAACAACCTTCACTCTGTTACCGGACAAAATTTAGAGGTAGTCGGGCAAACGTTGATAAACTTTAAATTAGGAGGAATAAATGTGAGACACCTTTTTCATGTGGTCAAAGATTTAAGTAGGAACATGATCCTAGGTAGAGATTTCTTACTGAAAAATGGTGTAAGACTTTATTTTGATTTACATAAATTGAGATTTCAAGATGTCTATGTTGATTAAGAGGAAGATTTGCACGTATCGGCGCTGGTCAGAGTAAAAACATCCATGACTTTAAAACCACAGACGGTCAATCTGATACAAGCAAAAATTTAAAAAAATCCTTATTTTTCGATAGGACAAACAGTTACAGTAACAGAGTTAGAGAGAGAGAGAGAGAGAGAGAGAGAGAGAGAGAGAGAGAGAGAGAGAGAGAGAGAGAGAGAGAGAGAGAGAGAGAGAGAGAGAGAGATAATAGATGAACCAGGGTTAGAGGTCGCAGATGGAATAATGACGTTAGACAGACACTTCGTTTTCCAGTAATGATTTTTAACAACACAGGGAAGGAGATTAAATTGTATAGAGGGTGTGTGATTGCAAAAATAGCACATGATCTTAACAGCATAGAAACAACAGTTAAAGAGGAATTGACAATAAATGAGTATCCAGAAGTCCCCAGTAATACCAGAAATAGAAGTAGAGGAAGTTGGAAAAGACGGAATGATGAATTGATCAATGCATCCAGAAAACATCCATCTCAAGTACATTCAGTAGACAAAACAACGTCATCTTTGAAGAGAGAACAAGAGTTATTATCACAATTGAAAGCTCCGCAAGAGTATAAGAAAGTATTAGAAGAGTTAGTGAGAGAAAATCAGGATGTTTTTGCTATTAATGACTTGGAGTTGGGTAAGACAGTTACTATGGAAATAGACACAGGAAATCATCCACCAATCAGTTTGAAACCATATAGAACTCCTCTAAGGAATAGAGAAATTGTAGAAAAAGCAATAGAAGATATGCTGAAAGCAGGAATCATAACAAGATCCAAGTCAGAATGGTCATCTCCGATAGTAATTGTGACCAAGAAGGACGGTAGTCACAGATTCTGTTGTGACTACAGGGCCCTGAACAAAATCACCAAGAATGTAGCTTATCCATTGCCGGTGATTGATGATATTTTAGGGCTACTTAATGGGTCTACCTTCTTTACTACGCTAGACGCAAGGTCAGGATTTTGGTGCATTCCCATGTCGCCGGATGCTCAGAAGAAAAGTGCTTTCTGTACTCACGCAGGTTCTTACGAATTTTTTACGAATGCCTTTTGGAGTCAAGACAGAGCCTTCTCATTATATGTTATTAATTAATCAAGTATTAGAAGGCCTGCAAAAGTTCGTATTAGCATACATAGACGGTATTTTGATCTACACAGCAGGAGACGTACAAGACCACCTGAAACATGTAAAATTAGTATTTGATAGGCTAAGATTACACGATGTTAAATTGAAACTGAGTAAATGTGAGTTTCTAAAAACAGAAACTAAGTACTTGGGGTACATCATCGATAGGGAAAGAATTAAACCAGATCAGGACAAAGTGAAAGTCATTAGAGAATTACCTGCTCCGACCAACGTGAGAGGGGTTAGGGCTTTTATTGGTACGTGTGGGTACTATCGTCGGTTCATTTCAAATTTCGCACAAATAGCAGAGCCCATCACTAACCTGACCTGCAAATACGCAAGATTTAAATGGAATGAAGATTGTCAGAAAGCATTCGATTTTTTGAAAAATAGTTTAATAGTTCCATTATTGGCACATCCAGATCTAAACAAACAATTGATTTTATATACAGATGCTTCAGATAATGCCATAGGAGCATGTTTAACGCAACCATATGAAGGAGAAAATTCAGGAATACCAGGAGTTAGGAACGAAAGACCAATCTACTTTCTGTCACACAAACTTAGTAAGTCTAAAAAAAAGTGGTCGACAGTGGAAAAAGAGGCATACGCTATACACTATGCCTTGCAGAAACTATATTATTACTTACATAACGACAATTTCATTATTAAAGCTGATCACATGCCATTAAATTCTTTACTAGAGGCTCCAGTACAAAACAGGAAAATACAAACGTGGGCGTTGAATTTGCAAGGGTATAACGCAAAAGTAGAGTACATTTCAGGCAAACAGAACACTTGTGCCGATTTATTGTCCAGAATCCCATATCCTGAGATATCTGAGGATACTGAAGATGAGGGAGAGCCGGAGATAGACGACCGAAACTGGCAAGTAAATATACTAGATTCGGCCATGTTGAATAGAGAAAATTTTGGAAGCTCACAGACAGAACAAGAATCTGAACCAATAACGGAAGATCCACAATTACTGCATTTTAATATGAAGGAAGAACAGGAATTGGATCCGAAAGTAATAGAAATTAAACAAAAGTTGAAAGAAACAGGTGAAAACACTTTCAAAAAGAATTTTATAGAGTTGCAGCAAGATGGGCAAGTATACTATATGAATGAAAAAGGTGAAGAGGCGGAATTGAGGAAATACATTCCGAAACAGTTAGAAAACAAGGTTTTGAGGGCATATTATGATGAAAATTGTCATCTTGGCCGTGACAAATTGTGCAAAGCCCTCAAGAAAAAGTATTATTGGCCAAATATGTTTAAGAATGTTTATAAGTATGTTGACGCATGTGAGAAATGTAGGTTAAGAAATATGAAAACAATTAAATGTCCCTTGCAAGAAACTGATATTCCTCAGTTTCCAATGCAGAAAGTGAGTTTAGATATTTCAGGTCCTCATCCTAAAACGTTATCGGGGAATGTATATCTACTTCATATTGTGGATTGCTATAGTCTATGGCCAGAGGTATATCCAATTCCAGATAAGAGAGCTGATTCTATTATTAATATTTTTCGACAAGAATATATACCAAGATTTAGTTGCCCACAGACAGTACTCACAGATAATGGAAAGGAGTTCGTAAACAAGAAGTTTGAGAAGTTATTACAAGATTTGAATATCGCCCACGTAAAAACTTCTTATTATAGACCTTCCTCAAATGCGAAAAATGAGAGACAACATCGGACATTATACAATATATTAGCAAAAAACGTAGAGGATCATGATAGGGATTGGGATCTTTACTTGGGACCTGCACTAGGGGCGATATGAACACACCAAAATGAAGGGACAGGTTTTTCACCATTTTACTTGCTACACGGAAAAGAACTAATACTCCCAATTGACAATCTGTTAAAACCTAGACGAAAATATATGGGGGAGGATTTTCAGGAAATGATTTTACAAGAAATGCACAAAGCACATGTAAGGTTGAGAAGCAATATAATTAAAGCCAGAGAAAGACAGAAAAAGTACGCAGATAAAAATACACAACTACAAGAATTTAAAGTAGGTGATAGGGTTTACTATAAGAAACATAGAAGAAACTCCAAATTTGATGCTCATTGGATTCCAGGATATTACATTTTAGAAAAGTTAAGTCCAGTATCATATAGTATCAAGAATCACCCCGGGAAGGTTAACCCGGTCAACAAATGCCCGCAGAAGTCGGATGTGTCGGCCTAACGGCGCAAGAACGCAGCTCTGCTGTAAACAGGCACAACGCAATCACATCCGGGGAAAAAAACTCCGGATGAACGAAGAAGAAGAAGAAGAAGAAGTATCAAGAATCAAATTACAGGACATGTGGCACGTTCACATGTGGAGCATTTAAGACGAGATAATGAAGATAAGGGAGATGATAATAATAATAATTATTCGGAAGGGTTATACTCAGATGGACAACTAGTCAGACGAGTTCAATATGCGATACCCCCGGATTTTGGAAAAGAACTGGTACAAAAACAAATAATATTAACACCATTTTACGACGAAATTGGTGAACAAGCAGAAACAATACCGAAAACTCTTATGAGAGAAGAAAATAATACATATGATGGTTATAATAGTGTTGAATCTATGGAGGAGGAAGTAACCGCTCCGTTTAAGAATACCAGACAAGCAGTGAAAAGGAGGATAGATAGACAAAAAGAAAGAGAAGTTAAAAGACAAAAGAGAATTAGAGAAAGCTCATCAAGTGACGAGGATATGCCACTGTTAGAGAGGTCATTAAGAAACCAAGATAGACAGATTAGGTTGGATATAGAAAGGAAAAAATTAGAGGCCGCCAGCAATGTAAATATAGAAGAACAAGAAATGGATGAAAAGTCAGAGACTGATGGAAATAGTAGTATGAAGGAAGATATTTTAGGTTCTCTTTGGGAAAATGAGGACATTGATGTAGAGATGGCGCTTATAGAGAAAAATCTAGCATTATTGAAGAAGTGGAGATATGGCAAATAGATTGATAAGAAATACTCTGCAGATAGCAGGAGATAAAATTGTTGTTGATTTAATGATGGCTTGACATATAGCTGATTGTATTAAGACTTTTATAGTATAGTAATTGGTATAAAACAATACCTGTAGTTCACAGTGCAGATAAATGTTAAACATGTTTCAGAGTAGTGGAATAAGCATGACTTGTGTTCTTTGTAGTGAATAGATATATATTACTCATTAGTCCGTATAAGAGACTAATGTTGTTTGGTTACAATAAGTAGTTGATTTTATTTGAACTTGATTACTATTTCATTAGGTATATTTATTTTGAAAAATGTGGGGATATATGAAATCATGTTTGAAAACCGGGGGGGGGGGGGGTGTGATATTGTTCTATTTTGATTTGTCGTGACTCCAGACATTTATGAATTGTGGTTTTATTTAGGTTGCATATTACCTTGTTTGTTTATTTTCACTTGCTAAAGTTATGATTTTGCTTCTTGAGTTGCCTTGATCATGTTTAAAATAGTTTTTCTTTTGGCGTTCAGTTGTGGGGAGTTGTAAAATATGAACTGGTCCATATTAAAGAGACTTGTTAATAGGGTCCTTGGGAGTTCTGGATGCAGAGTTACGTTCAGAAAATATGATGCAACTTTAAGAAATGATCTTCATGGGGTAGGGTGAAACACATGGATTGAGAGCCATGGAGAGATATAGTTGGCATTGGAAATGGCTGCGGTTGTCAGCAACGATTGGAATAAACGTGGACTGGGAGCCATGGGGAGTAGATTAAGTAGGCAAGTTCACAAAAAGGGAGGACAAGTGTTTTGTTATATATTACGATTGGTTATCATGTTCAATCGTTTTGCATTGTTAAATATTAAGTACATAAATTTTTAAGTTGTTAGAATAGTTACCAGTTGCTCGATCTGAGTAAAGACAGCGTTAATAGAAACATATGGATGTGGGGGTTGAAATAAGAGCTGCATTAGACAGCGTTAATAGAAACACAAGGATTGAATGCCATGGGAGGAGAGTGGTTTAACTCAAAAAGGGGGTGGCTGTGCTTATCAGCATAAAATAAACATATTGGGAATAAGTAAATTCAGAGTAAACGAACATGGGCAATAGTAATTGGGGGATGCTGTGCTTACAGCATGAAAGAAGAAGTGGAAATTAAAATATAGGAACACTCAAGCCATGGAGGTTGGGAAGGTGTGTTACAGATAGAAAGTGCAGTCATATATTGCTGGCTGTTGTTAGCAGCGCAAATAATACAGGTTGGAGAGTAGAATAATATTTTATAATATTGAGTGTAGAAGGGTGGAGTTTTAGATCGATGTAACTTTTGACAAGATCATTTATTATTAACAAAAATGAAGATTAGCGGATTATGTGATTTGGGTTTTTGAAAACTTTATTTTATAAAGTTTTGAAAATGCATGGGAGGATAAATGTGATAAGTGTGACTACTTCTTACTACTTTATATTCTTCGGTGCGCACCAACCACTTTCCTGTCTATCCTGTGTTGTTAATGTTAGTGAGAGTATGATAAGTTGTAGAAATACATAAGAATCTTCAATTTTTGTTAACCATAATTTCGATCGACATTTTATCAATGAAATGAAGCGGGTTGCTTTGAGAAGAGTATTATAAGATGAGCTTTTGTGTAATTAATATAATGAGGAAGAAGTATAAAGTATGGGTCCTGGCGGCTGGCTATAAGAAAAATTGTGGGGATAGAGAGAGGTGTAATGAATAAGAGTTCCAGATTAGAGTAGAGGTATATGAATCTTGTAGTTGGGAGTTGAGATAGGTTTGGTGCAAGATATGTAAGCGGATTGCTTATGATTTTACAGAAACGAAGAAGAAGTAACTTTAATTGTGTGGGATTATTGGGTTAAGTGTCTTGGGTCACAGATTTGGAGTAAATGAGTTGTGGAATTAAGACTTTTCGGGGAAAAGTCTTGTTAGGGTTGGAAGGTAATATAACATAGTAGGCTGTTATACGGGGTTTAGTTAGGTGGCACGGCGTGCAAAGGGAAGGAAAGAAATAGCTGATGCACGCGTGAGCACCGTAGATAGGTAGTTAGGGACGCTCACGTGCTGACGTAGAGATAAACAAGGGGTTAGTTACGACTCAGCCGCCAAGCCAGCAAGATGTATCTACTTTTGTGGTCGCTGTATGCATTTTGATATCACTGAAGATTCTCCCAATAAACTGAATTTTATAGTCATCGTTGGCTTGACTTCCTACATGCAGTTGCTTTTGAGTCTTGTCGCTCTGTTAAATTTCGTTCTTCCCAGTGACGACCATAATCTGTGTCTTTTTACAATTTAATTCTAACCCTAGGTGTTCACTGTGTGTAACAACCGCATCTACTAAATTTTGCAGGTCCTGTTAATTGTCTGCAATCAAGACTGTATCATCTGCATATCTAATGTTATTGATGCATCGTCCCCCAATGTTGATTCCTTCCATATCTTCTATATTTCTGAAAATACTTTCACTGTACAGGGAAAAAAGATCTGAAGACATTACTCATCCCTGTCTCACACCTCTCTTAATAGGCTGATATTGGCTTACTTCATTATCAATTCTTATGGCAGCTTGTTGTTTCCAATATATGTTTTTACAAGTCTAAGATCTTTTCCATCAATTTGTAGATCTTCAAGCATCCTTATCATGTTGACATGTCTCACTTTATCAAAAGCCTTTGTGTAGTCAATAAAGCAAAGGTGTAGATCTTTGTTTACGTCTATAGAACGTTCTATTACGGTTCTCAGTATATATTGCAGTATGTACAGTTAAACCTCGGTTTTCGTCGATAATCCGTCCGAAGACAATCGGCGAAACCCGAAACCGACGAAAACCGATGCAATTATTTCCATATGAATCAATGTAAATCCAATTAATTCGTTCTAGACACTCCAAAATACATACCAAAACACATTTTATAGAGAATAAATATTGCGTTTAATTCTATTTTTCAGTCCCAGACGGGTCCAAACTGGCACCTTCACCGTGCCTAGTAACACAATGTATGCCAGGGCGTCTCTTGAATTTGTTCAAACCGTAATCTGCTACCCTTTAAATCACTAAGTACACTAGCTCTCGTCCCAGTCATTTTCTTAATGAGATCGGCATACAACAACTTTTCACATATTATTAAAAAATTATTGTCTCCGAAACAGAATCGCACTCTAACTGTTTTTGATTTATCCATATTAATAATAACTGTTCCTCGTCTTCAATTGTTTACGATTTCTGTTTCGTTAGCACATTCACGCCTTTCGCTGCATTAGCCTCCTTTATTGCTTCCTTTTTCGCCACAGTGGACCTTATCGTGGATGGCGACTTCCCGAACACGCGGCCGATTTCAGCAATCTTAATGTCGCTCTCGTATTTTTCAATGTTTTATTTCGCAAAATCGATCGTGTTCCTGGCCTTCTTCTTCGAAGGGCTGCTGGCTCTGGAAACTTTCTTTGGTCCCATGATAGAGCTAACAGGAAAGGGTTAACTTATTAGCAAGTGATGCTCACACAACGAGAAACAACGCCAAACTGAGCAGAAGAGCGCGCGGGTCCATTTGTTTTGGCAAAATAGCAGCTAGGTACCGTGTGCAGGTCGACGAAAACCGAAGCAACCAATGAAACCCGAGACAAATTTTTCGCGGAAAAATTCGACGAAAACCGAAGGCAACGAAAACTGAGATGTGACTGTATTATATCCATATACAGTGTGAGAGAGAGAGAGAGAGAGAGAGAGAGAGAGAGAGAGAGAGAGAGAGAGAGAGAGAGAGAGAGAGAGAGAGAGAGAACGAACAGACTTTATTTTCGAAGGGTAACAAATTGGGCACGCAGGCCCGTCTTACATTCGGCCCTTCCAATCATTCATCTTTCTTTCATCAACAGTGCATAGGAAAAAAAACATTGTCACATGAATTTTGTAAACATAAACAATGCATATTACTATGTTATGAGACACATCCACCACCCACCCACACATCCCCCATTCACTCCAACTTCCCCACCCAACCACACACACATACAATACATTCCCCCACCCATCCACCACATCCCTACCCCTACACATCTCCCCACCCACACACACCTCTCACCCACCACACATCCCATCCACCCACACCCCAAGCACACATACATTCAATAACCCACACATCCCCACCTACACACATCTCCCCACCCACTCACATATCCTCTACCCGTCCCATTTCCTACCAACAATCACTCACCCAATATCCTCCTCCACCCACACACCTCAAACCACCCAACCAAACACACATTCCCCAGCCACACACATGTCTCCCCGTCAACTCACATATTCCGCACCTACCCACACACAAATTCCGCACTCACCCACATAATCTCCCATCTCCCCCAGCCCACTCACAGATCCCGAGCCCGCACCTACAAACATCCCCCACATCTCCTAACCTGCACACACTCACCCACCCACATATCCTCTACCCACCCACACATCCTCTACCCACCCATCCCCCAACCAAACATCCCTTAACCACACACCCTTACTCATATACATTCACCCACCCACACATCCTCTACCCAACCACACATCATCCACCCAACCACACATCCTCCATCCACCCATTCCCCCAGCCACACATCCCTTAACCACACACCCCTACCCATATACACACACATCCCCACCCACGTACAATCTCCCCACCCATACAAACATCCCTCACACACATCCCCACCCACCAACACATTCCCCATTCACAAACACACACCTCCCATCCACGCACACACAACCCATACATTCATCCCCTCACACATCCCTAGACACACGTACTTATCCCTCAACCACTAACACCCACACATCCCTTACCCACTCATCAACACATACATCTCCTATCTACCCACCTACACTCACACATCCCAACCACCCATCTAAGCACACATCCCCCACCCTCACACACATCCTTCACCCACCCACAAACCCAACCACACCTTCACCCACCCACACAAACATCATTTAACCACACCCAGCTCCCCTCCCACACAATACCACACCCACACACATCCCAAAGACACATCCCTCACCCACACACACATCTATCCACACATCTCCAACCCATCCACACATCCCCCAATTACAATCACCCTCACTACCCACACATACATCCTTCATTCAGCCACACACACCCCCACCCAGCCAGACATATCCCCCACCCACACACACATCTCCAAATCCATCACCCACACCCATC
The DNA here is from genome assembly GCA_963921405.1 of Cepaea hortensis. NCBI lineage: Eukaryota > Metazoa > Mollusca > Gastropoda > Stylommatophora > Helicidae > Cepaea > Cepaea hortensis. The sequence goes on from OY992890.1 coordinate 1,198,474, forward strand.
ACGCACCCCTCCCCCAACCCACACCCCCCCCACACACATTCACCCACACATCTCTCACCCACACACACTCCCCACCCATCCACCCAAACATCCCACACCCATACACATCCCTCACCCACATACACATCCCTAAACCCACAACCACCCCCACCTGCACACATCTCCCACCCACCACATATCCCCACACCCACATCTCCCCACCCACACATATACCACCACCCATCCCATAGCCCACCATCAATCATCCACCAACATATCCTCCTCCACCCACTCACCCACAACCACCTACACAAACACACATCCCCACCCACAAACACATCTCCCCATACAACCATACATCTCGCACGCACCCACACACAATCCCCCACCCACCCACACACAATCCCCCACCCACCCACACAAACCCACCCCTCCCACCCACACATCCTGAGCCCACCCACACACATCACGAATCCACCCACACATACATCCCCCGATCCCCCAACCTACTATTATGATCAAACTCCCACGCTTTACACACACACATACAGTGACGATTGTCGTGAGCATTGTCGCAAAATTGTAAAGAAAATGGAGAAAAATTGTACATATACATTTTGTAACTTAAAAATTAGTGATGCAATTCAACTCTCTCTCTCTCTCTCTCTCTCTCTCTCTCTCTCTCTCTCTCTCTCTCTCTCTCTCTCTCTCTCTCTCTCTCTCTCTCTCTCACACTAACGCTCTCACTCACATTACAGTAATGTTATATTATACATGATAAAATCAAGTGTCATACATACAAAATGATAATGTGAAAGATGAAAATACACAAAAAATATGGAATGGCATGTTACAGGACATGCGAGCACTCAATTCTCTCTCTCTCTCTCTCTCTCTCTCTCTCTCTCTCTCTCTCTCTCTCTCTCTCTCTCTCTTACACAGGCACACACACATTCCCCACACACACACACATATCCCTCACATACACACCCATACATACATCCTCACATCTAGACAAATACATGATGCCTCACATGATCACTGAAGCTAATAAGAACAAACTCCCACACTTTACACACAATTGAGACACTGACGATTGTCGTGAGAATTCTCGCAATTGCAAGAAGTGGAGAAAAAATAGAGAGAGAGAGAGAGAGAGAGAGAGAGAGAGAGAGAGAGAGAGAGAGAGAGAGAGAGAGAGAGAGAATGTCTGTCTCCCTGTGTGTGTGTGTGTGTGTGTGTGTGTATGCGTGTGTGTGTCTGTCTGTCTGTCTGTGGGTGGGTAGATGGATGGATGGATAAGTAAACTTTTGTTAGTGAGTTTGTGATTGTGAGTATATGTGTATGCGAGGGAGTGTGTGTTTGTGTGATGTTGATTGGGTGCATAGCTGTGAGAGTTTGTGTTAATGATGTCAGTATGTATGCAGGATTGTGTTAATGATGTCAGTATGTATGCAGGATTGTGTTAATGATGTCAGTATGTATGCAGGATTGTGTTATGTGTTTATGAACGTATGTGTGTCTCTCTGCCTGACTATCTCATAGCATAGTAATATGCATTGTTTATGCTTACAAGATTCATTTGACAATTTTTTTTATGTGAATGTAACAGACACAATTGATGAACGAAAGATGAGTAGTTGGAAGGGCCGAGTGCAAGACGGGAATGTGTGCCCGATTTGTGACAATTTGAAAACAACGATCGTTCGTTCGTTCCATCGTTGTTCACACATCACACGCTCTACAATACACAAATCACAAACTCTACCACACTCGCACATCAAACACTCTACCACAAACACATCACATACTCTACAACTCACACATCACATACTCTACCACTCTCACTCATCACACACTCTACCACACACACATCACAAACTCTACCACACACACATCACAAACTCTACCACACACACATCACAAACTCTACCACACACACATCACAAACTCTACCACACACACATCACAAACTCTACCACACACACATCACAAACTCTACCACACACACATCACAAACTCTACCACACACACACATCACATACTCTACCACACACACATCACAAACTCTACCACACACACATCACAAACTCTACCACACACACACATCACAAACTCTACCACACACACACATCACAAACTCTACCACACACACATCACAAACTCTACCACACACACATCACAAACTCTACCACTCTCACTCATCACACACTCTACCACACATACATCACAAACTCTACCACACACACATCACAAACTCTACCACACACACATCACAAACTCTACCACACACACATCACAAACTCTACCACACACACATCACAAACTCTACCACACACACATCACAAACTCTACCACTCTCACTCATCACACACTCTACCACACACACATCACAAACTCTACCACACACACATCACAAACTCTACCACTCTCACTCATCACACACTCTAACACTCACAAATCACACACTCTACCACACTCACACATCAAACACTCTACCACAAACACATCACATACTCTACAACTCACACATCACATACTCTATCACTCACACATCACATACTCTACCACACACACATCACACACTCTACACCTCACAAATCACACACTCTACCACACACACACACACCACACTCTACCACTCACATATTACACACTCTAACAGTCACACATCACAAACTCTACCACTCTCACATCACACACTCTACCACACACACATCACAAACTCTACCACTCTCACATAACACACTCTACCACACACACATCACAAACTATACCACTCTCACATCACACACTCTACCACACACACATCACACACTCTACCACTCTCATATCACATACTCTATCACTCACACATCACATACTCTACCACACACACATCACACACTCTACAACTCACACATCACACACTCTACCACACACATCACATACTCTACCACACACACACACATCACATACTCTACCACACACACACATCACACACTCTACCACTCTCACATCACACACTCTACCACACACACACCACACACTCTACCACTCTCACATCACATTCTCTATCACTCACACATCACATACTCTACCACACACACATCACACACTCTACAACTCACACATCACATACTCTACCACACACACACACACACATCACAAACTCTACCACTCTCACATCACACACTCTACCCCACACACACCACACACTCTACCACTCACATATTACAAACTCTAACAGTCACACATCACAAACTCTACCACTCTCACATCACACACTCTACCACACACACATCACAAACTCTACCACTCTCACATCACACACTCTACCACACACACACATCACAAACTCTACCACTCTCACATCACACACTCTACAACTCACACATCACATACTCTACCACACACACACATCACACACTCTACCACTCATATATTACACACTCTAACAGTCACACATCACATACTTTACTACTCACACATTACACACTCTACCACTCACACATTACACACTCTACCACTCACACATTACACACTCTACCACTCACACATTACACACTCTACCACTCACACATTACACACTCTACCACTCACACATCACACACACTACCACTCACATATTACACACTCTAACAGTCACATATCACACACTCTACAACTCTACATTTAGTGTACCTTAAATACAATGTAAACAAAAAAACAAACGACTTCTCCTTGTGTGCCAGGGATGACTATGAGGGCATCATTGGGCGGAGTCAATTCTTTGACCACATCTGGAACACCATGTCTAACCCCACCTACTCGGCCACAGCCAAGGTAAGAAAATACTTCACCTGCCACCAGTCAGGACATTGTCCTATTGTCTACAACTTTGCCAATTGTCCTATTATATACAACTTTGCCAATTGTCCTATTATCTACAACTTTGCCAATTGTCCTATTATCTACAACTTTTCCAATTGTCCTATTATCTACAACTTTTCCTATTGTCCTATTATCTACAACATTTGCAATTGTCCTATTATCTACAACTTTTCCAATTGTCCTATTATCTACAACTTTTCCAATTGTCCTACTGTCTACCACTTTGCGATTGTCGTGATCATTGTTACCTTCACGCGAAGACCAGACAATATACACACTTTACACACATGTACTGAAGGTCACCTCAGCTGGGGAGATCAGGTAATATACACACTTTACACACATGCACTTAGGGTCACCTTAGCTGGGGAGATCAGGTAATATACACACTTTACACACATGTACTGAAGGTCACCTCAGCTGGGGAGATCAGGTAATATACACACTTTACACACATGTTCTGAAGGTTACCTCAGCTGGGGAGATCGGGTAATATACACACTTTACACACATGTTCTGAAGGTTACCTCAGCTGGGGAGATCGGGTAATATACACACTTTACACATATGTGCTGAAGGTCACCTCAGCTGGGGAGATCAGGTAATATACACACTTTACACACATGTGCTGAAGGTCACCTCAGCTGGGGAGATCAGGTAATATACACAGGTTAGACACATGTTCTGAAGGTCACCTCAGCTGGGGAGATCAGGTAATATACACAGGTTAGACACTTGTGCTGAAGGGCACCTCAGCTGGGGAGATCAGGTAATATACACAGGTTAGACAGTTATTCTGAAGGTTACCTCAGCTGGGGAGATCAGGTAATATACACAGGTTAGACAGTTGTTCTGAAGGTTAACTCAGCTGGGGAGATCAGGTAATATACACAGGTTAGACACTTGTGCTGAAGGTCAACTCAGCTGGGGAGATCAGGTAATATACACACTTTACACACATGTGCTGAAGGTCACCTCAGCTGGGGAGATCAGGTAATATACACAGGTTATTCAAAACAATGTTTTCCCGTGATGAATTTGAATAACGAAGACACAAACAATAGATTGCACGATTTATTGCCTGGCATATTTCGCTGCATCTCGTCAGGTACATACTGCAGAAATCACACACTTACGTGAATTAATTAGATAAATCCTTCAAACTGAAATATACACATGTTCGCACAGTAATGTCGATTGTCTACCACGGTAATTTTAAACTGACTAACATGTCTTATTGCTTGCACAAGGACGGCTTACGGAGGTTGATTAGTATAGCTTCAGCAAACTTTAACAATCGACTACTTTGTGTGTTGAACAACACACGGAAGGCACTGTCTCTTTCAACCACGTGACCACTCTCGAGCACGTATCTCCCGACCGATGAAGCCAGACTTTTCCGGTGTGTCGGCCTGCCTAGGCTACCATCTTCTGTGTGTAGTATCTTGTCCAACCAATTCGGAATATGTTCCGAAACCCTGCAATGTAACTGTCGCTCAGTTCTGCCTATGTAGATGGCCTCGCATCTGCATGTAAATTGGTAAATACAATTTGATTTGGCGTACACAGCTACAGGTTCTTTTACTGCTGGGACTGGGATCGGTGTGTTTCTGTACCTGATGACTAGAGCTGCAGCACAGAATGTTCGCTCGACTGCTGTGGTGAGCCGGTCCCGCAGACGTTGCATTACGTCATCTCCTCGGAAGGTTAGCTGGATGAATACTTTGAGTTTAGGGACTGTAGTTACTTTTGATTTCGGTTTGGGCTGTTGGCAGTGGCGCTTTATAAATCCTGTGGAGTACCCATTCAGGTTTAAGGTATTCTTCAGAGTTTTAAATTCCTCTGTCAGTGTGTCCTGGGTGTATATCTTCCTAGCACGGTCAAACAGGTTCCGTACTAAGCCCCGTTTGTCTGGACAGGTGTGAAGCTCTGAAAATTTAAGTATTGGCCAGTCCATATTTCTTTGCGGTACACCGATCTTTGAATTGTGCCTTCTGCTCTGCGTCTCATTAGGATATCTAGAAACGGCAACGCTTCGTTGTGTTCGTGTTCCATAGATAAAGAGATGTTTATATGTGTCTCGTTCATTGTGGCCTGGAACGACGTTGCTTGTAGCTCGTCTGTGGTGATAATTAGTATATCGACCGCGTAACGACGGTAAAAGGCCAAGTTATTGATTTCTGAGGATCTCTTTTCTTCTAAGTGTGCCATGAAGATGTCCGCTAGAATAGGTCCAAGTGGGCTCCCCATGGCCACTCCGTCAATTTGGCGATATGACTTGTTTAGAAAGTTGAATTGAATGTTGGCAGTACATAATTTTAATAGCCTCTCTAGAATAGCTGATGGTATGCCTAGTTTTAGTTGTTTGTCTCTAATGCGTTCGCTTATTATATTCACGGTCTCATCTAATGGAACGTTGGTGAATAAAGAGGCAACATCCATGCATGCCATGTGTTTGTTGTTTATGTCCATAGTATCCAATAATTCCACCAGTTCGAATGTATCCCTGAGTGTTCTTGGATCGAAGGACTGTCGTACTGGCTTTAACATTTCAGCTAGCCATCTCGCCATTCGGTGTTGTGCCGAGTTAACCATGGAAAGGATCGGTCTTAGTGGGATGCCGGGCTTGTGAAGCTTGGGTAGACCGTACATCTGAGGTGTTTGGGAGCCACGCGGTGTGAGCGTTTTTGCAGTGGCCTCACTGATGAGTCCTGCATTCACAAGTTACTGGATTTCTTTCCTCATTTTTGCATCCAGGTCCTCCGACTTGTTGACTGTTTGCTCTACTCTGAATTTAGATGTGTCTGATAATATATCATCCATTTTTCTCTGGTAGTCTGATATGTCCATCAGTTCTGCACCACTTCCTTTGTCAGGTTTCAATATTACGAGGGTTTTGTTGGCTTTTAACGCTTTTAAGGCAGTAAGGTGTTCGTTGGTCAGCGGACATGTCTGTTTAGAGGGGGTTGTGCGATACTGGTGTTCTAAATCTACCAATTTGTCCTTCAGCCACCCGACTGACTCAGCAGAAGTAGGTGATAATTGGAGACTTGATCAAACAACATTTCAAATTGTGCTTGCGACTCAACACGGTTAATGTGTTTGGGCTTTATGCAGAATTTTAATCCGTATGCAAGGGCCTCCGTTTCATTGTTGTTGAGTACGTACGACGATAAGTTCCTCACATACTTCTTTGGGTTGTCTAGTACTGACGTAGTTATCTTTTCAGTGCTCAGTGATTTGCTGAGGCGAGCATTCTCTGCGATTTTCACCTTGTACACTGTTTCTGTACAGAATTTGGTGAACTTCAAGTAGCCATACAAGCTCAATTCTTTGGTGACGTAGTAGGCAGAACTGTGTGTGCGCTTGAGGTTGGCCAGTTTAGACTGGGTTTCTTCTATCTGGTTTTTTGTCAGTCGTCTCAGGTATTTTCTTGTTGAACATATTCTGTCGGCCCTCAGAGATCTGAAATACCGGTGAGGGAATATTCCCGTCTTTAGGCATTCCTCGAGAAATCTCAATCGACACACCTGTACCAATATCTTACACTTTAGCTTGAGTAATCCATCCAATCGCTTCACAGTTGGTAATGGAAGGCGACGATTCAGAAATTCAAAACAATGTTTTCCCGTGATGAATTTGAATAACGAAGACACAAACAATAGATTGCTCGATTTATTGCCTGGCATATTTCGCTGCATCTCGTAAGGTACATACTGCAGAAATCACACAACTTACGTGAATTAATTAGATAAATCCTTCAAACTGAAATATACACATGTTCGCACAGTAATGTCGATTGTCTACCACGGTAATTTTAAACTGACTATTAATTTGATTGATTTTAAACTGACTAACAATAAATCGTGCAATCTATTGTCTGTGTCTTCGTTATTCAAATACACAGGTTAGACACTTGTGCTGAAGGTCACCTCAGCTGGAGAGATCAGGTAATATACACAGGTTAGACACTTGTTCTGAAGGTTACCTCAGCTGGAGAGATCAGGTAATATACACACTTTACACACATGTGCACCTCAGCTGGGGTGATCAGGTAATATACACAGGTTAGACACTTGTTCTGAAGGTCACCTCAGCTGGGGAGATCAGGTAATATACACACTTTACACACACGTGCTGAAGGTCACCTCAGCTGGGGAGATCAGGTAATATACACAGGTTAGACACTTGTTCTGAAGGTCACCTCAGCTGGGGAGATCAGGTAATATACACACTTTACACACACGTGCTGAAGGTCACCTCAGCTGGGGAGATCAGGTAATATACACAGGTTAGACACTTGTGCTGAAGATCACCTCAGCTGGGGAGATCAGGAAATATACACACTTTACGCACACGTGCTGAAGGTCACCTCAGCTGGGGAGATCAGGTAATATACACAGGTTAGACACTTGTGCTGAAGATCACCTCAGCTGGGGAGATCAGGTAATATACACACTTTACACACACGTGCTGAAGGTCACCTCAGCTGGGGAGATCAGGTAATATACACAGGTTAGACACTTGTTCTGAAGGTTACCTCAGCTGGGGAGATCAGGTAATATACACACTTTACACACACGTGCTGAAGGTCACCTCAGCTGGGGAGATCAGGTAATATACACAGGTTAGACACTTGTTCTGAAGGTCACCTCAGCTGGGGAGATCAGGTTATATACACACTTTACACACACGTGCTGAAGGTCACCTCAGCTGGGGAGATCAGGTAATATACACAGGTTAGACACTTGTGCTGAAGATCACCTCAGCTGGGGAGATCAGGTAATATACACAGGTTAGACACTTGTTCTGAAGGTTACCTCAGCTGGGGAGATCAGGTAATATACACAGGTTAGACACTTGTTCTGAAGGTCACCTCAGCTGGGGAGATCAGGTAATATACACAGGTTAGACACTTGTTCTGAAGGTCACCTCAGCTGGGGAGATCAGGTAATATACACAGGTTAGACACTTGTGCTGAAGATCACCTCAGCTGGGGAGATCAGGTAATATACACAGGTTAGACACTTGTTCTGAAGGTTACCTCAGCTGGGGAGATCAGGTAATATACACAGGTTAGACACTTGTTCTGAAGGTCACCTCAGCTGGGGAGATCAGGTAATGTACACACTTTACACACACGTGCTGAAGGTCACCTCAGCTGGGGAGATCAGGTAATATACACAGGTTAGACACTTGTGCTGAAGATCACCTCAGCTGGGGAGATCAGGTAATATACACAGGTTAGACACTTGTTCTGAAGGTCACCTCAGCTGGGGAGATCAGGTAATATACACAGGTTAGACACTTGTGCTGAAGGTTACCTCAGCTGGAGAGATCAGGTAATATACACAGGTTAAACACTTGTGCTGAAGGTCACCTCAGCTGGGGAGATCAGGTAATATACACAGGTTAAACACTTGTGCTGAAGGTTACCTCAGCTGGGGAGATCAGGTAATATACATAGGTTAGACACTTGTGCTGAAGGTCACCTCAGCTGGGGAGATCAGGTAATATACACAGGTTAGTCACTTGTGCTGAAGGTTACCTCAGCTGGGGAGATCAGGTAATATACGCAGGTTAGACACTTGTGCTGAAGGTTACCTCAGCTGGGGAGATCAGGTAATATACACACTTTACACACATGTGCTGAAGGTCACCTCAGCTGGGGAGATCAGGTAATATACACAGGTTAGACACTTCACCTCAGCTGGGGAGATCAGGTAATATACACAGGTTAGACACTTGTTCTGAAGGTCAACTCAGCTGGGGAGATCAGGTAATATACACAGGTTAGACACTTGTTCTGAAGGTCACCTCAGCTGGGGAGATCAGGTAATATACACAGGTTAGACACTTGTTCTGAAGGTTACCTCAGCTGGGGAGATCAGGTAATATACACACTTTACACACATGTGCTGAAGGTCACCTCAGCTGGGGAGATCAGGTAATATACACAGGTTAGACACTTGTGCTGAAGGTCTACTCATCCAGGTAACATACACAGGTTAGACACTTGTGCTGAAGGTCTACTCATCCAGGTAATATACACAGGCTAGACACTTGTGCTGAAGGTCTACTCATCCAGGTAATATACACAGGTTAGACACTTGTTCTGAAGGTTACCTCAGCTGGGGTGATCAGGTAATATACACAGGTTAGACACTTGTTCTGAAGGTTACCTCAACTGGGGACCTGTACATAGATTAGCCAGCCAGTCAGGCCCGACCCACACACAGGAGAGGGGAAGAGGTGCTCTGCAGCAAATTCAAATGCCAGCCATGGGAGAATGTCTCCTCTGGGAGAATGCTTTAATGCAGAAGAACAGACGGACTGTCATGGTCTAGACAGAATTCGGCAGCAGGAGGTGGTCAGAGGATCTGGTCGACTGTCGTCATTGAGAAGTAAAGCAAGGCGGACATATAATCAGATTGCAACGGGTCCTATTAGTATTGGAACTCTACGCTGGCTGTTGAAGATGAGGACTGAGCGCTTATGGGAATGCCCCGATTGCAGTAATGTCTTTTGACTCAACTGAACTCAACTGCCACTCAACGGCTCTGGGGATAAGCAATCATGCTGATACAACAATGGCAGCAGATGAGAGAGTCTTCATGGTACAACATGGCAGCAGATGAGACAGTCTTCACGGTACAACATGGCAGCAGATGAGACAGTCTTCACGGTACAACATGGTAACAGATGAGACAGTCTTCACGGTACAACATGGCAGCAGATGAGACAGTCTTCACAGTACAACATGGCAGCAGATGAGCGAGTCTTCACTGTAAAACATGGCAGCAGATGAGAGTCTTTATGGTACAACATGGCAGCAGATGAGACAGTCTTCACAGTATAACTGGGGCAGCAGATGAGACAGTCTTCACAGTACAAATGGGGCAGTAGATGAGACAGTCTTCACGGTACAACATGACAGCAGATGAGACAGTCTTCACGGTACAACATGGTAGCAGATGAGACAGTCTTCACGGTACAACATGGTAGCAGATGAGACAGTCTTGACGGTAAAACTAGGGCAGCACATGAGACAGTCTTGACGGTAAAACTAGGGCAGCACATGAGACAGTCTTGACGGTAAAACTAGGGCAGCACATGAGACAGTCTTGACGGTAAAACTAGGACAGCAGATGAGACTGTCTTCACTGCCAACAGCCAACAACCTAGCGACACACAGTGAAAATACACTGCCATGCTGGTGGCAACAATTCAGACTAATCTAACAAATGGCGCAACGCAGACAGTCAGTGGCAACTGAGATATTCTTAAATAATTCAAGTGCAGAACAAATGCGGCAGAAATGCCGAAGAAGAAGAAGAATAAGTAGTAGTAGTAGTAGCAGTAGTAGTAGTAGTAGTAGTAGTAGTAGTAGTAGTAGTAGTAGTAGTAGTAGTAGTAGTAGTAGTAGTAGTAGTAGTAGTAGTAGTAGTAGTAGTAGTAGTAGTTGCAGCAGCAACAGCAGTAGTAGTAGTAGTAGTAGTAGTAGTAGTAGCAGCAGCAGCAGCAGTAGTAGTAGTAGTAGTAGTAGTAGTAGTAGTAGTAGTAGTAGTAGTAGTAGTAGTAGTAGTAGTAGTAGTAGTAGTAGTAGTAGTAGTAGTAGTATAAGGCTATTAGTACAAATAGTAGTAGTAGTAGCAGCAGCAGCAGCAGCAGCAGTAGTAGTAGTAGTAGTAGTAGTAGTAGTAGTAGTAGTAGTAGTAGTAGTAGTAGTAGTAGTAGTAGTAGTAGTAGTAGTAGTAGTAGTAGTAGTAGTAGTTGCAGCAGCAACAGCAGTAGTAGTAGTAGTAGTAGTAGTAGTAGTAGCAGCAGCAGCAGTAGTAGTAGTAGTAGTAGTAGTAGTAGTAGTAGTAGTAGTAGTAGTAGTAGTAGTAGTAGTAGTAGTAGTAGTAGTAGTAGTAGTAGTAGTAGTAGTAGTAGTAGTAGTAGTAGTAGTAGTAGTAGTAGTTTGGGTGGGTGTATGCTTGTTGTGTTGTCTGGGTGGGTGTACACAGTTTGTGTTGTCTAGGTGGGTCATGTAGTCAGTAGTGGGTGGGTGATGTGGTAAGTAGTGGGTGATGGCGTCAGTAGTGGGTGAGTGATGTGGTTAATAGTGGGTGATGTGGTCAGTAGTGGATGGATGATGTGGTCAATAGTGGGTTTTGTCAGTAGTGCTGGAGTAATGTGGTCAGTAGAGGGTGATGTGGTCAGTAGTGGGTGATGTGGTCAATAGTGGATGATGTGGTCAATAGTGGGTGATGTCATTAGTGGGTGGGTGATGCGGTCAATAGTGGGTGATGTTAGTGTCAGCGTGTTGGGGGAGTACGAGAGAGGACAGAGACAAGACAATAGAGGTGTAATAGACAGGACAATAGAGGTGTCATAGACAGGACAATAGAGATGTCATAGACAGGACAACAGATGTGTCATAGACAGGACAATAGAGGTGTCATCTATTGAGACGCTTCACACGCGTGATCCGGGACTGTTTCCGGATCCGGTCAGGGATATGCACTACTGACGAGCTCAAACGAGGGCGAAACTCGAGTATAGTGCTTCCATATTGACGTGGAAAGGCCTTGGGTTCATACCAGAATGCGATCGGCGTTGCCAGTAGTGGGTTGTGCTCAATATTTAAATTTCAAATCCCGAAACAACCACATAATCAATTGATTATTGCTCACTGGATTTAGGAGGCCTGGTGTTCCTTGCCAGTGAGAAGTCCTGATCGTTCGGGTCCCATCGATTGACGGACGTCGGTCGCGGCGATTGGGCAATCTTGAGCATAGCCTACGATGGGTAGCGTTGTGATGTTCTGTTGTGATAATTTGGTGTGTCCAGTGTGTGCCGCGTGGTTACACACCCGCTTCACACGCGTGATCCGGGACTGTTTCCGGATCCGGTCAAGGATATGCACTACTCACGAGCTCAAACGAGGGCGAAACTCGAGTATAGTGCTTCCATATTGACATGGATAGGCCTTTGGTTCATACCAGAATGCGATCGGCGTTGCCAGTAGTGGGTTGTGCTCAATATTTAAATTTCAAATCCCGAAACAACCACATAATCAAGAGGTGTCATAGACAGGACAATAGAGGTGTCATAGACAGGACAATAGAGGTGTCATAGACAGGACAATAGATGTGTCATAGACAGGACAATAGAGGTGTCATAGACAGGACAATAGAGGTGTCATAGACAGGACAATAGAGAATGTCATAGACAGGACAATAGAGGTGTCATAGACAGGACAATAGAGGTGTCATAGACAGGACAATAGAGGTGTCATAGACAGGACAACAGAGATGTCATAGACATGACAATAGAGGTGTCATAGACAGGACAATAGAGATGTCATAGACAGGACAACAGAGGTGTCATAGACAGGACAATAGAGATGTCATAGACAGGACAATAGAGGTGTCATAGACAGGACAATAGAGGGTGTCATAGACAGGACAATAGAGGTGTCACAGACAGGACAACAGAGGTGTCATAGACAGGACAATAGAGGTGTCATAGACAGGACAATAGAGGTGTCATAGACAGGCAATAGAGGTGTCATAGACAGGACAATAAAAGTGTCATAGAAGGACAACAGAGGTGTCATAGATAGGACAATAGAGATGTCATAGACAGGAAAATAGAGAATGTCATAGATAGGACAATAGAGGTGTCATAGACAGGACAATAGAGATGTCATAGACAGGAAAATAGAGAATGTCATAGACAGGACAACAGAGGTGTCATAGACAGGACAATAGAGATGTCATAGACAGGAAAATAGAGAATGTCATGGACAGAACAATAGAGGTGTCATAGACAGGACAATAGAGGTGCCATAGACAGGACAATAGAGATGTCATAGACAGGAAAATAGAGAATGTCATAGGCAGGACAACAGGGGTGTCATAGACAGGACAATAGAGATGTCATAGACAGGAAAATATAGAATGTCATAGACAGGACAATAGAGGTGTCATAGACAGGACAATAGAGAATGTCATAGACAGGACAATAGAGGTGTCATAGACAGGACAATAGAGGTGTCATAGACAGGACAATAGATGTGTCATAGACAGGGCATTAGAGGTGTCATAGACAGGACAATAGAGGTGTCATAGACAGGAAAATACAGATGTCATAGACAGGAAAATAGAGATGTCATAGACAGGACAATAGAGATGTCATACTCAGGACAACAGAGGTGTCATAGACAGGACAACAGAGGTGTCATAGACAGGACAATAGAGGTGTCATAGAGTGGACAATAGAGGTGTCATAGACAGGACAACAGAGGTGTCATAGACAGGACAATAGAGATGTCATAGACAGGAAAATAGAGATGTCATAGACAGGACAATAGAGATGTCATACTCAGGACAACAGAGGTGTCATAGACAGGACAGCAGAGGTGTCATAGACAGGACAATAGAGGTGTCATAGACAGGACAATAGAGGTGTCATAGACAGGACAACAGAGGTGTCATAGACAGGACAATAGAGGTGTCATAGACAGGACAATAGAGGTGTCATAGACAGGACAATAGAGGTGTCATAGACAGGACAATAAAGGTATCATAGACAGGACAACAGAGGTGTCATAGACAGGACAATAGAGATGTCATAGACAGGAAAATAGAGAATGTCATAGACAGGACAATAGAGATGTCATAGACAGGAAAATAGAGAATGTCATAGACAGGACAATAGAGGTGTCATAGACAGGACAATAGAGGTGTCATAGACAGGACAATAGAGATGTCATAGACAGGAAAATAGAGAATGTCATAGACAGGACAACAGGGGTGTCATAGACAGAAAAATAGAGATGTCATAGACAGGAAAATAGAGAATGTCATAGACAGGACAATAGAGGTGTCATAGACAGGACAATAGAGGTGCCATAGACAGGACAATAGAGGTGTCATAGACAGGACAATAGAGGTGTCATAGACAGGACAATAGAGGTGTCATCATAGACAGGACAACAGAGGTGTCATAGACAGGAAAATAGAGATGTCATAGACAGGACAATAGAGATGTCATAGACAGGACAATAGAGATGTCATAGACAGGACAATAGAGGTGTCATAGACAGGACACAGGCGGGGCAACAAGACCCAGCTATAAACAGGGCACAAGGATACATACAGGACCACGTCCTTGACTGACAGTACAACCTTGCACTGAAGGACCTGCGACAAGAAGACCGGACATCTAGTACGGCAAGACTACCGACACAGCATGACTATCACATGGGACACGCTATCAAGCACCACGTGACTATCAGACCAATCACCAGAAGGGTCAGACTGGGACTGGACGTGATAGAGGAAAGACGTGTGCGATTGAGCAAGCGAGTGTATTAATTGCCGGTGTGAAAGCCAGCCTTGCTGAGCGAATATACCAGGAGTTATTAAGTGCGAGGAATGCAAGTGAACTGTGTTATGAGCGCACGAATGACTGCTATGGCTGTGTGTATTTTGTCATTGTTGTAGATACAATATTGTGATACAAATTGTGATATAAGTTGTGCGTAATTTGATGATATGTATTCATGTAATTGATACTGCGGTTTGGCATGAATAAATAATGTTACACTACGTGCGACAGCTTGATACTTCACTGAGTGCATGTAGAAAGACTCACTGTCAGGTGTAGAAAGACTAACTGTCAGGTGTAGAAAGACTCACTGTCAGGTGTAGAAAGACTCACTGTCAGGTGTAGAAAGACTCCCTGTCAGGTGTAGAAAGACTCACTGTCAGGTGTAGAAAGACTCACTGTCAGGTGTAGAAAGACTCACTGTCAGGTGTAGAAAGACTCACTGTCAGGTGTAGAAAGACTCACTGTCAGGTGTAGAAAGACTCACTGTCAGGTGTAGAAAGACTCACTGTCAGGTGTAGAAAGACTCACTGTCAGGTGTAGAAAGACTCACTGTCAGGTGTAGAAAGACTCACTGTCAGGTGTAGAAAGACTCACTGTCAGGTGTAGAAAGACTCACTGTCAGGTGTAGAAAGACTCACTGTCAGGTGTAGAAAGACTCACTGTCAGGTGTAGAAAGACTCACTGTCAGGTGTAGAAAGACTCACTGTCAGGTGTAGAAAGACTCACTGTCAGGTGTAGAAAGACTCACTGTCAGGTATAGAAAGACTCACTGTCAGGTGTAGAAAGACTCACTGTCAGGTGTAGAAAGACTCACTGTCAGGTGTAGAAAGACTCACTGTCAGGTGTAGAATGACGAGCTACGATTACCTATATTTATAGGACACCCTATTAGTAGTTAGTAGTGGGTGATGTCAGTAGTTGTTGATGTCAGTAGTGGGTGATGTCAGTAGTTGTTGATTTCAGTAGTGGGTGATGTCAGTAGTTGTTGATGTCAGTAGTGGGTGATGTCAGTAGTTGTTGATGTCAGTAGTGGGTGATGTCAGTAGTTGTTGATTTCAGTAGTGGGTGATGTCAGTAGTTGTTGATGTCAGTAGTGGGTGATGTCAGTAGTTGTTGATGTCAGTAGTGGGTGATGTCAGTAGTTGTTGATGTTAGTAGAGGGTGATGTCAATAGTGGGTGATGTCAGTAGTGGGTGATGTCAGTAGTTGTTGATGTCAGTGGTGGGTGATGCGGTCAATAGTGGGTGATGCGGTTAATAGTGGGTGATGCGGTTAATAGTGGGTGATGCCATTAGTGGGTGGGTGATGTGGTCAGTAGTGAGTAATGTCAGTAGTGGGTGTGTGATGCGGTCAATAGTGGGTGATGAGGTCAGTAGTGGGTGATGCGGCCAATAATGGGTGATGTCAGTAGTGGGTGGGTGATGTGGTCAGTAGTAGGTAAAGTCAGTAGTGGGTGGGTGATGCGGTCAATAGTGGGTAATGTGGTCAGTAGTGGGTATGCGGTCAATAGTGGGTGATGCCAGTAGTGGGTGGGTGATGTGGTCAGTAGTTGGTAATGTAAGTAGTGGGTGGTGATGTGGTCAGTAGTACGTGATGTCAGTATTGGGTGGGTGATGTGGTCAGTAGTGGGTGATGTCGGTAGTGTGTGGGTGATGTGGTAAATAGAGAGTGATGTCAGTAATGGGTGATGTCTGTAGTGGGTGGGTGATGTGGTCAGTAGTGGGTAATGCGGTCAATAGTGGGTGGGTGATGTGGTCAGTAGTGGGTGATGTCAGTAGTTGGTGGGTGATGTGGTCAGTAGTAGGTGATGTCAGTAGTGGGTGGGTGATGTGGTCAGTAGTGGGTGATGTCAGTAGTGAGTGGGTGATGTTGTCAGTAGTTGGTGATGTCAGTAGTGTGTGGGTTATGCGGTAAATAGTGAGTGATGTCAATAGTGGCTGGGTGATGTGATCAGTATTAGATGATGTCAGTAGTGGGTGGGTGATGCGGTCAGTAGTGGGTGATGTCCGTAGTGTGTGGGTAATGTGGTCAGTAGTGAGTGATACGGCCAATAGTGGGTGATGTGGTCAGTAGTGGATGATGTCGTCAGTAGTGGGTGATGGGGTCAGTAGTGGGTGAGTGATGTGGTCAGTAGTGGATGATGCTGTCAATAGTGGGTGATGTGGTCACTAATAGGTGATGTGGTCAGTAGTGGGTGGGTGGTGTGGTCAGTAGTGGGTGGTCAGTAGTGGGTGGATGATGTGGGCAGTAGTGGGTGGTCAATAGTGGGTGGGTGATGTTTTCAATAGTGAGTGATGTGGTCAGTAATGGGTGGCTGATGTGGACAATAGTGGGTGATGCGGTCAATAATGTTTGATGTGGTCAGAAGTGGGTGGCTGATGTGGTCAGTAGTAGGCGATGTGGTCAGTAGTGGGTGACTTGGTCAGCTGTAGGTGATGTGGTCAGTAGTGGGTGATGGGGTCAGTAGTGGGTTGGTGATGTGGTCACTAGTGGGTTATGTTGTCAGTAGTGGGGGATATGGTAAGTAGTGGAGGATGAGGTCAATAGTGGGTGATGTGTTTAGTAGTGGGGGATGTGGTCAGTAGTAAGCGTGTGGTCAGTAGTGGATGATGTGGTCAGTAGTGGGTAATGTGGTCAGTAATGGGTGATGTGGTCAGTAGTGGGTGACTTGGTCAGCTGTAGGTGATGTGGTCAGTAGTGGGTGGGTCATGTGGTCACTAATGGGTGATGTGGTCAGTAGTGGGTGGGTGATGTGGTCAGTAGTAGGTGTGTGATGTCAGTAGTGGCTGATGTGGTCAGTAGTAGATGTGTGATGTGGTCAGTAGTGGCTAATGTGGTCAGTAGTGGTTGATGTGGTCAGTAGTGGTTGATGTTGTCAGTAGTGGGTGATGTGGCCAGTAGTGGTTGGGTTATGTGGTCAGTAGTGGTTGATGTGGTCAGTAGTGTTTGGGTGATGTTGTCAGTAGTGGTTGATGTGGTCAGTAGTGGTTGATGTGGTCAGTAGTGGTTGATGTGGTCAGTAGTGGTTGATGTGGTCAGTAGTGGTTGATGTGGTCAGTACTGGTTGATGTGGTCAGTAGTGGGTAATGTGTTCAGTAGTGGTTGGGTGATGTGGTCAGTAGTGGGTGATGTGGTCAGTAATGGTTGAGTGATGTGGTCAGTAATAGTTTGGTGATGTGGTCACTAGTGGTTGGGTGATGTGGTCAGTAGTGGTTGGGTGATGTGGTCAGTAGTGGTTTGGTGATGTGGTCAGTAGTGGTTAGGTGATGTGGTCAGTAGTGTTTGGGTGATGTGGTCAGTAGTGGTTGGGTGATGTGGTCAGTAGTGGTTGGGTGATGTGGTCAGTAGTGGTTGGGTGATGTGGTCAGTAGTGGTTTGGTTATGTGGTCAGTATTGGTTGGATGATGTGATCAGTAGTGGTTGGGTGATGCGGTCAGTAGTGGTTGGGTGATATGGTTAGTAGTGGTTGGGTGATGTGGTCAGTAGTGGTTCGGTGATGTAGTCAGTAGTGGTTGGGTTATGTGGTCAATAGTGGCTGATGTGGTCAGTGGTGGGTGATGTGGTCAGTATTGAGTTGTGATGTGGTCAGTAGTGGGTGATGTGGTCAGTAGTGGTTGGATTATGTGGTCAGTAGTGGGTGATGTGGTCAGTGGTGGGTGATGTGGTCAGTACTGAGTGTGTGATGTGGTAAGCAGGCGGCTATATGGTTAGTAGTGCGTGGGTAATGTTGCCAGTAGTGGGTGGGTGCTGTAGTTCTAGTGGGTGATGTGGTCTGTAGTAGGTGATGTGGGAGTAGTGGGTAATGTCGTCAATAGTGGGCGGGTGATGAGTTCAGTAATGGGTGCGTGATATGTTCAGTAGTGGGTGGGTGATGTTATCAGTAGTTGGTGCGTGATATTGTCAGCACTGGTTGGTGATGTTGTCAGCAGTGCTTGGGTGATCTGGTAAGTAGTTGGTGATTTTATCAGTAGTGGGTGATGTGGTCAGTAGAGATCGATATGGTCAGTAGCGGGTGAGTGATGTCGTTGTAGTGGGTGATGTGGTTGTAGTGGCTGATGTGGTCAGTAGTGGGTGAGTGGTGTGATGGTCAGTAGTGGGCGATGTGGTCAGTAGTGGGAGAGTGATGTGGCCAGTAGTGCGTGGGTGATGTGGTCAGTAGTGGATGATGTGTTCAGTAATGGGTGCGTGATGTGTTCAGTAGTGGGTGGGTGATGTTATCAGTAGTGGGTGCGTGATGTTATCAGTAGTGGATGCCTGATGTGGTCAGTAGTGGGTGATGTGTTATGTAGTGGTTGCGTGATGTGTTCAGTAGTGGGTGGGTGATGTTATAAGTAGTGGGTGCGTGATATTGTCAGCACTGGTTGGTGATGCTGTCAGCAGTGCTTGGTTGATCTGGTCAGTAGTTGGTAATTTTATCAGTAGTGGGTGATGTGGTCAGTAGTGAGCGATATGGTCAGTAGTGGGTGAGTGATGTCGTTGTAGTGGGTGATGTGGTTGTAGTGGGTGATGTGGTTGTAGTGGATGATGTGGTCAGTAGTGGGTGAGTGGTGTGGTCAGTAGTTGGCGATGTGGTCAATAGTGGGTGCGTGGTGTGGTCAGTAGTGGGTGCGTGATGTGTTCAGTAGAGGGTGTGTGATGTTATCAGTAGTGGGTGCGTGATATTGTCAGCAGTGGTTGGTATACTGTCAGCAGTGCTTGGGTGATCTGGTCAGTAGTTGGTGATTTTATCAGTAGTGGGTGATGTGGTCAGTAGTGAGCGATATGGTCAGTAGTGGGTGAGTGATGTCGTTGTAGTGGGTGATGTGGTTGTAGTGGGTTATGTGGTTGTAGTGGATGATTTGGTCAGTAGTGGGTGAGTGGTGTGGTCAGTAGTGGGCGATGTGGTCAATAGTGGGTGCGTGGTGTGGTCAGTAGTGGGTAATGTGGTCAGTAGTGTATGGGTGATTTCGTCAGTATTGGTGATGTGGTCAGTGGTTGGTTGGTGATGTGATTAGTAGTGGATGCCTGATGTGGTTGTAGTGGGTGATGTGGTCAGTAGTGGGTGATGTATTCTTTAGTGGGTGATGTGGTTAGTAGTGGGTGTGTGATGTGGTTGTAGTGGGTGATGTGGTCTGTAGTGGGTGATGTGTTCAGTAGTTGGTGATGTGGTCAGTAGTGGTTGATGTGGTCAGTAGTGGTGGATGTGGTCAGTTGTGGTTGATGTGGTCAGTAGTGGGTGATGTGGTCAGTAGTGTTTGGGTTATGTGGTCAGTAGTGGTTGATATGGTCAGTAGTGTTTGGGTGATGTGGTCATTTGTGGCTGATGTGGTCAGTAGTGGTTGATGTGGTCAGTAGTGGTTGATGTGGTCAGTAGTGGGTGATGTGTTCAGTAGTGGTTGGGTGATGTGGTCAGTAGTGGGTGATGTGGTCAGTAGTGGTTGGGTGATGTGGTCAGTAGTGGTTGGGTGATGTGGTCACTAGTGGTTGGGTTATGTGGTCAGTAGTGGGTGATGTGGTCAGTAATGGTTGGGTGATGTGGTCAGTAGAGGGTGATGTGGTCAGTAGTGGTTGGGTGATGTGGTCAGTAGTGGTTGGGTGATGTGGTCAGTGGTGGTTGGGTGATGTGGTCAGTAGTGGTTGGGTGATGTGGTCAGTAGTGGTTTGGTGATGTGGTCCGTAGTGGTTGGGTGATGTGGTCCGTAGTGGGTGATGTGGTCAGTAGTGGTTGGGTGATGTGGTCAATAGTGGTTGGGTGATGTGGTCAGTAGTGGTTGGGTGATATGGTCAGTAGTGATTCGGTGATGTGGTCCGTAGTGGGTTATGTGGTCAGTAGTGGTTGGGTGATGTGGACAGTAGTGGTTGGGTGAAGTGGTCAGTAGTGGTTTCGTGATGTGGTCAGTATTGGTTGGGTTATGTGGTCAGTAGTGGTTGGGTGATGCGGTCAGTAGTGGTTGGGTGATATGGTCAGTAGTGCTTGGGTGATGTGGTCAGTAGTGGTTGGGTGATATGGTCAGTAGTGGTTGGGTTATGTGGTCAGTAGTGGCTGATGTGGTCAGTAGTGGGTGATGTGGTCAGTATTGAGTTGTGATGTGGCCAGTAGTGGGTGATGTTGTCAGTAGTGGTTGGGTGATGTGGTCAATAGTGGGTGATGTGGTCAGTGGTGGGTTATGTGGTAAGTACTGAGTGCGTGATGTGGTAAGCAGGCGGCTATGTGGTTAGTAGTGGGTGGGTAATGTGGTCAGTAGTGGGTGGGTGCAGTAGTTCTAGTGGGTGATGTGGCCTGTAGTAGGTGTTGTGGGAGTAGTGGGTAATGTGGTCAATAGTGGGCGGGTGATGAGTTCAGTAATGGGTGCGTGATGTGTTCAGTAGTGGGTGGTTGATGTTATCAGTTGTGGGTGTATAACAGTGTAGGCTGTTATACGGGGTTTAATTAGATGGCACGCACGCTGTGCAAAGGGAAAGAGATAGGTAAAGCTTATGCACGAATGAGCACTGTAGTTAGTGATTTAGGGACGCTCATGTGCTGACGTAGGGAAAAACGGGGCTAAGTAACAACTCAGCTGTTGAACCAACAACATGCTTTTATAGTTGCTGTCTACATTATTATATTATAGAAACGTCTTCAATTAAACTGATATTTATAGACATCGGTGGTTTGTCTTTATATCTTCCGTTGCTGCCGAGTCTAGACACTCTGCAATAGGTGCGTGATATTGTCAGCACTGGTTGCTGATGCTGTCAGCAGTGCTTGGGTGATCTGGTCAGTAGTTGGTGATTTTATCAGTAGTGGGTGATGTGGTCAGTAGTGATCGATATGGTCAGTAGCGGGTGAGTGATGTGGTTGTAGTGGGTGATGTGGTTGTAGTGGCTGATGTGGTCAGTAGTGGGTGAGTGGTGTGGTCAGTAGTGGGCGATGTGGTCAGTAGTGGGAGAGTGATGTGGCCAGTAGTGGGCTATGTGGTCAGTAGTGGGAGAGTGATGTGGCCAGTAGTTCGTAGGTGATGTGGTCAGTAGTGGGTGCGTGATGTGTTCAGTAGTGGGTGGGTGATGTTATCAGTAGTGGGTGCGTGATGTTATCAGTAGTGGATGCCTGATGTGGTCAGTAGTGGGTGATGTGTTCAGTAATGGGTGCGTGATGTGTTCAGTAGTGGGTGGGTGATGTTATCAGTAGTGGGTGCGTGATATTGTCAGCACCGGTTGGTAATGCTGTCAGCAGTGCTTGGGTGATCTGATCAGTAGTTGGTGATTTTATCAGTAGTGGGTGATGAGGTCAGTAGTGAGCGATATGGTCAGTAGTGGGTGAGTGATGTGGTTGTAGTGGGTGATGTAGATGTAGTGGGTGATGTAGTTGTAGTGGGTGATGTGGTCAGTAATGGGTGCGTGATGTGTTCATTAGTGGGTGGTTGATGTTATCAGTTGTGGGTGTATAACAGTGTAGGCTGTTATACGCGGTTTAATTAGATGGCACGCACGCTGTGCAAAGGGAAAGAGATAGGTAAAGCTTATGCACGAATGAGCACTGTAGTTAGTGATTTAGGGACGCTCATGTGCTGACGTAGGGAAAAACGGGGCTAAGTAACAACTCAGCTGTTGAACCAACAACATGCTTTTATAGTTGCTGTCTACATTATTATATTATAGAAACGTCTTCAATTAAACTGATATTTATAGACATCGGTGGTTTGTCTTTATATCTTCCGTTGCTGCCGAGTCTAGACACTCTGCAATAGGTGCGTGATATTGTCAGCACTGGTTGCTGATGCTGTCAGCAGTGCTTGGGTGATCTGGTCAGTAGTTGGTGATTTTATCAGTAGTGGGTGATGTGGTCAGTAGTGATCGATATGGTCAGTAGCGGGTGAGTGATGTGGTTGTAGTGGGTGATGTGGTTGTAGTGGCTGATGTGGTCAGTAGTGGGTGAGTGGTGTGGTCAGTAGTGGGCGATGTGGTCAGTAGTTGGAGAGTGTTGTGGCCAGTAGTGGGCTATGTGGTCAGTAGTGGGAAAGTGATGTGGCCAGTAGTTCGTAGGTGATGTGGTCAGTAGTGGGTGCGTGATGTGTTCAGTAGTGGGTGGGTGATGTTATCAGTAGTGGGTGCGTGATGTTATCAGTAGTGGATGCCTGATGTGGTCAGTAGTGGGTGATGTGTTCAGTAATGGGTGCGTGATGTGTTCAGTAGTGGGTGGGTGATGTTATCAGTAGTGGGTGCGTGATATTGTCAGCACTGGTTGGTAATGCTGTCAGCAGTGCTTGGGTGATCTGATCAGTAGTTGGTGATTTTATCAGTAGTGGGTGATGAGGTCAGTAGTGAGCGATATGGTCAGTAGTGGGTGAGTGATGTGGTTGTAGTGGGTGATGTAGATGTAGTGGGTGATGTAGTTGTAGTGGGTGATGTGGTCAGTAGTGGGTGAGTGGTGTGGTCAGTAGTGGGCGATGTGGTCAATAGTGGGTGCATGGTGTGGTCAGTAGTGGGCGATGTGGTCAGTAGTGGGAGAGTGATGTGGCCAGTAGTGCGTGGGTGATGTGGTCAGTAGTGGGTGATGTGGTCTTTATTGGGTGATGTAATTAGTATTGGGTGTGTGATGTGGTTGTAGTGGGTGATGTGGTCTGTAGTGGGTGATGTGTTCAGTAGTGGGAGAGTGTCAGGTTCTCACATTTAAGGATGAAAATTGCTCGTTTGACCTAACATATGCGAGACATACACAGCCACAGGATGATTGGACATGACACACGGTAACACTAAGTTCAACGTTTTATTTATACTTCACATGCAACACAATCTAATTCGGCATGTTGCCTTTACAATGTGGATACAATAATACACACAGTCAATGAGTCAATACACTCACAGACTCAAACCACAGCCGCGCAGTCTTCCATCTTCTCACAAGAGATACTAGCAATCGACATTCAGGCACAGAAATAATACAAGCCTCTCTGAAACCACGTCTGTCAAGTCCGGCTACCCAAGCCTCGTCTGCCGTTTCTCGCTCTGAGCACTTGCCCTGTGGGATCGAGTCCAGCGGGAACTGCATGCGTCACGCTTGTACTTGCTTGACCGCTGACGGTTAATCTAACTCACCAGCGAACCTGTGGATAGGTAACTGGTATTTGCCTGGCGCTCGTACCGACGCCGCGGCACAACTATGGGGGATTATGACACTCTCCCCGCCTTCCATTCATGAAAGGTATAAACTTTCATGTGAGCTCTTTGTAAATTTTAGGGTTAATATTTTAACCCAGTCAGAATCTTCCCATTAGTTGTCATCTGCATTGGCATAGGTTTAATTGAAATACATAGGTATTGCAAGTTATATATATATTAAGTCGTGTGGTGTCAAAAAGTAACACATCCCAAGTACAATCCTCTCGATGGATAATAACGTCCGTTGCAATTATGACACAGTCAGACCGGTAGCACCAGCATTACATGCAACTACCTCGCAACCAAAATAAAAAAATTTCCAATACGTCCGAAAACGTCAGGTTAGACTGCAAATCGTCCCAAAATGAGACGATTTCAACCTTAGAGTCCTACCCACATTTGGTAGGGACATCTCATGTTGGTCTACAACTTCGGCAATCTCTTCCATGCCCAGCTGATGTCATCTTGGAGTGTTGACAAAGTGGCAACACAAAGGCTATTTTTATACCTTACACATTACCACCTATTTCGATTTGCTGCCCTTTGGTGTAATATGTGACAACAATTAAATAAAAGGGAAATAATCTAACTATATATTAAACACAATTCATTACATTTATTAATATATTTCTCAGCGTCATAGCTTGATGCTTCTTTACAATAGCGAAATAAATGTCGCTACTGTGAACAAGTTGATCAAGATATGATTCTCAGATTACACTACTAAAAAAAACATAATACACAATTCGCGTATTTTAAATTCGTGTTTCACAAATATCTTACATGCGTCATTAATTTTTTGGGCTTTTGTTTGTAGTCTGCTAAATTTTTGTATAAATTTATAACTTTCCGGAAGTACACACGCACAGCTGATGTAAACGAAAGTTCTTCACACACTTGTTCCGCAAGGATGTAACAATACTCGGAATGTCAAGTTGTTATAACTAGCTGGTGTGTTCGATGTTTGGTTGGAAACTTCTGGATTACAATGTTCTGCAGTGGTTTAAATGTCACAGTTCGTTTTAATAACTCGTTCGTTTCATACGGATTAAAATATCACTGGATAAGTCCGGTTCACAGGTACCACGGATAAATTAAATCGTTCACTTGAGGTAAGTTCTGAACGCATGTGGCACTGCTCTTTGTTTATAATATTTACGATAAATAATGTTCACTTTCTATCACATTCTACGCATTTATACAACACAACTATCACAATATGTATACGATAATAGCACTATTTACAATAGGATCTAGTCCCTATCACATACTTCACAGCTTCTCTGAAGAAAAAAATTCATTAATGGCTGTGATGGTATGAGTGTTCTGACACACTGCACTCAGACATAGTTGGCTACTGGGTGTCGTCGGGACAACGGGACAAAAGATCGGCTAGTGTATTAAGCTTGCCGGGGATGTGTCTAACTTCAAAGCTGTAGTCTTGGAGCAAAAGAAACCGTGCTATCATGTGGTTAGTCGGCGCACCTGCTGTAATGATCGTCAGAGGACTATTGTCGGTTTCCACTATAAAATGCCTCCCAAGGAGGAATCTGGACAATTTTGTGATTGCATACACAAGGGCGAGCGCTTCTTTCTGAGGTGTGGACCAACTCCGTTCCCTCGGTTTGAGTTTCCAGCTTAGGTAATATACAGGATGCAAAATGCCGTCATATTCCTGTAATAATACAGCCGCAATCGCCACGGATCTCGCATCTGTGCGCAATCTGAAAGGAATATGCAAATTTGACAATTTGAGAATGGGATTCTTTGAACTATTATCGGAAAAATAAGATAATACTTTATCGAATGCAGGTTTTAGGCATTCGCTGTTTACAATCTTATTTGGGTGTTCTTTTTTTAGTATGTTAGTAAAACTTTCAGTCAGTTCAGCAAAATCTGACTTGTTTCTTTGTAGTCGGGAGTGATCGTTTTAGAATTTTTGACACGATGTTGTCGTCAGTCGTGACAAAGCCGTTAGAGATTTTATAGCCCAAAAAGGAGATTTCTTGGTAGGCTATGTCAACTTTGGCAGGTTTAACTGTCAGTCCGTGCTGTTTGATACGGTCAAATGTCTGTTGTAATGTCGTTATATGGCCTGTCATTGTCTTTGTGTGTACACAAATGTCGTCCATGTACGAGATGATATTCGTTATGTCTGTCAGTAATAGTCTGGTCATGCGTACGAATGATGCTGGGGCATTTACAAGCCCAAATAGTAATTTACACCATTCGTACAGTCCCCAAGGTATGGCAAATGCTGTCAGGTGTCTGCTTTGTTCGTGTACCGGTATCTGCCAGTAACCTTTTGTCATGTCCAGTTTCGTAAAGTACCTAGAGTCTGTCAGTTCCGTCAGTAGTTCTTCACAGTTGGTCATTGGTTCTAAATCCAACTGTGTGATCTTATTTAGTTTTCTATAATCTACACAGAGTCTTATTGTGTTGTCCTTTTGCGTACGATTACTATTGGAGAACAAAAATGTGACTGTGATCGTCTGATGATGTGGTTCTTTTCTAAGTCTATAATTTCTTAATGTAGTTGTTCTTTGTAATGTATGGGAATGGAGTATGGTCTGCATTTTATTGGTGTGTTGGATGTCAAGGTAATGTGGTGGTGTACTAAGTCTGTTTGTCCTGGTTGGTTAGAAAAGATGATCTTGTAGTTCTGTATTAATTGTCTGCAACTGTCGGTCTCTGCGTGCGTCAGATGAGGGTTTATTTTAATGTCTTGCAAACAGTTTGTCGTGTCCAGTGCTGGTTTTGGTATTTCGTCTGCCTCCTCGTCGTCTTCATGGTCAACTATGGTGGTGCTGGCTGCTGTCTCGTCTTGGTTTTCGTCTCTGTTGTAGTATGGTTTTAGCATGTTGACGTGGAATATTTTGTGTTTGTCTTTGATTGAAATTTCGTAGTCAACCGTCGAGATCTGTCTTAGTACTTTGAATGGCCCTTGTCATGAGTCTGTCAGTAAATGTCGGTCACTAGGTAGAAGAAGAAGAACGTCCTGTCCAGGTGTCAGCGTTATCGTCCTGTTTCCTCTGTTTGCGTACTGTCTATAGATAGCACCAGATTGTTTAAGTGCTTCCTTGGCTATGATACAAGATCTCATTATCCTTTCACGCAATGATGTTATATGTTCGTATGATGATATGGGTTTATGTACAGGTGTAGTTTCAGTTAACGTGGAGTTGTATATACACAAAGGGCCGCGTGGTTTGGTACCATACACCAGTTCAAATGGTGAGAAACCTGTGCTGGCATGAGGAACTTCGTGATAAAATAATATGGCAGGCAAATAGGTATCCCAGTCTTAAGGATGTTCCTGGGTGACTTTAGACAGCATATGCTTTAAATCCCCGTTAATTTTTTCTATAATCCCAGTGGAGTGAGGATGATATGGGCTGTTAAAGCATTGCTTCACACCTAACATTTTGATGAAAGCTTGAGTTGCTGCCGCTATAAATTGACTTTCATGGTCAGAGAGGATGGTGTCAGGAAACCCTACTCTTGAGAATATGTGGAAGAAAACTTCCATCACCTCTTTGGCAGTTATGTTCTTAAGGGGAATAGCTTCTGGCCACCGACTACAGAGATCAATTGTTGTAATTATGTATTTATTTCCTCTAGCTGTAACGTGATTTGGAGGACCTATAATGTCAACCGAGATCTTCTCAAAGGGTCTATTGGCTAAATCTGTAACCTGTAATTCAGCCTGTGGGTGTTTACCCTTTTTCACTAGTTTTTGGCAGATGTCACAGGATCTGCAATATTGTTTCGTGTCATTGCAGAATTTTCGTCAATAAAACTGTGTTAACAATCTAGATCTGGTCTTCGAATATGCCATATGTCATGCGAAAGGTATATCATGTGCAAGATGTAAGGCCTGTTTACGGTATTCAACTGGCAGTACCGTTTGCTCCGTGGTGCTGTTGCCTCTGGTATAGTACCTTGTGAGGATGCAATCTTTCAGAGCAAAATGCCATCTTGCATTTTTGGTTAACCTTGGCTTTTGGCCTATAAGATTAAAATATTTATACAATGATGGATCAGCCTTTTGGGCTTTTATAAAGTTCTCTTTCATGGTTTTAGGACGAAGCAACACTGGGCTTAGCCTTTGTAGTGCTTCAGTTTGATCTATTTGATCTTGCACTCTGGCAGCAGATCTAGTTACTGCGTCAACATTATCAGTAACATGACATGATGATGAAACAATTACATCAATGGGTTCATGTGATGATATTACAGAATTGGCTACACTGCTTTCATTCAATGATTTCACACTCTCAATACTGCAATTAGATAGAGATGATGGTACCTCATCATTACTACCCTTGGCAATAGATGTTATGGTGTTATGAGGCATATCATTCACCTCAGGAAGGTTACCTACAATAATATCACAACATGGGTTGGATAATGCTGCACATTTGACCTTTCCTGTGATGAATGGGGTGTCAATATACGCCCATGCAAGTGGCTATTTCTCGATGTTACCAGAGAAAGTTCTGCATGTTATGTGCTTGCCTGTATAGTCTGTAGGCAATATGAACCCTCTTTTTACACCGATAAGAGTGCTTCCGCTGTCCCGTAAGACTGTAGCAGGTTTGCCATTAACATATCCCTGGTGGATGTTAATCTTGCCTTTGGAGTCTATCACCAAGTTAGCTTCTTCATTGGTGATAGCTATTGAGTGGCCGCATGTTAGAAAGCCATCTTCATGGAACTGATTACAGGTGGTACATTTTTCTAAATTAAATATATCAATAGTCTGTGCTGAGTTCACAGGGGGTCTTCGACTTGTTCTTCATCTGAGGAAGAGCTATCAAACATGGCTGCATTAACCTTTTTGGTTATCTGTTTGCCTAATCAAGAATGGCGCCAATAGCCATACGCCTTATAGAGGAAGCATTTGGTTGGGCGTTTATGGCTTCTTCGCTCTTTGTCTTGCTTATTAATGTAGTTTTGCAAGTATTTTAGATATTCTGGGTTTTTACCACACATATATGTCTGATTGTTCTGCAGTTGGCAAAATCTATATTGCTGGTATTTCTCAGTAGTAGGCTTATATGATCTTTGCCTATTGTAGGGCTCTGATCTTGGTTTCGGTAGCGGGGTAGGGGTATCCCCTATCAAAGGAGAAGTAAGGCGCCTCCTTCCCTCCGCTAGCCTACGGGACACCCTTGGGCAAGGTGGAGTACCCGTTTAGCCCCCCGATCAGGGTTACGTGAAGCCATGGGTGCAGGTGGTGGATGAAGATGGAGAGCAGCCAACAGATAGTTGTAGGTTATGGTCTCCACCTTCACGACGGTAGACAGAGGATCTCTATTTTGAGGAGACAATGACTACGGTCACTGACCAGTATGGTCACTGCTAGGAAGGAAAGCAATGGCAAACTACCTTCTTTACAGATGCCAAGAAAATCATGTTGTGTGGCCTTGTGGCATGGTCGAGACAGAAACACGGAGCTGATCCACAACTCTGGTGATCGAGTGAGATGGCAGAACATGACCACCCACGCTTACCGGCATGGCACATGATGGATGGATGGATCTTGGTTTGTCATAGGTAGCAGCTGCTACAAAACTTAAGTCAGACAACCCACTGGAAAAACAATGCTTGTTGGCTGTAAAATAGCCAGAACCTCGTTTCTCTATCTGTTCTACACTTTCACACTGTCACTCTAGCGGAAACTTGGAAAATGGAGGTGGAAGAGATGAGATGATTTTATCTCTAAGGATGAGATCTTTTAGTTTATTAAAGTCATTGTTAATCTTGGCCGCAGACAGCCATTTGCTGAAAATATCCTGTACTACAGAAATGTAGTCAGAGAACGTTTGTGTAGGTTTTGGAGATATCTTACTAAATTGTTCTCTGTAGCCTGCTTCATCTAACAGGAAATGTGACATAATTTTTGACTTTATGTACTGATAGGCTTTTCTGAGATCTTTAGGGATGGTCTCTATGACTTTCAGAGGCTCCCCTGATAAACTTTTCATGTATATTATGTTCCATTCTGTTTCTGGGATCTGATAATGGTCCATTAACGTTTCAAAGTTCTGGGTAAAGGCTGCTATGCAGTCTCCCGAGGTATAGTTTCTCACGATCGCCTGGTTATTTTTTGTACTGGTTTTCTTTTTCCAGTCTTTCTGATTAACGAGACTCTTTGTCTACCGCTGTTTCGGCTTCCAGCTGTTTGATTTTCAGCTGTAGTTCGAGCTCTTCTCGTTTACTTTGAGCTAAGATTTCTGCTTTCTTCACTTCAGCATCTATTTCTGCCTGCTTAGTTTTTGCCGCCAATTCTGCCTGTTTGGCAGCTCTTTCAGCCGCCCTTTCATCGCGGTCCCTAGCTTTTTCCTGTGCTAGGAGGTGTTCTGAATATTTTGTTTCACTCCATTTTGTCAACTCATCACCAGTTAACTTTAACTTTAAACCAATCTCAATGAAATCATTTAAAGTCGACATGATGGAATGTTTCAATGAAAATGAATTCTCACACACGCAATTATGTTATAAAGTGTTAGTAATTTGAACAATTTATACAATATTTCTGAAATTACAGCGCGTGCCTAAACTTGCATACAAAAGTATATGAAAAAGGTAATACTTAAGTGCTCTGGAGACACTGGAGAATGGTGAAAACAGGACCAGAAACTGTAGGGTCGTTACTGTTCGGACAAATGACCTCTACGGGTAACAGTTTCAGGTGACACACAAAAACCTATTTACTTTTGGAGGAAAGAATTTTAGAATCTGTGTTTTTGTGAGGTGTATGCTTGTCAACTAAGTTTTGGTTTAGGTTTGTATGCCGTCGAGTGTTATTGTTGGTCGTAATGTCGTCTGTTCAACAATTTCCACAAGTTTCTTTCCCGAACTTTCTGCTTCCACACGCTGCACAACTACTTTCACGAAGACAAGTTAGCCATGTTTAAACGTTCAGCAACTATGATGATACATCGATTACACACAGATCAAATTTAGTAAGGACGTAGACATCATGTTCACACTTTTATGAGGACAAGTTACACACGGTTCACTTATGATTTAACTTAAGGCTGGACGAATTCCCCCACGTTCACACATGTCAGGTTCTCACATTTAAGGATGAATCTGGCTCGTTTGACCTAACATATGCGAGACATACACAGCCACAGGATGATTGGACGTGACACACGGTAACACTAAGTTCAACGTTTTATTTTTACTTCACATGCAACACAATCTAATTCGGCATGTTGCCTTTACAATGTGGATACAATAATACACACAGTCAATGAGTCAATACACTCACAGACTCAAACCACAGCCGCGCAGTCTTCCATCTTCTCACAAGAGATACTAGCAATCGACATTCAGGCACAGAAATAATACAAGCCTCTCTGAAACCACGTCTGTCAAGTCCGGCTACCCAAGCCTCGTCTGCCGTTTCTCGCTCTGAGCACTTGCCCTGTGGGATCGAGTCCAGCGGGAACAGCTGCATGCGTCACGCTTGTACTTGCTTGACCGCTGACGGTTAATCTAACTCACCAGCGAACCTGTGGATAGTTAACTGGTATTTGCCTGGCGCTCGTACCGACGCCGCGGCACAACTATGGGGGATTGTGACAGAGAGTGATGTGGCCAGTAGTGGTCGATGTGGTCAGTAGTGGTCGATGTGGTCAGTAGTGGGCGATGTGGTCAGTAGTGCGTGGGTGATGTGGTCAGTAGTGGGTGATGTCGTCAGTAGTGGGTGATGTGGTCTTTATTGGGTGATATGATTAGTAGTGGGTGTGTGAAGTGGTTGTAGTGGATGATGTGGTCTGTAGTGGGTGATGTGTTTAGTAGTTGGTGATGTGGTCAGTAGTGGGTTATGTGGTCAGTAGTGGCTGATGTGGTCAGTAGTGGCTGATGTGTTCAGTGTTGGGTGATGTGGTCAGTATTGAGTTGTGATGTGGTCAGTAGTGGGTGGGTGATGTGGTCAGTAGTGGGGGGGGGTGATGTGGACAGTAGTGGGTGGGTGATGTGGTCAGTATTAGTGATGTTCTCAGTAGTGGGTGGGTGATGTGGTTAGTAGTGGATGTCTGATGTGGTTGTAGTGGGTGATGTAGTCTGTAATAGATTATGTGGTCAGTAGTGGGTGATGTTGTCAGTAATGGGTGTGTGATATGGTCAGTAGTGGGTGTGTGATGTGGTTAGTAGTGGGTGTTGTGATCAGTAGTGGGTGGGTGATGTGGTCAGTAGTGGGTGTGTGATATGGTCAGTAGTGGGTGTGTGATATGGTCAGTAGAGGGTGATGTGGTCAGTAGTGGTTGGGTGATGTGGTCAGTAGTGGGTTGGTGATGTGGTCAGTAGTGGGTGTGTGATGTGATTAGTAGTGGGTGATGTGGTCAGTAGTGTATGTGTGATACGGTCAGTAGAGGGTGATGTGGTCAGTAGTGGGTGGGTGATGTGGTCAGTAGTGGGTGATGTGGTCAGTAGTGGGTGGGTGATATGGTCAGTAGTGGGTGTGTGATGTGGTTAGTAGTGGGTGATGTGGTCAGTAGTGGGTGGATGATGTGGTCAGTAGTGGGTGGACGTTGTGGTTAGTAGTGGGTGATGTAGTCAGTAGTGGGTGTGTGATGTGATTAGTAGTGGGTGATGTGGTCAGTAGTGTATGTGTGATACGGTCAATAGAGGGTGATGTGGTCAGTAGTGGGTGGGTGATGTGGTCAGTAGTGGGTGATGTGGTCAGTAGTGGGTGGGTGATATGTTCAGTAGTGGGTGTGTGATGTGGTTAGTAGTGGGTGATGTGGTCAGTAGTGGGTGGGTGATGTGGTCAGTAGTGGGTGGACGTTGTGGTTAGTAGTGGGTGATGTGGTCAGTAGTGGGTGGATGATGTGGTCAGTAGTGGGTGGGTGATGTGGTCAGTAGTGGGTGATGTGGTCAGTAGTGGGTGGGTGATATGGTCAGTAGTGGGTGTATGATGTGGTTAGTAGTGGGTGATGTAATCAGTAGTGGGTGGATGATGTGGTCAGTAGTGGGTGGGTGATGTGGTCAGTAGTGGGTGGATGATGTGATTAGTAGTGGGTGATGTGGTCAGTAGTGGGTGGGTGATGTGCTTAGTAGTGGGTGATGTGGTCAGTAGTGGGTGATGTGGTCAGTAGTGGGTGTGTGATATGGTCAGTAGAGGGTTGTCAGGGTCTTATAATTGGCTCGTTGGCTAACACGTGTGAGACAGTACAAGTATAACGTGATTCGACGTAGGACACAGCAACACAAGTTCTATGGATTTATTGCCACATTAAATACAGAACGATAATTACAGCAATCTACAATATATAACTCACGACGCTCACAACCACAATACAGCTCATAGGTCTGACGCTCAAGATATCAGTCGTTCGGCTTTCAATCACGGAGATTCATACAAACGCCTTGCTCTCATCGCACATGTCCGTCCGGTCTCCAGTCCCAGCTCGGTCTGACCTTAGCACGCCAACTGCCCACTGCCTCTAGTGGTGTCACGTGTCCTGCGTGCGTCTGTCGTCAGCCTGACCGCTGGTCGCGTGTCAGGTAACAATCTTGTCAGCCGGGTGTCGCAACGATGTTGCTGCACAACTATACCATGTTAGGCTCTGACATTCTCCCCGGGTACCTCAATGAAAGATGTCATCTTTCATTCATGCTGTCTGTATATACTGGGGTAGTGTTAAATTCATGTCAGAGACTACTCTTTCCCAGTGTTATGCATGAAAATACATATATGGCATGGAAATATATACAAAAAATGTACGTTGCATTGAAATGACAAATGAAGTAAAACTTTTAACACAACTTAGGTTTCATCCCCCTGATGGCTGGTTACCTCCATTGCAATAATACCCAGTCAGATCAGTAGTTACCAGCTTCACGCATCTACTTCGCAGCAATTTGAAAAAAACGTAATAATATGGTTGTTTTGCAACAGCCATCTAGCCAGACTGAAATACGACTTTACATAAGTCGCATTAAACACTCAAACTCTGACCTCATTTGGCCAGGAGCTCTTATGTTGGTTTGCAATGTTGGCAGCTATCTGCCATGCTTGGTGGACGCCTACCCGGTGTGTTAACCATTTGAGCAACAAAATGTCTATTTATACAATACACATTAATGAATATGTTTCAAATTATGGCCCTTGGTGTAATTCGTAAATGCAAGGGAAGTAATTTTGACAATCAAGAAATTCAATAAATGACAATAGTTATTTAATTTCTTAGCGTCATTGCTTGACGTTTCTTCATATTAACGAGAAAAAGTCGGTAATATGAATACATTAATCAAGATATGATTCTAAGATTACACTAATCAATTTAAATAAGTACCCAATTGGTGTATTATATTTTATAAATTCAAAAGGATTTTACAATCGTCATAAGTTTTTGAGTATTTGTATATCGTCTGCTAATTTTTCTATACTTTTTAAATTACACAGGAAGTACACACGAAACGCAAAATTTAGTTGCTGTTTGACCACAAATGCTGCCGTTTTCTTTTGTAACGGATAGTTAAATGTTCTCAAAGTTCGTGTTTGATGTTCTAGTATCACAACTATCGGATTATGATGGAATGTTCTTATTTCCGATGTGTTCACAACTTCTAGATAAAGATTGAATGTTCTTATTTCCGAAGTTCAATTGTCGAACATTTTGGATTAAATTCGATGCAGAGGTGGTGTAGAAGTCATTGTTCAGTCCACATTTGCACATGTCGTTAAAATATCACGGTGAAGAAAGTCACTCACAGCTGTCACTGTTAACTGGTAAAGTTCGCTTCTGGTAAGTGGTTAAGCGTCTGTGACACTGTTCTTGGTGTATATTTACAATTAATAATGTTCTCTTTCTAACACACACTACACAATTATACTACACTCATTACATGGCTTGATTAAAATAAGTATATTATACATGTCGGTTTTTTAACCGTATCACAATTACAATTATAGACCTTACACAGTAGGTGAATAGAAAACATTCACTCATTGGTGGCTGTGTTTTTCTGAGTGTATTAGTACACTCTGCACTCAGACATTGCTTACTGGGTCGGTTGGACAACGGGACAAAAGATCGGCAATTGTATTGATTCTGCCAGAAATGTGACGAACCTCGAAACTGTAATTTTGAAGCTTCAAGGACCAGCGAGCAATCATATTGTTGGATGGTACTCCGGCATTTATATACCGTAATGGACTGTTGTCAGTTTCGATGATAAAGTGACGTCCTAGAAGATATCTGGATAGTTTCGTCACACTTTCTACTAAGGCAAGTGCCTCTAATTGCGGAATGGACCATGACCGTTCTCTAGGCCTTAGCTTTCTTGATATGAAACAAATGGGATGCAGGATGTCGTTGTATTCCTGCAATAGGACTACCCCAATCGCAACGGAGCTAGCATCTGTTCTCAATCTGAAAGGTAAACGAATGTTGGGCAATTTAAGGATGAGATTATTCGAATTCTTATCAGAAAAGTATGTCAAAACTTTATGAAATGCATTTCGTAGGCATTCATCGTGTACAACTTTTTCAGGCTTATCCTTGGTTAGTAAGTTAGAAAAAACCTCGGTCAGTTCTGAAAAATCAGGAATGAATTTCCTGTAATAATTGATCAGTCCCAACAAACTCCGGACTTGTTTCTTATTAGTCGGGAGTGACAGTTTTAGAATTTTGGAGACAATTTTGTTGTCTGTCATGACAAAGCCATTGGATATTCTGTACCCCAAAAATGATATCTCTTGGTAAGCCATGTTCACCTTTGAAGGCTTCACTGTCAGTCCGTACTGTCTGATACGTTCTAATGTCTGTTCTAGTGTCTTTATATGTTCCGTCATTGTTTCTGTATGGACACAGATGTCGTCAATATAGCAAATGATATTAGGAATGTCAGATAGGAGGAGTCGTGTCATGCGTACGAATGTGGCTGGGGCATTGACTAGCCCAAATGGAAGTTTGCACCATTCGTACAGTCCCCAAGGCGTGGCAAAAGCTGTTAGATGTCTGCTGTCTTCATGTACAGCTATCTGCCAGTAACCTTTAGACATGTCAAGCGTCGTAAAGAACTTAGCGTCAGTCAGTTCTGTCAAAAGATCGTCAGTGTTTGCCATTGGTTCAAGATCTAAAACAGTTATTTTGTTCAGTTTTCGGTAATCGATGCAAAGTCGTATTGTCTTGTCCTTTTTGCGTACAATGACCATGGGTGAAGAGAAGTCTGATAAGGATCGTCTGATGATGTTGTTTTTTTCTAAGCTGATAATTTCTTGATGTAACTGTTCTTTGTAGTGTAATGGTATTGTGTATGGTCTACATCTTATTGGTGTGTTTGATGTGAGTGTGATGTGATGCTGTACTAATTCTGTTTGTCCTGGGTTGTCTGAAAAGATGGTGTTGTACTGTTGTATCAACTGTTTGCAACTGTTTGTCTCTGCTTGACTTAAGTTTGGATTGATCTTGATCTCATTTAAGCAGTTTGTCGTGTCTAATGTAGGTGTTGGAATCTCGTCGCTAGAATCGTCATCTTCGTGATCTATTATCACGGTGCAAGCTGTCGTATCGTCTTGTTCGTTGTCTCTGTTGTGGTATGGTCTTAGCATATTTATGTGAAATATTTTGTGTTTGTCTTTTATTAGGATTTCGTAGTCTACAGGTGAGATTTGTCTTGTCACTTTAAAAGGTCCCTGCCAAGAATCAGTCAGTAGCTCTCTGTCACTAGGTAGTAGTAGTAGAACGTCCTGTCCAGGTGTCAATGTTATAGTCCTGTTACCTTTGTCTGCGTACCGTCTGTAAGTAGCACCAGATAGTTTAAGTGCATTTTTAGCAATTTCACATGATTTAATAATCCTTTCACGCAATGATGTTACATACACAAATGATGATATGGGTTTCAGTATTGGAGTAGAATTAGTTAACATTTGGTGATAAATTGTTAATGGGCCTCGTGGTTTGGCACCATAGATTAGTTCAAAAGGAGAGAAACCGGTACTAGAATGTGGTACCTCGCGATAAGCAAAAAGGACAGCTGGTAAGTATACATCCCAGTTGTTGGGGTGATCTTGAGTTACTTTGGCAAGCATGTGCTTCAGGTCCCCATTAAGCTTTTCTATAATCCCGCTAGAGTGAGGATGATAGGGGGTATTGAAAACTTGCTTCACTCCTAACATTTTAGTGAAAGCTTGGGTGGATGCGGCAATAAACTGAGTGCCTCTATCAGACTGGATAGTATCTGGAAATCCAATTCGGGAGAAAATATGGAAGAATACTTCCATGATGTCGTTGGCAGTAATGTTCTTTAGCGGGATCGCTTCTGGCCATCTACTACATTGATCAACACAGGTTAGAATATATTTATTCCCTCTAGTAGTTGTATGACTAAGAGGGCCCACAATGTCAACTGATAATTTTTCAAAGGGTCGACTGGCTAAGTCAGTGACTTGTAACTTTGCCTGTGGGTGTTTACCTTTTTTTTTACTAGTTTCTGGCATGTATCACAACTTCTGCAATATGTTTTTATGTCATTGCAAAATTTTGGCCAATGAAACTGTGTCAAAAGTCTTGACCTGGTTTTAACATAAGCCATATGACCTGCAAAAGGTATATCGTGAGCAAGATGTAAAGCTTGCTTGCGATAAGTAGTTGGCAAAACAGTTTGCTTTGTTGTAATGTCACCTCTGGTGTAGTACCTGGTGAGTATATCATTGTGTAAAGCAAAATGCCACTTCGCATTTTTGGTTACTCTTGCCTTTTTGCCGATCAGGTCAAAGTACTTTGACAGTGAAGGATCAGCTTTTTGAGCTGTTATGAATGTTTCCTTCATAGAGTCACTAGGTGGTAATTCTGGGCTAAGCATTTGTATAGCCTCAGTTTGGTTACTTTCATCTTGCACTCTAGCAGTAGCTCTTGTTACTGCGTTCACACACTCAATGACATCAGATGATGATGGAATGATATCGTCAATGATGTGATGAGAATTTAGTGCTGCATTAGCTAGCATACATTCAATAGGTGATATGACATTTTTAGTGATGACATTTGGTGGTGATGTGTTATCATCAATACATAGTGATGTTATGTTATGATTATGAGGTTTGTCATTCACCTCAGGTAAATTTCCTATGATTATATCGCACACTGGGTTTGTAAGTGCCGCGACCTTTACTTTCCCTGTGAGGAATGGTGTTTCAATGTATGCCCATGCTAATGGATATTTTTCAATATTGCCTGAAAATGTTCTACATGTGATGTGTCTGCCTGTATAGTCTGTAGGCGTTATGAATGTTGTTTTCAGGCCAATAAGTGTACTTCCGGTGTCGCGAAGTACTGTAGCAAACTTGCCATTAACATACCCGTGATGGATGTCTAATCTGCCTTTTGAGTCTATTACCAAGTTAGCTTCCTCACTGGCAATAGGGATGGCGTGCCCGCATGTTAAGATACCATCTTCATAGAAGGTGTTACAGACAGTGCATTTGTTAGCATTAAATACATCACAAGCCTGTGCTGCATTCACAGGATGTTTCTCTGGATTTTCGTCTTCTGACGCTGAGCTATCGAACAAGGCGGCATTGGCTTTGTTGGTCATATGCCTGCCTCTACAATCCATGCGATGGTGCCCGAAAGCCTTGCAGAGAAAACATTTACGTTTATTTTTGAACAATTTACGTTCTCTGTCTTGACTGTTTACTATATTTTGCAAGTATGTCTGGTATCCTGGGTTTTGATCGCACATCTCGTTCAAATGGTGAGAAAATTTACAAAATCTGCACTGTCTAAATTTTTCAGAGGTAGGCTTGTTTGGTTTTTGCCTACTATAGTTTTTCTCATAGTTGGCTGCTGCTACCCAGTTACTGTCAGTAGCTTCAGTGGCAAAGCATTGTTTGTTGGCCGTGTAATAGGCCGACCCACGTCTTTCAATTTCTTCCACACTTGTGCATTCATTCTCCTGTAAGAACTTAGAAAACGATGATGGGATAGAAGAAATGATTTTATCTCGAATGATGAGATCTTCTAATCTATCATAACTTTTATTAATTTTGGCTGCTGAAGTCCATTTGCTGAAAACATCTCGGACTAAACAGAGGTAGTCAGAGAACGTTTGAGTTGATTTTGGACTCAATTTACTGAATTGTTCTCTGTAACCTGCCTCGTCTAACATGAAATGTGCCATTATCTTAGATTTAATATAATGGTACTCTTTCCTTAGGTCTTTGGGGATGGTTTCAATGACTTTAAGAGGTTCCCCAGATAGACTCCTCATATAAAGAATATTCCATTCAGAAAGTGGAACTTGGTAATGTTCCATTAACGTCTCAAAATTTTGAGTAAAGGCTGCTATGCAGTCACCCGAGGTATAGTTACGGACGATACCTTGATACTTCTTATACTGGTTTTCTTTTTCCAGTCTTTCAGATTTCTTTGATTCTTTATTCATCGCAGTCTCAGTGTCAAGTTGTTTCATTTTCAACTGTAACTCTAGTTCTTCTTTCTTACTCTGAGCTGCTATTTCTGCTTTCTTAAGTTCACTGTCTATCTCAGCTTGCTTTGTCTTTGCAGCCATTTCTACTTCGGCTTGCTTTAATGCTGTTTCAATCTCTGCCTGTTTTAAGGCTGTTTCTGCCTCTGCTTGCTTGGCAGCTATTTCTGCTTGTTTTAGAGCTCTTTCTGCTGCTCGTTCATCGCGTTCGGCAGCTTTTTCCTGTACCAGCAGGTATTCAGAGTATTTGTCTTCGCTCCATTTTGTTAATTCATCACCTGTTAGATGTAATTTAATACCCATATCGATGAAATCAAATAGTGACGACATGATGGAGAAAATACGTCAATGAAAGTGAACCACACAAAATATGTTATAAATGGTTAGTAATAAACAATTTACAATTTATTTTACTATACGATGCGTGCCTACTATTGCATACGTAAAGTTAAAGTATAGAAAAATATACTCAAGTGCCCTGGATACGGTGAAGAATGGTTGGACACTCGGGCTAGAAAACTGTAGGGTCGTTATTTCGGAACCACTAATGACCTCTACGGCAAGGTTATGGATGGTACGGAAAAACCTGCTTTATTTTTGGAAGAAAATAAGTTAGCGTCTATTTGTTGGTGTGTGCCTGCAAGTCACTAAGTGTTGACTAGGTTTGTATGGCGTCGAGTGTAATTGTATGTCGTAAATTTGTCGTTAACAGTTTCAACAGAAGTTACACTCTTTCCAAAACTCTTTGCGTTCCACAAACTCAATGCACAAAGACAATCTATCTGTATTTGAACACTCAATAACATTGATGACACATCACTTACATCAA
Organism: Cepaea hortensis; assembly: GCA_963921405.1. NCBI lineage: Eukaryota > Metazoa > Mollusca > Gastropoda > Stylommatophora > Helicidae > Cepaea > Cepaea hortensis. Next base: position 1,239,086 of record OY992890.1, read on the forward strand.
GATGACATTCAGTAAGGACATAGACATCAAGTTTACAAGATGGCGACAAGGTCAAAATGGCGACAAAATAACAATGTCGACAAGGTCAAATGGTGACAAGTTTCACAAATCACAAATGTTTTACACGTTTACAGGATCAAACAATATGTACTGCACATTTACTAATGGTTTTACACATATTTAAACCATGTAATAATGGATCATACTGAGACTTTCACGATCACATTTACATAGCTATAACCTTGACGAATTTCACAAGTTCAAGAATTATAGTTTTAAATACGAAAGACGAGCAACACACGTCTACATATATTAGGTTCTTAAACAAGGACGAGCAACCCACGTCCACACATGTCAGGGTCTTATAATTGGCTCGTTGGCTAACACGTGTGAGACAGTACAAGTATAACGTGATTCGACGTAGGACACAGCAACACAAGTTCTATGGATTTATTGCCACATTAAATACAGAACGATAATTACAGCAATCTACAATATATAACTCACGACGCTCACAACCACAATACAGCTCATAGGTCTGACGCTCAAGATATCAGTCGTTCGGCTTTCAATCACGGAGATTCATACAAACGCCTTGCTCTCATCGCACATGTCCGTCCGGTCTCCAGTCCCAGCTCGGTCTGACCTTAGCACGCCAACTGCCCACTGCCTCTAGTGGTGTCACGTGTCCTGCGTGCGTCTGTCGTCAGCCTGACCGCTGGTCGCGTGTCAGGTAACAATCTTGTCAGCCGGGTGTCGCAACGATGTTGCTGCACAACTATACCATGTTAGGCTCTGACAGGGTGATGTTTTTAGTATTGGGTGATGTGGTTAGTAGCGGGTGATGTGGTCAGTAGTGGGTGATGTAGTTAGTAGTGGGTGGGTGATTTGGTTAGTAGTGGGTGATGTGGTCAGTAGTGGGTGGGTGATGTGGTCAGTAGTGGGTGGGTGATGTGGTTAGTAGTGGGTGATGTGGTCAGTAGTCGGTGGGTGATGTTTTCAGTAGTGGGTGGGTGATGTGGTCAGTAGTCGTTGATGTTAGTCAGTAGGGGGATGATGTGTTCAGTAATGGGTGGGTGACGTGGTCAGTAGTGGGTGATGTTGTCAGTAGTGGGTGATGTGGTCATTAGGGGGAAGATGTTCAGTAATGGGTGTGTGAAGTAGTGGGTGCCTTATGTGGTTGTAGTGGGTGATGTGGTCAGCAGTGGGTGATGTGATCAGCAGTGGGTGGGTGATGCGGTCAGCAGTGGGTTATGGGGTCAGCAGTGGGTGGGTGATGTGTTCATTATAGCGGACGTCACCTGACACCGGGTACATCCATCCATGTTCCCAGATCTGGAACTTCATCTACAACTTGTTCGTGGCCTTGGCCTCCCTGAGCTTCATGCTGGAGAGTGAACCCTCCCTTCGCTACATCCCGGATTCGGTCAAGGCCAAGCTGACCGGGCGGATTCCCGAGCCGGGACACTTCCGCTACCTGATGTACTCCGTCGAGATCACTCCCGTCTACGTGCTGGACATCGTCTGCTGGCTCTTCTTCACAGTGGAGTTCTTCATCCGACTCATCTTCTGCCCCAAGAAATCGCTGTTCTTGAAGTGAGTGTTGTCCCCATGTTGTAGATCCCAGTTGTCTGAGGAGTTCTTCATCCGATTCATCTTCTGCCCCAAGAAATCGCTGTTCTTGAAATGAGTGTTGCCCTACTGTTGCAGGCTTCAGTTGTCTGTAGAGTTCTTTATCCGCTTCCTGTTCTGCCCCAAGAAATCGTTGTTCTTGAAGTGATTGTTGTCCCACTGTTGTAGATACCAGTTGCTGTAGAGTTATTTAATCGCTTAATCTTCTGCCTCAAGAAATCGTTGTTTTTTGAAGTGAGTGTTGTCCTACTGTTGCAGGCTTCAGTTGTCTGTAGAGTTCTTTATTCGCTTCATGTTCTGCCCCAAGAAATCGTTGTTCTTGAAGTGATTGTTGTCCCACTGTTGTAGATACCAGTTGTCTTTAGAGTTCTTTATTCGCTTCATGTTCTGTCCCAATAAATCGTTGTTCTTAAAGTGAGTGTTGTCCAGCTATTGTCGGTTCTAGGTTTGTCTGTGTCCATTTGTTTGTATCCAGGTTGTCTGAGTCCAGTTGTTTGTGTCTAGTTGTCTGTGTCCAGTTGTCTGTGTCCAGGTTTATCTGTGTCCAGGTTTGTCTGTGTTCAGGTTTATCTGTGTCCAGGTTTGTCTGTGTCCAGGTGTCACCGTCCTAGATCTCTAGGGGATTGAAACTCGGGCTCATACAGGCAACAAACTCCGTTCAGATACTATCTAGCATCATTTATTTACATGTATATTACAGTACGCTGGCGAAGCGAGTTTTCACAAGCCAGCAATCAGCAAGTTGCGTATCACAGGAGTTTACAATTAACATGATTAACACAATAACTCTAGCAGCTATCTAAACATATGTATAAGACCCCTAAATACAATTGAGTCTACTATCAAGTCCCCTTAAGGTAAGCCCGGTTGCTTCCTCGATGTCCAGTCCGTGTCTGTCCTTCCACACGTGTCGCAATCCGACACGGGTGGCAACTCTCTCTGAGTTTCTCGTGGACCCCGCAATCGGCGGGCCCCATCAGTGTCCACGGGGCTGTGGACACACTGACCGGTCCTTCGAGAAGGCTCTGGATTATTCGAGCCTTCGAGTGACTCGGTTCTTTCCCTTTAGCTGGAGTTCTATCCCTCCGCCAGTATCTCTTACTTTATGTTGGTACCGCCCTTATGTGAGGCTGTGACAGGAATCCCCCTCCCCCTGCTTTGATGGGTTCTTATATGGTAATTAGTTATGTACTAATTCTGTCACAGGATCACATAAAGTCGGTGTTTGTAGTTTGGTGGATAGTAACTTGGCAACTTACATATCTGCATCACCAACTCATGTATTCTCCCATACACCACTTTAAGATGATTGCTGAAGAGGTCTCTCTCTTCTATGTTCTTAAACATGCTTATCTGACCGAAGTTCCGTGACGTTTCCCAGTTGTTTTTACAACCGCGCCCTTCTCAAGTATCCATATGATACCAAGATATTAAAACTCTGTGTAAGAGAGTTCTAACAAGACAAATGTCTTGGCTATTTAAGTGCACCTGCAAATCTCGTCTTGTGTGTGTATTTCAATACATTTTTACTTCCGTATGTTGTATAATGCTGAATATGTAGTTATGCTGTTGTTTTATCACATCTGACTACGTGTTCCTGTTGGCTTGTTCGTGTATTGACTGATATGTTGCTGTTTTTAATAAAGTGACTGTATTTTAATTGTTAGTGTTAAGTTTTGAGTTTGTATAAAGTGTGTGCTCACTTGTGTGGTTTATCTCCAAGCGTCACGAGTTGGGATATCCTTTGTCATGAATTACCCCAATGTGTGTAATGCATGATCGGGCATTCCAAGCAGTGGCGCTTAGATGTAGTGTATTAAATACTAAACATGTATCAACAATTAGACAGGTAATACATTTTACATAAAAGACGCAGACAAATTTAAAATAAATACGTTTTGCGTACAATTTGTCCTCTCAGTATATCGCTCTCTCATTTAATTCATTCACTCTGTCATCCATACATCTTTCATACAAAATAGTATTTTGTTAAAATATATAAATCAAGTTGAGGTAAGTCTTACTGCCCTTAGAAAAATGGAGTAGGCGTTATGTTCCCTTTAAGGTAACAAGTAGTTTTTGTACGTGTAATCAAAAAATGGTTTATAACTTACATAGAAAAAATTGTATAGGAAAAATATTTAACCTATGTGTGGAAATACTTGTAATATTATGGTAGAAAATATACAAGTTATAGGTTGACATATTTTATATACATAATTAAATACAAGTGTAATACATCTTAACTAATAGTAAATTAATTAACTAACTAACTAAATCCAACGACGATGTGTGTGTTGTCCCCCTGTTGTCCGTGTGTCGTGCCATTAATGTTAACAGTTAATATAGCTGTCACTTGCATGTTGTAATCGAAGTAGTTCTATTCCGGCTGTTTGCGAAGTTTCTTAGCCATAGCGAGTATGCAGTGTTCTTAATCTTTACAGATGACTGTCAGTTCACTGGCTGAAATCATTTCACAGATCTTATATATCGCTCGGATTGTTTTTAACACCTTGGCAATTGGTAATATAGGGTTCTCAAAGTGTCATGTTCGTGGGTGTTATACGTAACCTATTCACTTGGGCGTTGTAACTTCTGAATGAAAGTTCTCTAGTAGGTGTAGAGGTATACTGTTCTATGCAACAGACTAAAATATCACAGCTTCTTATATGGCGAATAATTAATGTGCCTAGTGTTCGTCTGCTGGTGCATTAGTTTGCCGTGATAAAAAGTCAGCAATAATGTTATCAGTGCCCTTGATATGGCGGATTTCAAAGTCGAAATCTTGAAGAAGAAGACACCATCTTTCCAAACGATGGTTCTTTGGAACACCTTGCTTAAGTACCAGCAGCGGCGAATTATCGGTTAAAACAACAAAATGCGAACCTAAGAGGAACTTAGATAATCGACGCATACAAAAAAGTAGACTTAATGCCTCCAACTCAACTGTGGAGTAATGGATCTCTGCCTTTTTCAGCTTGCGGCTGACGTAGAGTATCGGATGTTTCAAGCCCTGATATTCTTGCATCAGGCATCCTCCAATTGCGATAGCACTCGAATCTGTGGTCAAAATAAAAGGTATATCTATGTTTGGTAATCTTAATACTGGTGGGTTAGAAAAAATTGATTTCAATTTGCACATTGCATCCTCTAAGCGGATACTCTTACAAAATTTTTCTGGATGATCTTTTGTCAACAGATTAGAAAAAACTGATGCGATTTCTGCCCAGTTTGGTATAAACTTGGCATAATAGTTTATGAGACCTAATAGGCTTCTAACCTGTTTCTTTGTAGTTGGAACTTCTAGGTTGAGAATTTTTGATACGATTTTATTATCTGTCAACAGTTTGCCTTCGGAAATCCTATGACCTAGGAAGTCTATCTGTTTATAGCCTATTTCAACCTTGGAAGGTTTGATAGTAAGTCCGAAAAGAAAGATTTGGTTAAAGACTTGTTGGAGTGTAAGTAAGTGAGAAGTCATGTTTGAAGAATGGATACATATATCATCAATATAAGATTGCACGTCCTTGATGCCGTGCAATAGCAGTCTAGTTAACCTGACAAATGTGGCGGGGGCGTTCTTGAGACCAAATGGAAGATATCTCCATTCGTACAGCCCAAGGGGTGTAGCGAATGCTGTTATATGCCTTGAAGAGGGTTCTAGTGGCACTTGCCAGTAACCTTTAGCTAAATCAAGCTTAGAAAATAACGATGATTGAGACATATTCAGTCGGGTAATTGTCGTTTCATTTCTGTTGTCATTCTTGTCCGTCTGGTTATTGTCTTCTGTTATCTGCGTCTGCTTGTTCATGTCACTGTCAATTCTAGAATAGTATGGGTTTAACATATTTACATGGAATATTTTCAACTTTCCATTCAAAGAAATTTCGTAATCAACTTCCGAAATCCTTCTCACAACTTTAAATGGTCCCTGCCAAGAGGTTGATAGTAAATCTCTCTTGTCAGGTAGTAATAGTAAAATATCTTGATTTGGTTGTAATACAATCGTTCTTGCCCCTTTGTTGGCGTACTGCCTGTACCTAAAACCTTTCTCCTGTAATGATGTTCTGGCCAGTATACAGGATCTAATGATTTTGTCTCTGGTGTCAGTGACCAAATTATAGGTGGAAACTGGTAATTGGGTGTTTACGGTTTGTGATATTATATCTTTGTAAATAGTGAGAGGTCCTCTTGGGTTCGCTCCATATATTAATTCAAACGGAGAGAACCCCGTACTTGATTGTGGGACTTCTCTGTATGCGAACAGCACCGTTGGGAGAAGTATATCCCAATCGGCTGGATTTTCAGCTGTCACTTTGGATAACATATGTTTTAGGTCCCCATTTAATTGTTCGCAAATTCCGTTCGCGGCCGGTCGATAGGGACTTGTAAAACATTGTTTTATGCCTAGTAACTTAGTTACCGATTGGGTGGCATTAGATATGAATTGCGTTCCTCTATCTGATATTATCTTCTCCGGAAAGCCAAAACGGGAGAATATCTGTAATAATACGCCCGTCACATCCTTAGAGGAGATAGATTTTAATGGAATCATTTCTGCCCATCTTGAACATAAATCAACAAGTGTAAAAATATATCTATTTCCTTTGTTTGAGATGTGGTTCAAAGGACCTACTAAATCAACCGCCACGATTTGAAATGGCCTCGAGGCAGTTGTGGTTGATTTCATTTCTGCCGTAGGGTTTTTTCCCTTTTTGATTAGTTTCTGACAGGTATCACATGATTTACAATGGGTTTTTATGTCTCGGCAAAATTTAGGCCAATAAAATTGGCTCGGGACTCTGGCCCTGGTTTTTTCGTAACCCATATGACCTCCGAAAGGTGAGTCATGGGCTATATGTAGTACTTTTTCACGATGTGACTGAGGTAGAACCACTTGCTGTATCGTGGTTTGATCTCTGGTATATAATCTTGTTAGAACATTGTTATTCAGTCTAAATGTCCAATAAGCGTTTTTCGTTAATTTTGGCTTTAGTCCTACTAGCCGAAAATATTGTGACAGGGTTGGATCTGCTTTTTGTTCTTCTATTAACTCAGTGGTGGTAATATTAGGTGAAATGATTTGTAGTGCTTCCTGAAGTTGGTCAGTGTGGGTTTTGTGTGTCGTTTGTCTTGTTACTATATTAGTGTGTTGTGTGTGTTGTTGCACATTTACAGGCTCAGTAATTTGTGGATCGATGGCGTCCTCAGTCCGAGGTGTTAATTTGATGGTATCATTGAAAGATTCAACCGCCCCTGTATTCTGCACCTCTGTGAATTCATTTCGAATTACGTCATCGGTTGTCTCCCTTGTGCTTTTGGCAGTTTGAGACAAGCACGCGTGGTTTTTCACTTTGGAATCGTTGTTTGGTTTTTGGATACAGTTTTTCTGTTCCCATTCTCTGATTTCCTTTTCAGAGCAAGATCTTATGTTGGGAAGATTCCCAAGGATGATTTCAGCGGCAGGATTTTCTAGTACTGCACATAGCACTTGTCCTGATATAAAAGGTGTCCGAATTTCGGCCAGTGCTAGGGTGTATCTGCGAATGTGCGACACGTTACGTATTTGTGTGTGTAGTCTTTGTCGTTAACTAATGTTCTCTTAATTCCACAAAGAGTCGCTCCGGAATCTCGTATTAATGTACATTGTTTGTTGTTAACAAAACCTGTTGAATAATTTAACTTGCCTGTTGGTGTTAAGGCTTCGTTGGCCATTTCGTTAGAAACTGGGATTGTGTGGCCACATAACAAGGTTGTATCAAGCTGAAATTTTCTATAGGTGTTACATTTGTTATCAGTGATGGTATTAATGATGTCTACTGCATTACCTGACTCACTCGCACTTTCATTCTGGATGTCACATTCGTTCTGTTGTTCAATTTCTTCATCTGAGGATGTGTCTATTAATGCGGCATTGGCCTGCTTCATCATCTTTCTCCCATCACAAACTGATGAAAAATGCCCATAGCTCGAGGGGTATGATTTTCGCTTGGGGTGCGAGAGGTCCCGGGTTCAGATCCCGGACGAACCCCCAAATAGCCTGTCACCGTCCTAGATCTCTAGGGGATTGAAACTCGGGCTCATACAGGCAACAAACTCCGTTCAGATACAATCTAGCATAATTTATTTACATGTATATTACAGTACGCTGGCGAAGCGAGTTTTCACAAGCCAGCAATCAGCAAGTTGCGTATCACAGGAGTTTACAATTAACATGATTAAAACAATAACTCTAGCAGCTATCTAAACATATGTATAAGACCCCTAAATACAATTGGGTCTACTATCAAGTCCCCTTAAGGTAAGCCCTGTTGCTTCCTCGATGTCCAGTCCGTGTCTGTCCTTCCACACGTGTCGCAATCCGACACGGGTGGCAACTCTCTCTGAGTTTCTCGTGGACCCCGCAATCGGTGGGCCCCATCAGTGTCCACGGGGCTGTGGACACACTGACCGGTCCTTCGAGAAGGCTCTGGATTATTCGAGCCTTCGAGTGGCTCGGTTCTTTCCCTTTAGCTGGAGTTCTATCCCTTCGCCAGTATCTCTTACTTTATGTTGGTACCGCCCTTATGTGAGGCTGTGACACCAGGTTTATCTGTGTCCATGTTTGTCTGTGTCCAGTTGTCTGTGTCCAGGTTTATCTGTGTCCAGGTTTGTCTGTGTCCAGGTTTATATGTGTCCAGGTTTATATGTGTCCAGGTTTATCTGTGTTCAGGTTTGTCTGTGTCCAGGTTGTAGCCTCGCGCCAGCTGTCAATGGCCTGAGTGAATAATCGTAAGTGACTCCCCCTCTCCCACTCTCTAAATCTCCTTCTCGCTCACTGTAGACAAATACAACAAGAGAGATCTCAGAAACACAATGAATACCAGTTGCAAGTTATAACATGAGGAAAGATGGAGTCTAGACAAATAAAACAAGAGAGATCTCAGATACACAATGAATACCTGTTGCAAGTTATAACATGAGGAAAGATGGAGTCTAGACAAATAAAACAAACGAGATCTCAGATACACACCAGTTGCAAGTTATAACATGAGGAAAGATGGAGTCTAGACAAATAAAACAAGAGAGATCTCAGATACACAATGAATACCAGTTGCAAGTTATAACATGAGGAAAGATGGAGTCTAGACAAATAAAACAAGAGAGATCTCAGATACACACCAGTTGCAAGTTATAACATGAGGAAAGATGGAGTCTAGAAGAATAAAACAAGCGAGATCTCAGATACACACCAGTTGCAAGTTATAACATGAGGAAAGATGGAGTCTAGACAAATAAAACAAGAGAGATCTCAGATACACACCAGTTGCAAGTTATAACATGAGGAAAGATGGAGTCTAGACAAATAAAACAAGAGAGATCTCAGATACACACCAGTTGCAAGTTATAACATGAAGAAAGATGGAGTCTAGACAAATAAAACAAGAGAGATCTCAGATACACACCAGTTGCAAGTTATAACATGAGGAAGGGTGGAGTCTAGACAAATAAAACAAGAGAGATCTCAGATACACACCAGTTGCAAGTTATAACATGAGGACAGGCGGAGGCAGACCCAGAGTCTAGACAAATAAAACAAGCGAGATCTCAGATACACAATGAATACCAGTTGCAAGTTATAACATGAGGAAAGATGGAGTCTAGACAAATAAAACAAGCAAGATCTAAGATACACACCATTTGGAAGATATAATAGGAGGACAGAAGGAGGCAGACCCAGAGTCTAGACAAATAAAACAAGCGAGATCTCAGATACACACCATTTGGAAGATATAACAGGAGGAAAGACGGAGATCTCAGATACACAATGAATATCGGTTGAAAGTTATAACAGGAGGACAGACGGAGGCAGACCGAGTGACGCTGGATGACCTCAAGCGGGGGAATGTGAAGGAGGAGCACCAGAACACCAGGGATGTGTGTGTTAACTTGATGCGTTAACTAACAGTTCAAATATCACATCTATGTTTAGTCTTGATGTGTTGAATATGTATTGCTTGTCCTAATCTGTTGTATGTTTATTGATAGTGTCATGTCTATCATGTAATCATTGATTGCCCTAGTGCCATGTGTGTCGTGTGATCTCTGACTGGCCTTTTGTCATGTGGATCATGTGATCACTGACTGGCCTAGTGCCGAGTGTAGCATGTGTTTTCTGATCGGCGTTGTGTCATTTGATCTCTAATTGGCCATGCCATGTTATCTCTGATGGCCCTAGTGCAATGTGATCTCTGATCAGCCCGGTGAAGAATGTCTTCGGCTTTACCCATTCACGACTTTCCTCTTTTTAACCTGATGCTCTTAACCTTCATAATTTCACTATGCAGTGGATGTTGTGTTTTGCATTGACTCTGATTTAGGCACGCGCTCTGCTGTATTGTCTCCAATGGTTGGAAAATCAAGAAGATAGCGCATCGCCCTGCATGCTGTATCTATTGTACATCCAAGAATAATACGCATTGCTTCGTTCTGTATCCTTTTCATCTGCTTACGGCTGAGAATCAGGATTGCCATCACATACTCAAAAACAGACATGACTAGCTCCTCGTATAGAAGACATAGATGGCGCGGCTCACAGTTTGCTGCCGCCATCACCGGCATCGCAGCCAAACCCCGCTTGGCCTTTGTTATCACCTGGTCTATGTGCTTATTATAAACAAGGCTTCGATCAAAACGTATCCCCATGTAATTCATTGCCTGCATTTTTCCACCGTCTTTGAACCCAGATTTACCGTTGGTGTTTGTAACGAGTTCGCCTTGGGTAGTGAGAGTGAACCACACCCGAGGTGTCTCTGGCACTCCCGTGTATTCTAGCCCCAGGGGTTGGACAGGCAGATACACATTTTTACTCTGTGGTTGATCTCATATTAGTTAATTATGTCTACAAGCCCCTCCAGATTCTAGACCCCCACTAACTACCTACTCCTGTGGAACAATGAACAGTTAGGCATCGTCCGAGACCACACTCAATCATTATACAAAGAGCAAGTCAACTTACATAAAGTTTATTCTACCCTTGAGAATATAGAACTGAAATGAACATCCTGATAGAATAATCTATTTACACAAATAGAAGATAGAGTAGAGACAGAATCAGAGATATGGTTGTCATCATCAGGTTGAGAAGTAGATTGGATGCAGATGTCCCGTCCAGTCGGTCCGCCACTCACCCGGCTTCCTTCCAGTGAGATGACTAGAACCTTGGAGACCACTCCGTCTCCAGAGCGAGGATCCACAACAATAGAGTCACTGCTGGACCTCACTCAACTGGACCAACTGCATCTGTATCACTCCCACGGAGTCACTGTTAATACACAGTTCTCTAACAACACTGGTTGGGAGACAATCCTCCTGGACTTGACTCCAAGTATTCGTGACTTCGATGAACCTAAGTAGTCACTGACCAATCTAATGGTCCCGCAAGCATAGCACAGTAACACTGCTAGAAGAATATGTCAATAACCAATTCAATGGTCCTATACTCCTATCACAGTACCACTGCTTGAAGAATCAGATAAGGCAACTTATATGTCACTGAGTCCTACACGAACACAGTTCCAATTCTTCGTACTCGTTCAGTACACTATTAGAATCAGACATCTAATTTCACGGAAAACAATTCAGGTTGGACTATAATCAATTGTCCCTTCCACCTGGTAACACTTGCCACAAGTTAATAGCTGGTGTAGTTCTTCTCAAGACCTGCGACTATAGCTGTCATAAGAACCATTCAAGTGTCTAAATTTTATTTTTCCGCGTTTAGGCAGAACCACCGTAATAATATACGGTCAGGTGTTTCCTTTCTTTGAGCATGATTGCTCAAAATGCTGAAATGTTCCTGGCTGAAATAGAGTATCTTCTAATGTAGAAAAACATCACAAACCATCATGTCCCACACGTGCACCTTCAGGGCACCTGTATTACTTGATGCAACCTTCACGCATCGTGAATCACATTGGGAACATGGTGTGGTTGAGTTTGGCGTGATAAGTAAAGAATTGAACCCTTCTCTGTGTCACACGAAGTGGTTTCCTGCCAACGGCAATTATAGTTGACTGGTTCTTCAACAGGCAAAGGAAGAGCGACCAGTGAGAGTATACTGGCCCAAACATTAGTCCACATGCATCCTACCAATGACTACTCGACCCTCAGTCATGCTACTTAGTTATGCATATAACCAAAGCATTATCTCTATATGGAGAGTAGTACAGCATGGGTTTAGTACTGTCAGCTGGCCTCACAGAACAGCCCGTCAAACAGAACAAGAAATCAGAATGACGAGTCTGATCGTAGGTCTCACCTATCCCTAATCATCTACCAGTCGTCGCTAACGTCAGTAGTGATAGTAGGCTGTTATCATAGTTCTAATTTAATCGAACTAAACAATAAGGTAAAGAGTCCCTGGACTCGTTCCTAACATCATCAATGTTCATTAATAAACATAATACTGATCAATATACCATCCCTCGGGATATAGGAATAGTACATGATCACATCCAATATGTACACAATCCTGTTTGCTGGTGGGACCACCTGTCCACGCCATAGCAAACTCTTCTTATCAGACTCCTCCTTAGAGTCAAGAAGCCTTCTTGCGAATACATGTTCCCCACATGTTCCAAGGATGATGTTCCAGTTCAGCCCTCCCAAGTGGTTTAGCCTTGGCCGGGACCGAACTTCATCGTTGGTCTGGTCTACCAACCTATACTTTCATAACTTGCTTTCACATCCCCCATATCCTATATGTCCCCTGTCTCACACAGCCTCCTTGCATCCTTCCATACTACCAGCACCGTAGCATTCACTCGCACTGGCGCCAGTATGAAAGAACAGGATAGCTCAGTCAAGAATTCAGTACGCATATGTATATCGCGACGGCACGCAGGGTTATCACTCGTCGACCTATTCGGCGTTCGGAATTACTCCAGAAAGTATCACATGCCATGACCTAATATATATATACACAATGCCACATCATATACATATATATATCACCACTGCCGACTTACCTTCCCACAGAAATCACGTGTTCCACACAATGAATTCACTATTAAGTTATCACACAATAGTTTCATCATTCCTGGTGGCACAGAACTAAGTTCTTTCTTTACTTAGTAACTAAGCACAGTTTTGTCTGAATCTCCACCTACCAACTTACCTGGTTTTCTAACCGATCTCCTGGCTTCAGCAACTGACTGACATAAATCTAAGTTTCTATCAGGCACAAGTAACTATGTGTTATTCTAACACAGCAACCTAATAGATGCAACGATTTGCAATATATGGTAAATATAATTTAAACCCAAATCGCCCACATCGCATTCCTGCGTTCCCAACAGCTGATTCGCGAACACACGTTGGTAAACACAACACACGATTAGCCGTCAGCAGCGTTATCGATCGGTTTGCTAATTATTATGCAAGGACATCCGCATAGGTAATGAGGTTAGAACGATGGCGTTTTGTACACACTTACAAAGTGAAATGATTTAAACAAATAAGTACCTGAATGTCGAGAACCAGACTCCAGTCAGCTTTCAGAACTGTTCAAGGGCTCCTCAGCCTCCTTTCCCTAACAGTCAGTCGAATCATGGTTGAGGTGAGACGCAACACAAAATGGCTCACACAGGCCTGCGTCTGCTCTCTCCGAACAAAATTGAAGTGAATGAATGGTTTAGCCAATTTCCCCACTCGTGCCAACTCAATGCGCACGAGAAGCTAGTGCTTCTTAAGAAAAGACACTTTCTCGGGAAACCGTCATTCTCCGCCTAGAATTTCTAGATCTCTCTGCACGAGAATTTAGTGCGATACCCAGCCTCACGGGTCACTCAAATTCCGGTGTTTCGAGAAGATTCTAGATGATAATTCCTCTATCGGCTTCCCTCAGTCTATTTATAGCTGGGAAAGTCCCCAGATGACGCGCCAAAATAGTGCGGAATCTTTACGACCCAAGACAGATAAACGCGTTTCGTCACAGTGTTGGAGTGTTAACAGTATGGTTATTCAACGAGAACCATGTCACTGCTGCCTTCGTTGGGTTGACCATTGCCCCAGCTTCAACATACCAAGTACTTATGCTATTTAGTCCTGTTAGTAGTTTCACAGCAACCCGATCGCTATCCTTACCCTGCTGATACACTAACACATCATCTGCATACGACAGTGTCCTCCCCGGTCCAGTGATCTGCTAGCTGGTAATTCTCACAATGTAGGCGCTGACAATCGCCGGAGATAATGCTGATCCCTGTGGCAGGTCAGGATATATTGTTGTTGGTTCAGAAGTCCAACTGCCACATCTAAAAACTACTTTCCGTTGGAAGAGAGCTGCCGCGATCCAACTAAGGAGGAAAGGACTTATCTTGAGTTCTTCTTCTTCTTCTTCTTCTGCATTCATCCGGAGTTTTTTTTTCGGATGTAATTGCGTTGTGCCTGTGTACAGCAGAGCTGCGTTCTAGCGCCGTTAGGCCGACACATCCGACTTCTGCGGGCATTTGTTGACCGGGTTAACCTCCCCGGAGCTTGAGTTCAAGAAGCTGAAACATTTAAAAAATCCAATGGTACTCTGTTGTACGCGTCCTCCAGATCAATCGCTGCAGCAAAGGTGTAAATTCCTGAGTTTAAACCTTCATTAACATCATGGGCAAAAACTGCAGCGTTGTTCCAGGTTTCTCTGTTTGGACGGTACCCTCTAAGGGTAAGTGGTAAACAACCTTGCCTCTCTAGCTGGCTTGATATTTTCCTGGCGATTAACTTCTCCAGCAGCTTGCCTATTGTATTTTGCATGGTTATTACTCGATATCCCTGAATTTGTGTGTGTGGTCTTTGCTTCGGCAAGGGAATCAGATAGCTGTGTAACCATGCCTCCTTGATGCTAGCACTCCCTATACTGTTGTTGTACATGTCTGCTAGTTTCTCTAGCTCGTTGTCGGTAGGCCTACACCTATTGATGTCGTTGTATCTTATACCTTCTGGCACTGGTGCGCTGTTATTTGTTCGTTGAAGCACAACCTTGCTTTCTTTCACTGTCACTGTGTCTTCAACTGCAATGTTCTGGGCCTTACACACCGTGTGTGTGTTGAATGATTGTGACACCTGTCACCGTGTGTGTGCTGAATGATTGTGACACTCGTCACAGTGTGTGTGCTGAATGATTGTGACACCCGTCACCGTGTGTGTGCTGAATGATTGTGACACCTGTCACCGTGTGTGGGGTGAATGATTGTGACACCCGTCACAGTGTGTGTGCCGAATGATTGTGACACCCGTCACCGTATGTGTGCTGAATGATTGTGACATCTGTTACCGTGTGTGCGCTGAATGATTGTGACACCTGTCACCGTGTGTGCGCTGAATGATTGTGACACACGTCACAGTGTGTGTGCCGAATGATTGTGACACTCGTCACCGTGTGTGTGCTTAATGATTGTGACACTCGTCACCGTATGTGTGCTGAATGATTGTGACACCTGTCACCGTGTGTGGGGTGAATGATTGTGACACCCGTTACCGTGTGTGCGCTGAATGATTGTGACACTCGTCACAGTGTGTGTGCCGAATGATTGTGACACCCGTCACCGTGTGTGCGCTGAATGATTGTGACACCTGTCACCGTGTGTGTGCCAAATGATTGTGACACCCGTCACCGTATGTGCGCTGAATGATTGTGACACCTGTCACCGTGTGTGTGCTGAATGATTGTGACACCTGTCACCGTGTGTGTGCCGAATGATTGTGACACCTGTCACCGTGTGTGTGCCGAATGATTGTGACACCTGTCACCGTGTGTGTGCCGAATGATTGTGACACCTGTCACCGTGTGTGTGCCAACAGAAGCAAGCTGAACATCATGGACATGTTCCTGCTGACCACCGTCTGGATCATCCACCTGACCAAGGACTACGTCAACAACAGCTTCTATCGCTTCGATGATTTCTTTTTTTACACCAGAGTAAGTGTCTGTCTCCACATCTTGTCTTCATTGTGTCTGTGTCTGTGTCCACATCTTGTCTTCATTGTGTCTGTGTCTGTGTCCACATCTTGTCTTCATTGTGTCTGTGTCCACATCTTGTCTTCATTGTGTCTGTGTCCACATCTTGTCTTCATTGTGTCTGTATTCACACCTTGTCTTCATTGTGTCTGTGTCCAAGCCTTGTCTTCATTAAGTCTATATCCACATCTTGTCTTCATTGTGTCTGTATCCACACCTTGTCTTCATTGTGTCTGTATCCACATCTTGTCTTCATTGTGTCTGTGTCTACATCTTGTCTTCATTGTGTCTGTGTCTACATCTTGTCTTCATTGTGTCTGTATCCACACCTTGTCTTCATTGTGTCTGTGTCCACATCTTGTCTTCATTGTGTCTGTGTCTACATCTTGTCTTCATAGTGTCTGTATCCACACCTTGTCTTCATTGTGTCTGTAACCACATCTTGTCTTCATTGTGTCTGTGTCCACACCTTGTCTTCATTGTGTCTGTGTCTACATCTTGTCTTCATTGTGTCTGTGTCTGCATCTTGTCTTCATTGTCTCTGTGCACACATCTTGTCTTCATTGTCTCTGTGTCCACATCTTGTCTTCATTGTGTCTGCATCTTGTCTTCATTGTGTCTGTGCCCACATCTTGTCTACTTGCTTCACTGTGCCCGCACTCATGTCTTGCGCTGTGCTCAACTATACCTGCATTCACGGCTTGTCTGCTTGAAATGTGCCAGAATTCACAAATATCCACAATATACATTACATTGTGATGTGTGATATTGTGATGTGGTATTGTGATGTGTGATATTGTGATGTTTAGGTATTGTAATATATTTGTGAGATTTTGTTTCTCGCTCTTTGGTTGTGAGCAGGAAAGCAGCCCACACGTTTCTAGTGAGTGTACTGCTATTGTTGGTGTCTCCAAACGTTACCTATTGTTGGTGTTCCCAAAAGTTCCTTATTGTTGGTGTCCCCAAACGTTCCTTATTGTTGGTGTTCCCAAAAGTTCCTTATTGTTGGTGCCCCCAAACGTTCCTTATTGTTGGTGTTACCAAAAGTTCCTTATTGTTGGTGTCCTCAAGCATTCCTTATTGTGGTGTCTCCAATCGGTCCTTATTGTGGTGTCTCCAAACGTTCCTCATTGTTGGTGTTCCAGAACGTTACCTGTTGTTGGTGTTCCCAAACTTTACCTGTTGTTGGTGTTCCCAAACGTTACCTATTGTTGGTGTTCCCAAACGTTACCTGTTGTTGGTGTTCCCAAACGTTACCTATTGTTGGTGCTCCCAAGCGTTACCTGTTGTTGGTGTTCCCAACCGTTACCTGATGTTGGTGTTCCCAAACGTTACCTATTGTTGGTGTTCCCAAACGTTACCTATTGTTGGTGTTCCCAAACGTTACCTGTTGTTGGTGTTCCCAAACGTTACCTGTTGTTGGTGTCTCCAAAAGTTCCTTATTGTGGTGTCTCCAAACGTTCCTTATTGTTGGTGTTCCCAAACGTTACCTATTGTTGGTGTTCCCAAACGGTACCTGTTGTTGGTGTTCCCAAACGTTACCTATTGTTAGTGCTCCCAAACGTTACCTGTTGTTGGTGTTCCCAAACTTCCTTATTGTTGGTGTTCCCAAAAGTTCCATATTGTTGGTATTCCCAAACGTTACCTATTGTTGGTATTCCCAAACGTAACTTGTTGATGGTGTTCCCAAACGTTCCTTATTCTTGGTGTTCCCAAAAGTTCCATATTGTTGGTGTCCCCAAACGTTACCTGTTGTTGATGTTCCCAAACGTTCCATATTATTGGTGTTCCCAAATGTCACCTGTTGTTGGTGTTCCGAAAAGTTCCTTATTGTTGGTGTTCCCAAAAGTTCCTTATTATTGGTGTCCCCAAACCTTCCTTATTGTTGGTGTTCCCAAAAGTTCAATATTGTTGGTGTCCTCAAACGTTAGCTGTTGTTGGTGTTCCCAAAAGTTCCTTATTGTTGGTGTCCCCAAACGTTCCTTATTGTTGGTGTTCCCAAACGTTCCTTATTGTGGTGTCTCCAAATGTTCCTTATTGTTGGTGTCCCCAAACGTTACCTATTGTTGTTGTCTCCAAAAGTTCCTTATTGTTGGTGTCTCCAAAAGTTCCTTATTGTTGGTGTTCCCAAGAGTTCCTTATTGTTGGTGTCCCCACACGTTCCTTATTGTTGGTGTCCCCAAACGTTCCTTATTGTGGTGTCTTCAAACGTTCCTTATTGTTGGTGTCCCAAACGTTACCTATTGTTGGTGTTCACAGAAGTTCCTTATTGTTGGTGTTCCCAAAAGTTCCTTATTGTTGGTTTTTCCAAACGTTCCTTATTGTTGGTGTCCCCAAACATTCCTTATTGTTGTTGTCCCCAAACGTTCCTTATTGTTGGTGTCCCCAAACGTTCCTTATTGTTTGTGTTCCCAAAAGTTCCTTATTGTTGGTGTTCCCAAAAGTTCCTATTGTTGGTGTCCCCAAACGTTCCTTATTGTGGTGTCTCCAAACGTTCCTTATTGTTGGTGTCCCCAAACGTTACCTATTGTTCGTGTCTCCAAATGTTCCTTATTGTTGGTGTTCCCAAAAGTTCCTTATTGTTGGTGTCCCTAAATGTTCCTTATTGTTGGTGTTCCCAAAAGTTCCTTATTGTTGGTGCCCCAAAACTTTCCTTATTATTGGTGTTCCCAATAACTCCTTATTGTTGGTGTCCCCAAACCTTCCTTATTGTGGTGTCTCCAAACGTTCCTTATTGTTGGTGTTCCCAAACATTACCTGTTGTTGGTTTTCCCAAACGTTACCTGTTGTTGGTGTCTCCAAAAGTTCCTTATTGTGGTTTCTTCAAACGTTCCTTATTGTTGGTGTTTCAGAGCGTTACCTGTTGTTGGTGTTCCCAAACGTTACCTGTTATTGGTGTTCCCAAACGTAACCTGTTGTTGGTGTTCCCAACCGTTACCTGTTGTTGGTGTTCCCAAACGTTACCTGTTGTTGGTGTTCCCAGACGTTCCTTATTGTTGGTGTTCACAAACGTTACCTGTTGTTGGTGTTCCCAAACGTTACCTGTTGTTGGTGTTCCCAAACGTTACCTGTTGTTGGTGTTCCCAAACGATACCTGTTGTTGGTGTTCCCAAACATTCCTTATTGTTGGTGTTCCCAAACGTTACCTGTTGTTGGTGTTCCCAAACGTTACCTATTGTTGGTGTTCCCAAACGTTACCTGTTGTTGGTGTTCCCAGACGTTCCTTATTGTTGGTGTTCACAAACGTTACCTGTTGTTGGTGTTCCCAAACGTTACCTGTTGTTGGTGTTCCCAAACGTTACCTGTTGTTGGTGTTCCCAAACGATACCTGTTGTTGGTGTTCCCAAACATTCCTTATTGTTGGTTTTCCCAAACGTTACCTGTTGTTGGTGTTCCCAAACGTTACCTATTGTTGGTGTTCCCAAACGTTACCTGTTGTTGGTGTTCCCAAACGTTCCATATTCTTGGTGTTTCCAAACGTTACCTATTGTTTGTATTCCCAAACGTTACCTGTTGATGGTGTTCCCAAACGTTCCTTATTGTTGGTGTTCCCAAATGTTCCATATTGTTGGTGTCCCCAAACGTTACCTGTTGTTGGTGTTCCCAAAAGTTCCATATTGTTGGTGTTCCCTAACGTTACCTGTTGTTGGTTTTCCCAAAAGTTCCTTATTGTTGGTGTTCCCAAAAGTTTCTTATTGTTGGTGTCCCCAAACCTTCCTTATTTTTTGTGTTCCCTAAAGTTCCATATTGTTGGTGTCCTCAAAGTTTACCTGTTGTTGGTGTTCCCAAAAGTTCCTTATTGTTATCTTCCTCAAACGTTCCTTATTGTTGGTGTTCCCAAACGTTCCTTATTGTGGTGTCTCCAAACATTCCATATTGTTGGTGTCCCCAAACGTTACCTATTGTTGGTGTCAAAGACTGGTATATAAAGGGCGGAGGTCTTCTCAAGATAGAATACCACCGGGAAGAGTGGTCAACCTCAAATAGATTAGAGGTGATACAGTGCCCCGATATCAGGGCAGGGTAGGTGATAGAATGGGGGACTATAAACTAGTTCTCTCATGAGACACGGAGACGTTGACCAGATGGTTAGCACTCTGGTCACGACAGAATCACGCCTACGTGATAGCCACGATTGCCACTGAACAGAAGACAGCTAACGTAAGCGTGCCAGGTACCACGGCACGCAAAAAGCCGAAGGACACCTCAAGGTCGTTCCGCGTGCTGTGTAGCCACGCGAGTAAGAAAGTCAGACTGGGGACTGACTTTGTAGCGAGCACCTCGTTTTAGTGTTGATAGGAGTTTTGTGTAACCAAATAGATAGAGATAGCATTAGAGTTTAGGAAACTAGTGATAGGCAATTCTGTGGCTTTGTGTGTGGTTTGATAGCGACTGTTATGTACTTGTAAAGAGCCACCGGCAATAAAATGTATCATTTATTTCCTCTCACACGACTTGCAAGTTTCTTGTGTGGTGTGGGAGAAGTAATCTGATGATGCCTTACACCTGGGTTGTTGACAGGCAAAGATTAATGTGGTGTCAGAAGTGTGGCTTGGACGAAAGTTCAAGCTAATACACTCACCCACGGCTCTCGGCTGAAGATTAATGTGGTGTCAGAAGTGTGGCTTGGACGAAAGAGCCAAGCTAATACACTCATCCACGGCTCTAGACTAAGTTTACAAATAGTGAAGTAGTGTATACTATAAAGTAAACTATATTCTGTTTTGTTCGTGGGCATGTCATTGTGAATGTATCAAATTGTCGAATAATATGTCGTTTGCTATTTGTTAATTGTTGCTGCTCTATAAACCAGGGTGAACAACAGCTGATTAGAAGATGGTGTGTATGCCGAAGTGCCAAACAGGTGACCTAGATAGAAAACTCGTGGCGATACCGAAGCGCCAAACAAGGTGACCTGGGTTACCGGAGTGTGTTCCTTGTTCTCGGGAACATTAAGTTGAGTATACTCAATATATTTGGCATGCAATGTGATTAATAGTGCATCTCTTTTTCAGCTTGTGATGCATTAGCATACTTTTGTGCTCTGTTTTTTCAGGATTAAATTTTTCAGGTCATATACAAAGAGTACAATTTGCAGTGCTCAGATATTAAGAAACCATAACATATCAAAGAAAAATAAGTGATTAAACAGTTCAGTGTAGATCAACGCTAGATAATTACCTAACATCATGGCTACGTTAGCTGATTTCGTAAAAGCAGGCAAAGAAATGCAATACACAGGTAAAGAGCTAGAAGAATATGCTGATAAGAAATTTAAAGAAGCAAAGGATGCAGAAAGAGACGAACGCGCACGAGAAAGACAACACCAGATACAACTAGCTGAGATAACAAAACAAAAAGAATTACAGATTAAACAACAACAGTTAGAACAAGATAAGGAAATTAAACAGAAGGAATTAGAATTAAAGCAAAAGCAATTAGATCAGGAAAAGGAATTAAAGCAAAAGCAATTAGATCAGGAGAGAGAACTAAAGCAAAGAGAGATAGATGAAATGGCAAGAGTTAAGGAAAAACAAATACAAGTAGAATCAGAGACACAGTTAAAGATGAAAGGTATGGATGTAGACTCACACGCAGAGATCTCTGCCACTAAACTAAAAAGTCAACAAAAAGAAAATAAGTTCAACAAATACAAAAATATTATCAAACCATATTGTAAAGAAGATTCCATATCAGCCTGGACAGAAAATGTCGAGTATCAGTTTAAATATCACCAAGTTCCAATAGACATGTGGGCTATGATTTATATGAAGAACCTAAGTGGTGAGCCCCTTAAAGTGATAGAAGCTATACCAACAGATCTTAGATCTAACTATCAATACATCCATGATAGGATAATGCAACACTTTTTACTTGATGCCCCTGGGTATCAGGTTCAGTTCTCAAATTTAAAACCTAAACCTAGTGAGACTTTCATTGATTATGTCTCAAATGTTCAGAGTGTACTAAATAGGTGGCTTAAAGCAGCTAACATAGGAAAAGACTTTGATAGACTTAAAAATTTAATAGCCATGGATAAAGTCATATCCACTATACCATCTCCTTTTGCTAAATTTCTACAGCAGTCAGACATTGAGAACATAGAGCAGTTCGAAAAGAAAGGGTCTGCATATTTTTCTTCTAACAGAGATATTTTTAAGACCTCAAATGACTCTGAAGTAGTTTCCTTTGTGAAAGACCAACCGAAAAATTATCAAAGTAAGAGAAAACCCTTTCAGAAAATCGACAAGAAAGATAGGAATGTGTCAAAATGTATTTACTGTCAACTTTTGCATGACACTTATTCTATGTGTGACAAATCGCCAAATTATCCGGCGCATCTTGAAAATGTTATTAAGAAGCAACAAAACAAAAGATCTGCATACAGGCGTGCAATCAAATGCTTCTTTTGTTCCAGCTACGGCCATTATTCAAATAAGTGTCTGGGCCGCCAACGTATGAAAGCCAACAATGCTATTCTGATTGATACATCTTCTGATAGTGGTAGTGAGACTGAATGTGAGATTGAAAATGATTTACCTGTTAACCAATCTGAAGATGTGTGTTGTGTAAACGATATATTAAGTTTTGACAGTTGTGAACGATGTCACCAATTTCATGCAGACGGAAAATTAGAATGTGGACATACAGTACCGTTCTCTACTGAGAATGTAAATGCAGCATTAGCCTCCAGAGGCAATTTGGCGTTCCACAATGCAATGGTCAACGATAGACCATGCCAATGTTTGCTGGACAGCGGCAGCACCCTTATTGGTCTTAGAAAGGAACTGGTGAGTCCAGATGACTATACAGGTGACTCTGTCAAATGCCGAACCTTTTCGGGTAACATTGAAATTTACCCTTTGGCCAAAGCCCGTATTAACACTCCTTTCCTTTCTGGTACCTTTACTTGTGCAATACTTGACAACCCTTGTACTGATTTAATTTTGGGTTGCTTACCCCAATTGAAACAATGTACTAGTGATGAAATAGCTGCATGGGAAAGATTAAATGCAGCTAATGCAACAACCAGAGCAGACACTGTAAAACATCAAGACATACTACAAGATGAGAGACTACTGTTGTTTTCCCCAACTGGCACAGATGACACCAACAGACAAAAATTTATAGAACAGCAGAAAGCTGATCCTAGTGTGTCTCCATATTTAAAATTATTGAAAGAAAGAGCCAAAGTGACCAAAAACGCATCATGGTTCTTTAGGCTTAACAATGGCATTCTTACTAGGTATTATACAACTGGTAACCATGAGATTCAGCAAACGGTGTTACCTGTACAACACCGCCTTACTGTGCTAAAGATTGCACATGAGTCACCGTTTGCTGGTCACCTTGCATACGACAAAACCAGGGCCAGAATTCAGGCTCATTTTTATTGGCCAGGTTTTTGCAATGATATACAATTATTTTGTCGTTCTTGTAATGTCTGTCAACAATTAGTACGTAAGGGTAAACATCCTACAGCTGAAGTACAACCTTCTACACTGGCTTCTAGGCTATTTGAGATTGTGGCGGTAGATATTGTTGGACCCCTGAATCAGGTGTCCAGCAAAGGAAATCGCTTCATATTAACGATGGTCGACCTTTGTTCAAGGTGGGTTGAGGCAGTAGCCACCTCCAAAGACGTTGCCAATGTATTTCTACACCTGTTCTCACGATTCGGATTTCCACGGACCATAATATCCGATCGTGGAACTCAATTCATATCGGCGGAAACGCAAGCCCTTACAAAAATGTTAGGGATTAAACAACATTTTACAACAGCATACCATCCAGCCAGCAATGGAATAGTAGAAAAAATTAACGGAGATCTTAAGCATATGCTGGCTAAGGTGACAGCAGAAAACCCAGCTGATTGGGATACACTGTTACCAACAGTGCTGTTCGCCTATCGGGAGATTCCCCATTCAAGCACGGGTTTCTCACCGTTTGAATTAGTGTACGGGGCTAACCCACGTGGACCCCTAACCATTTACCATCAGGTAATAACTAATTCCATTGAAATTCCCACCTCAAAAACACCTTACGAAATGGTGACAGACACACGAGACTAAATCATGAAATCGTGTATTATAGCTAAGGCAGCTTTGGAGAGGAAGGGTCAAATCTACCGCCAATACGCCAACAAAAGTGCAAGAACAATTGATCTTGAACCAGATCAAGACATACTTTTGTTACTTCCAGACAAACGAAATTTATTATTGACCTCATGGCAAGGGCCATTCAAGGTGGTACGTAAAATTTCAGATGTTGACTATGAAATATCAATAAACGGACACTTAAAGATATTCCATGTCAACATGCTGAAACCTTACTTTTCACGACAACAGACAGAAGTAGAGACAGACGAACAAAGTGCACCCACATCTAGTGATCAGACGACAGACATACACAACGCAACTACACTAGTTAGCGAGACTGGCATATCCGACGATATCCATACATCTACTTCTGCACATCCTTTTCAGTTTGCATCCAACTAGATAGAAAATGCAGACAAGAAAATCCGGCTGCTGTGGAGGCTGAAGTACAAGCGTTGATTTTCGAGAATTCGCTAGACAGTGACGCGGTCATCTACACAGATGGGTCGGTCGTCCGACATGTGAGAAGCTCATGGGCCTTTACAGCTCGGGCCGGAGGGAGAATTGTGAAGGAGGACTCTGGTGCTTTCACTGAAACCACAAGTAGCCTGACCATGGAAGTCATGGCAGTAAGTAAAGCAATAACATGGCTCGAGACACAGACATTCACTAGGGCTTGTTTCCTTAGCGACTCAATGAACATGATCAAGAGGATAGAGGAGGGGTCGATCCGAAGAGAATGGTTGCTGCCTCTGAAGCGGTCTCGGCTGGCAAAGATTAGTTTCATCTTCGTGCCAGGGCATGCGGGAGTACAAGGAAATGAGCGGGCTGACAAGCTCGCAGGTGAGGCTACTGTGGAGGGCGGACGCGCCATGGACCAGGCTGACATTCTGAATGCTCTACGAGAAGTGAGACTTTTGCAAGAACCAAGTGATGACTGTGAATCTACAACAATGGCCAGACTGCGAGAGCAGCAAATTAAAAGAGGGGTGGCCAAACAAGAACACTACGCAGGAAGCCAAAGAAGATTGATAAACCAACACAGAACTGGCGTCGTTAGCCGCTACACGCTGCGGGATTTGCTGAGGAGGGGATCCGAGCACTTATGGACTGAATGGTCCGATGTGCAACGAGGATGATCTGTCGACTAACTAACTAACTAACTATCCATACATCTAGCGAGAATACAGAATACGCACTTAGCACCACCACCGTACTGAATCAGGTAGACGACGACGGAATGGAACTACCCGTTCCTATTGTGGACAAGACTGCCACATTAGATAGCATACAGATAGAACAGGGACTAAAAGACAGTCAACGACGACAATTAGTAGACTTAGTGACGGAATACAAAGACATATTTTCTGACATTCCAGGTAGGACGGACAGAATCGAACACTCCATTCTTCTTTCGGACTCTAAGCCTATTAAATGCAGGCCGTACTCAATCCCACTTAGCTATAGGGAAAATCTAAATAAGGAAATTCTTTATTTAGAAGCTAGTGGGATCATCCAGAAATCCACTTCTGAGTAATCTTTTCCAATCGTCCTAGTTAAGAAAAAAGACTCCACAATTCGTCTGTGTGTGGACTATCAAAAACTTAACAACGTCACTAAGATCGACGCAGAGCCAATTCCTTCCTGCGAAGATCTTATTCTTGACATGTCCACCTCCAAAATCTTTTCTAAACTAGATCTTACTAGGGGATATTGGCAGGTCCCTATGCAGTCTCAATCCATCCATCTTACTGCTTTTTCAACACCTTTAGGACTATACGAGTGGCGTTTTCTTCCTTTCGGACTTCGAAATGCTCCTGCCACTTTCGTA
This sequence comes from Cepaea hortensis, assembly GCA_963921405.1. Taxonomy (NCBI): domain Eukaryota; kingdom Metazoa; phylum Mollusca; class Gastropoda; order Stylommatophora; family Helicidae; genus Cepaea; species Cepaea hortensis. The sequence continues at coordinate 1,264,635 of OY992890.1, forward strand.
CGCTTAACTAGAGATCTACTTCATGGAGTGACGAATACAGTGACCTATATAGATGATATATGTGTCCATACTGATGACTGGACAACACACTTACTGAAACTAAGACATGTCTTTGACAGGTTGCGACTCTTCGGGCTCACTGTCAAACCGAGCAAAGTTGAATTGGGCCTAAAAGAAATTGACTTTTTGGGTCACGTCATTTCACAAGGTCAACTTAAGACTGACAATAGAATAATTACAAAAATTATGAACCTGACCATGCCTACCACAAAGAAGCAGGTCAGAAGCCTTTTGGGGTTAGTAAATTACTATAGCAAATTCATACCAAATTTTGCGGAAATTACAAGTGTATTTTCCAATGTTTTAAAAGCATCTGTAAAATTAGATGTCAAAGATGCATTATTAATTTCTGCATTGTCAAAATTGAAAATCTTGTTTAGTAATGTACCAATCCTCCGCTTGCCTAATCCTAGGCTCGTTTATTATCTTAGGACAGATGCCAGCAGAATCTCCATCGCTGCAGTATTAGGCCAATTTTATGATGGCATCTTCCACCCGATTTGCTACGTGAGCCGTAAGATCACACCAGCTGAGTCCAGATATTCCATATCAGAGTTGGAAGCCCTAAGCGTCATCTATGCGGTGAGGAAGCTCCATCGATTTCTGGCGGGTGTTCACTTCATTGTCCAGACTGACAACTCCCCAATCACGGTCATACAGAGTGGTGTGCATCGGAATGACCGTATATACAGGTGGTCGCTAATACTACAAAATTACACCTTTAGTATAGAGCATATTACGGGTAAGGACAACATCCTGGCTGATACCCTTAGTCGACCATCTGAGGTAGAAATACCAGAGATTCCACATAAGAGTGTAGAGTAATAAATGTTAACTTAGTACAGTAAAATATTCTATGTGAAATATGTTACAAATACATAGACATTACGTGCTGAACTAGGTACTAAGAACATTGAATTACTATGTGTCCGTAGACATCAAAATAAGAACTTTGCTCTGAGAACAAATATATCACCTTGTGAACGAGGACAGCTCATTACTTGCTAAGCTCCATATGTGTTCCAGTGAATCATTTGTGTTAAGCAGAGAAAAACAGTGTCAGAACATTACATAAATACAGACACGAAAACTGTGGTCTACGACACAAGCGAACTCTACAGGTGCAATACCCATAAGACACAAGTGTGACTGTGTAAGGTATTTAATATACCCAGGACAATTGTATAGATAGTATGCCAATGAAAGCATTTTCTGAACATTAAGGGCAACGACTAACCTGAGGTATTTAAATACCATGTATAATAAATTTAGATAGTACTAGTACCATTTACTTTATTACATTTCACTTTGTTTCATTTCATTTCAGTTCATTCCATCTTAATGATCCAATCCATTTAACAAACGTTATCATTTAGTAGTATGATTAGTTTACACCGTAATAGGATAAAAAGATTATACAATTAAACATACATCATTCACATCATTTAGATTAAGAATATCAATCATATAGTTTTTTTCATTTAAAAACATTAGTTATAATTGTGTTATATTTCACATCACCCATATTAGAAAGGTACGTAACTTATTACATTTCACATTACCCATTTCATAAAGGTACATAACTCATCTCACATCAAGTCCAGTTTAAATAGTTAGATTACATCCCTTAAATTAGATAAATATTAAGATTAATGTAAGCATATCTTAGGATTAATGTGGCAATATAGACTAAAATAGTTAACACATTAAATACACATTTATAGAAGTAGTATTAGTATGTCAGTATTTAGAATATTATTACAGTAAAATATAGTTAGTCATAATACCAGGGTATAAACCATCAACCCTTGCTCTTACATGTAAATATATTATAAATACTTGACTTGTGCAACAATTGACGCACAGTCATTGAGCTCAACTTTGTGCAAACTGAGCCAAACGTGTACAGTGTCACTCCAAAGTTTTTAAATAATTGGGAGGGTGAAAAATGTGTGACAGAAGTGTTAAAGTGAAAGAGGTGTGACAGAAGTGTGAAAGTGAAAGAGGTGTGACAAAAGTGTGAAAGTGAGAGCGAATGTAAATTATACAAGAGAGAGTGAGATCGGTCAGCGGATTTTTCTGCCGCTCAACGCGACTTTTTATTTTTTGTCTGCGTCAAATGTGTGCTTTCTTTGTTGAAAGTGTGCTGTGATGAATGTGTTGTGTGTAGTTTAGTGTAGATCTTAGAGAAAGTATTTTAAGTCCCATAAGACGGAAACGTAGTCACGAATTAGTGTTATACACTTGTTTGTGGCCGCATTTAACCGAATTATGGCACTTGAAAACTAACTTACATACACATGATAGGTAGATACACATGTTAGAGGTTAGAATATACTATTAATTACATCCAAACACGCAAACAACCAGAAAAACAAACATATAAATTGCATACACTTTTTTGAGATCAAAGGGAGATAACTCCGGGTCAGGGGACATAATAGACAACGAAACACTAACTTAACAGTGAAAGGTAACTTTACACGCGGAAGCGAGATAGGTAAAGCCTGTCGCACACAGCTTGGGTAATGGTTGTTTAATATTATATGGGGGACATGAAGCAATTCATGTGTTGACCCTAAGAAAGTCAACTTTGTATGGGTAGTAAGTTAATTTACTATGGGAGGGCAGGTCTTATAAGACAACGGTCCGGTTCAGACATACCTCTAATTAATATAATATTGCGATTGAGAATAGGGCTCACGCCAACCAGACAAGTTTGTGGCGATTGCCAGTAGCCAAGTAAAGTGATACTACATTGTGACATTAGTCAGTAGAAGTCTATGGAGTTACCCAAAGCCAGGTTATCTACAGTCTTTGACAAAAAATTAGAGACACTAATTTTTTAGAAACCCCTTGCGTCACAACCAATGAGTCAAAGTTGATGACGCAACACAGGAGGGGAGGGTGTGTGTCAAAGACTGGTATATAAAGGGCGGAGGTCTTCTCAAGATAGAATACCACCGGGAAGAGTGGTCAACCTCAAATAGATTAGAGGTGATACAGTGCCCCGATATCAGGGCAGGGTAGGTGATAGAATGGGGGACTATTAACTAGTTCTCTCATGAGACACGGAGACGTTGACCAGATGGTTAGCACTCTGGTCACGACAGAATCACGCCTACGTGATAGCCACGATTGCCACTGAACAGAAGACAGCTAACGTAAGCGTGCCAGGTACCACGGCACGCAAAAAGCCTTATTGTTCCTTATTGTTGGTGTTCCCAAACGTTCCTTATTGTTGATGTTCCCAAAAGTTCCATATTGTTGATGTCCCCAAACGTTACCTATTGTTGGTGTCCCCAAACGTTACCTATTGTTGGTGTTCCCAAACGTTACCTTTTGTTGGTGTCCCCAAACGTTACCTATTGTTGGTGTCCCCAAACGTTACCTATTGTTGGTGTCCCCAAACGTTCCCTATCGTTGGTGTCCCCAGCCACCTGGCCAGCATACTCCGACCTCAGGGGTACAGGTCATGTTCATCCCCAAGTCAAGGACGAGAAGTCAACATTTCAGTGCAACCAACCGGTGTGCAAAGTCAACTCACCACGCGGCGGTCAGCTTGAGAGACAGTTTGAGTGCGTTACACCTCTCAGCCAACCTGAACCCCGTGTACATGTATATCTACATTACATATGATGTAAGCGCGTGTACATGTATGTCTACATTACATATGATGTAAGCGCGTGTACATGTATGTCTACATTACATATGATGTAAGCGCGTGTACATGTATGTCTACATTACATATGATGTTATCGCGCGCGTGTGTGTGTGTGTGATGAAAGAATGCGTGTCTGGTGAGTACTGTCGCTTGTGTGTGTGCGTGTGTGCGTGTGTGTGTGTGTGTGTGTGTGTGTGTGTGTGTGTGGGTGGTGGTGGTGGTTACTCTAGACACATGGGGATATGGTTTCCTGATTGCAGGTGACCATGAACTCCTTCAAGGCCATGAGGGTTCTTCGCATCTTCACTGTTCTCTACAGGAATGAATACACCAAGGTCATGCTGCTGTCTCTACATGCCTCGGCCCACCCACTCAGTCTCCTCATGGTGAGTACAGCCTGGGTCACTCAGTCTCCTCATGGTGAGTACAGCCTGGGTCACTCAGTCTCCTCATGGTGAGTACAGCCTGGGTCACTCAGTCTCCTCATGGTGAGTACAGCCTGGGTCACTCAGTCTCCTCATGGTGAGTACAGCCTGGGTCACTCAGTCTCCTCATGGTGAGTACAGCCTGGGTCACTCAGTCTCCTCATGGTGAGTACAGCCTGGGTCACTCAGTCTCCTCATGGTGAGTACAGCCTGGGTCACTCAGTCTCCTCATGGTAAGTACAGCCTGGGTCACTCAGTCTCCTCATGGTGAGTACAGCCTGGGTCACTCAGTCTCCTCATGGTGATTACAGCCTGGGTCACTCAGTCTCCTCATGGTGAGTACAGCCTGGGTCACTCAGTCTCCTCATGGTGAGTACAGCCTGGGTCACTCAGTCTCCTCATGGTGAGTACAGCCTGGGTCACTCAGTCTCCTCATTGTGAGTACAGCCTGGGTCACTCAGTCTCCTCATGGTGAGTACAGCCTGGGTCACTCAGTCTCCTCATGGTGAGTACAGCCTGGGTCACTCAGTCTACTCATGGTGAGTACAGCCTGGGTCACTCAGTCTCCTCATGGTGAGTACAGCCTGAGTCACTCACTGTCCTCATGGTGAGTACAAATGAATGAACGAACGAACTTTATTTTCAAAGGGTAACAAATTGGGCACACAGGCCCGTCTTACATTCGGCCCTTCCAATCACTCATCTTTCGTTCATCAGTCCATAGTGCATTCACATACGAAAAAACATTGTCAAATGAATGTTGTAAAAATAAACAATGCATGTTACCATGTTATAAGACAAATCCCCCACCCACCCACCCATCCCCTATCCACCCACGTGTCCCCCACACACACATCCACCACCCAACCACAGACATACCCACAGGCACATACATTCCCCCATCCATCCACCCATCCCCCAACCCACATATCCCACACACACACCCCAACATACACCATCTCCCCACCCACACACACATCTCCCACCCAGCACACATCCTTCCACACACATCCCCACCCACCCAGCCTAGGTCACCCATTGTCACATGGTGAGTACAGCCTGGGTCACTCATTGTTTCATGGTGAGTACAGCCTGGGTCATCCATTGTCTAATGGTGAGTACATCCTGTGTCACTCATTGTCTGGGACGCAGAGGTGTTTCCAAGGCACCAGGGCCGGGTTATATACTGGCCAAGACCTATTGACGCGTCCTCGCCGAGCGTCCTGGGCAACAGGTCCCTTCGGGGTCCTGGCTAATGTCAGTAGGATCGCCGATTCCTCCAAAGTCGGAGAGTGTCTTCCTGTACGGCGAGGAACCACCAGTCTGCACACCAATAAGCCAGACATGGGACAACGGATACTCACGCAAAACTCAGGTCCTGTATGACATCACACTGATGTTGGACAACAGGATGCCTTCATCCGACATACAGGACTTCGCGTTGGAGCTCAAGCCATTGAACACAAGCAAGCAAGCAACTCATTGTCTCATGGTGAGAACAGCGTGGGTCACTCACTGTCTCATGGTGAGTACAGCCTGGGTCACTCATTGTCCTCATGGTGAGTACAGCCTGGGTTAGTCATTGTCTCATCATGAGTACAGCATGGGTCACTCACTGTCTCATTGTGAGTACAGCCTGGACCACTCATTGTCTCATGGTGAGTATAGTCTGGGTCATTCATTGTCTCATTGTAAGTACAGCCTGGGTCAACATTGTCCTCATGGTGAGTACAGCGTGGCTCACTCATTGTCTCATTGTAAGTACAGCCTGGGTCACTCATTGTCTCATGGTGAGTACAGCCTGGTTCGCTCCTTGTCCTCATGGTGAGTACAGCCTGGGTCACTCATTGTCCTCATGGTGAGTACAGTCTGGGTCTCTCATTGTCCTCATAGTGAGTACAGCCTGGGTCACTCATTGTCTCATGGTGAGTACAGCCTGGGTCGCTCGTTGTCCTCATGATGAGTACAGCCTGGGTCACTCATTGTCCTCATGGTGAGTACAGTCTGGGTCACTCATTGTTCTCATGGTGAGTACAGTCTAGGCCACTCATTGTTTCATGGTGAATACAGCCTGAGTCACTCATTGTCTCATGGTAAGTACAGTTTGGGTCACTCATTGTCTCATGGTGAGTACAGCCTGGGTCGCTCGTTGTCCTCATGGTGAGTTCAGCCTTTGTCGCTCGTTGTTCTCATGGTGAGTACAGTCTGGGTCACTCATTGTCCTCATGGTGAGTACAGTCTAGGCCACTCATTTTCCTCAATATGAGTACAGTCTTTCCTACTTGGTGAGTACAGCCTGGGTCACTCATTGTCCTCATGGCGAATACAGCCTGGGTCACTCATTGTCCTCATGGTGAGTACAGTCTGGGTCACTCACTGTCTCATGGTGAGTACAGTCTGGGTCATTCATTGTCCTATGGTAAGTACAGCCTGGGTCACTCATTGACCTCATTGTGAGTACAGCCTGGGTCACTCATTGTCCCATGGTAAGTATAGCCTGGGTCACTCACTGTCTCATGGTGAGTACAGCCTGGGTCACTCATTGTCCTCATTGTGAGTACAGCCTTGGCCACTCATTGTCCTCATGGTGAGTACAGCCTTGGCCACTCATTGTCCTCATGGTGAGTACAGTCTGGGTCATTCATTTTCTCATGGTGAGTACAGTGTGGGTCACTCATTGTCTCATGGTGAGTACAGCCTGGGTCGCTAGTTGTCCTCATGGTGAGTACAGCCTGGGTCACTCATTGTCCTCAATGCGAGTACAGCCTGGGTCACTCATTGTCCTCATGGCGAGTACAGCCTGGGTCACTCACTGTCTCATGGTGAGTACAGTCTGGGTCACACATTGCCCCATGGTGAGTACAGCCTGGGTCACTCATTATCTCATGGTGAGTACAGCCTTGGCCACTCATTGTCCTCATGGTGAGTACAGTCTGGGTCACTCATTGTCTCATGGTGAGTACAGTCTGGGCCACTCATTGTCTCATGGTGAGTACAGTCTGGGCCACTCATTGTCCTCATGGTGAGTACAGCCTGAGTCACTTATTGTCTCATGGTGAGTACAGCCTGGGTCGCTCGTTGTCCTCATGGTGAGTACAGCCTGGGTCGCTTATTGTCTCATGGTGAGTACAGCCTGGGTCGTTCGTTGTCCTCATGGTGAGTACCTCTGCCACTAACTGGGTTCATGGTGAGTACATCCTGGGCCACTAATTGTCTTCAAGTGTGAGTACAGCCTTGGTCACTAATTGGGTTCATCTTGAGTAAGCCTGGGCCACTAATTGTCGTCTTGGGAGAGTACAGCCTGGGCCACTAATTGTTGTCTTGGGAGAGTACAGTCTGGGCCACTAATTGTCGTCTTGGGAGAGTACAGTCTGGGCCACTAATTGTTGTCTTGGGAGAGTACAGTCTGGGCCACTAATTGGGTTCATAATGTCCCCCCACCCACCCCCACCTCCCGAACATCCCCCACCCCAGATATCCAGCCTACAAGATGGAAACGTCTATTTAAATTCTGTTGCTAGGAGACAAGACGTAAGCATTCTGTTACTAGGAGCTGGCAGCCATGATGTATACACTTACAGATAACGTTTCTATAATTTCAAAAGCGGACAGCCATAATATATACTGTCAAAGATGACGTGTATATACTGTCTCAAGAAGCAGCTGTGATGTTTACTGTCTATACTGTTTCTAGAGGCAGCCGTGATGTTTGCTGTCTATACTGTTTCTAGAGGCAGCCGTGATGTTTGCTGTCTATACTGTTTCTAGAGGCAGCCGTGATGTTTGCTGTCTATACTGTTTCTAGAGGCAGCCGTGATGTTTGCTGTCTATACTGTTTCTAGAGGCAGCCGTGATGTTTGCTGTCTATACTGTCTCAAGAGGCAGCTGTGATGTTTGCTGTCTATATTG